>OZ024903.1:58900169-59500169 GCA_964017125.1 Flabesymbios commensalis | reverse complement strand
TGGGCGCTTTCTTTTCAAAAATTGCAAATATAAGAAAATGGTAAATATTTTAAATGAAAATTTAACATCTTAAAATAGTTCAATGTTGATATGATTTTTAAATTACTTTAAAATTCAGCTGGATGAATATCCTCTTAAACCAGTGTTCCACTGTGGAATCACCATGCCCAGGTCTGTGTATCGACACTGCTAAAGAATATCTTCCAAATCAGCAGGTGACAGGCTACAAAACTGTCACCCGTGGCCTGATTCTAGGTGGTCACTGCCTGCATCGTTTAAAAATCCCAGCCATGATTAACAGTATGTTTTTCAACCCATATAAGCCTTGTTAATAGTCTGATAGCATGATAGCCGACTGTTTGAATTGATGGAATTAATTACTCATAGATGTCACTGAAGTATATGGACCGTATTATTGATCATATTTGATGACTGTGGGTGGTGGCTGTGACATCGTTGTAGAATACCCTTGGGCCACGCGTTTAATTCTGTGACCCCTGTATCCGTGTATAATGAGCAGTGGACTATAGCTTTAAAGCTATATAAGCACGTAATATTTTAATTTGAAAAGCATATCATTTTGCCTGACTGTATGTGGAGATTAAACTCTCCGAATGCTTCTCCTTTGGCCATTGGAATGCCTGGTAAATCTGGACGCTGGAAATTTTTACAAATCGTTACAAAATGAATCAGATATAACACAAAACAAACACGAATCCCTAAATTTTACATTATTTTTTTTACTATTTTTCAGGAAAAATTGTGTTTTAAAAGCATTTACGTTTTCTATTCAAAATAAACAATGGCAAACCTGATGTCCCCCTGTCTGTACTAACGAGGGGGAGACATAATGAAATACTCTGATCTTTCTCTAAACTGTAAATCTGTTCAGCAAATAACACTATGCTGTACGCCATTAACGTATGGCATTTTTTTTCTTGGTCTCAGTCATCTCCAAAACCAGATCGAATAGATCATTTCTTATAACATGATTGGGTTACAACATGGATCGTACTATTAGACCCCACCAGTCGTGTTATAACAAATAACTAATGTATAGATATAAAGTGTATATGGCTATAGTTACCTTGATGAAAAAATCCAGCTCGTCTTGCGTGAGATTACCGAGATCTTGCTCCAGTTTTAAAGTAATTTGGAATGAAAATAGAAGTTTGTGTTTTTCAAATATACCAGTGCAGCCATAGTTGTATATGTTATGAGTCAATGTATCCATAATGTTACGGAGTCTTTTCTGTACTATAGTATCAGGCATACTCTTTCTCAATGAGAATTCAAACACCTGTAAAAAATCAATCACATAAAAGTTATTGCGCAAAAAAAATTGTAAGATTTATTTTAAAGAGGTGGAAAGATGGTAGAACGGGGGGCTTAACAAAATGTGTCATGAGTGGAGCAACTGATAGAAATAAAATAGTCATGTTACTTTGTCATGGTAATATGTAAAATTTGTATGACATCCTTTTGAACCTTGTTGACACTATAATTAAAATCTGTTGCATTACAGGTAAGTTGTATCACAAGTGAATTTAAATATTTCTGGCATGTGATGTGAATATGTGCATACCTGTATTAGGTAAAGAAGTCACTATCACACTTGTAAATGAAATGTATATGTCAAGGTAACTTTTGTAAAATCATTAAAATGTACACAAACTATCCAAGTGTAAGAAAATCGAAAACGTCATTAATAAATGTTTTGTTCTTCACAGAGCTATTCACAATTGCATGGAGGGACACACTGATGGACAGAAAACACCCCTACACAATGCCGAGGCATATTAACTGCATGGTATACTAATGTCAGCTAACCTCCAAATAGCTTGCGAGAGAGTATTGGTACATGGTATTAATTGATGACATCTCAGAAAGTACAAAAAACAGTATGGCTCCACGTTTAGCAGCCATGCGGTAAGAGTCACGATTCTTTTCAATCTCTTCGGCTGTCCTGGCACCAAGTCTCAGCTTCTCTCCTACTTCAATAGCCTTCGATTTTGTTTCCTCTAGAGTTGATATAAGCTCTACATTATCCAGCATGTTACCAGTGGAGGTTGCAAGCTCTCTCAAAAGAGAATCCTCCAAGTCTTTTAGTAATCTCTTGTTGTCACTAAAATATTCAGAATGCAATTAAAAGTTATCGGGACGTCTAGATTAACAGCACAGCACCCCAAAAAGATCTAAATATATTTTTTTTACACTACAAAAAATTAAGCCTAATATTTTAGTGGTATAGACCAAAGGATTTCATTATAAGCATTTTGTAAGCTAATAAGATTTGTATATATACAATAGATAATATGAAGCATATTTCAGTTATTTATCTTATCATAATTTTTTATATATTTCCAGGTACATCAAGTGATGATTATCATATAATCATTGGAAATCCATCAGGAGATGATCACCTTTAATATACAATGAATTCAGAATTTAAATTCAGAAATATCAGCTCATTTTGCATATGAGGTTATAGATAACTTTCACCGTACCTCGTCTCTTGAATAAGAGTCTCTCTCCTCTGCTCCAGTTCAGGTCTTTCAAATTTAACAATAACACTGAGAAGTTGATCTTCCAGACCCTATAAAATTTGACATCCATCAAAAACAAATTGCTCTTTAAAATCAACAAATCTACATAATTTTTTCTTAAAATAATTTATTTACCTTACTTTTTAGTAAATCACTTCTCAGATAACCGCGAGTTGTTTCATTTGTTGAATTTTATATATAAAACTTTCAAAAGGATCAGCACATATCGGTGACATTTTAATCCCATCCACATTATAGTTTGCAATATGAGGATGTCCACACAAAATATCTGAATTTTTGAAAAATAATCATTGGCTTATTTGAGCTATCAGGGAAATTCTATCAATAGAGCATACCATAGTATAAATTTCTTAGAGATACATACGAGATATCAGGAAAATACCAGAGTATAGCATCTTCAGGTTACATATTATTAACTAAACAAACCTTTAGCGTCACAGTATAGTTGATGACCATGCTCTTTCCAAACACATTAGGAGTATATTTGGGGTTTGCTAATTTGGTGTTTAGATAGAGTCTGAAATTTCGATCATAGTCCACTTCTTTGTCACCCAGTACAACAAATTCTCTTCCAGCAACACCTGCACAAGAAACATAGATTATAAACGACATTAAGATGGTGAGTGCATAACTTGATATGACATGATGATTAAAAGAGTAAACCATGTGAAAGCTTAAGTATTGTTCCTCCATTTAAAGCCTTCTTCAATTAAGTAATAATTATTTTATTTTTACAACATCCGTCATGTACATCATAACCACAGTAACTTATCAACAGTACTGGTCCGGCTGGCGCAGTATTTAACTAAGTTTGTGAAGCAAATTAATTTGACTCGACTTGAAATTCAGAGCAGTCTGATTTTTTACATATTTAACTGTTTGAAAATTGAATTCTGACCTTTTATGTTTTTCTCCAGAACATTATCTATAACAGGATCAATATATTCATCCACATCTTTGAATAGAAAGGGGAAGCCATACTTAATAGCCATTTCCAGCTGTTTCATGAAGTCTGGATCATTAAAGGTACACACCTGAAAATACAATCATTTGTTTTAAATATATATCAAGTTTCATGAAGTCTGGATCATTAAAGGTACACACCTGAAAATACAATCATTTGTTTTAAATATATATCAACCATTTCTATATATAGGGGCTTGTTTAAGTCACCTTATTTGAAACCTATAGAAGTACAGATTTGTGTTAATTATTGTGGTGTTTTGTGTAGTTATTTACTCCCTTATGTTCCTACTTAACACGTAATTAGCATTTTCACTTCTTAATGGTTTTCCATATATTCCCAATGTTGAAAAAATAATGACCTAGTTACTGTCCGAATCTTGCCCAATTTCGAACTCATTCGAGCTATTAGTGAAATTGATATATGACATAAATTTTAGTGCCAAACATAAAAAAATGTTGTGTGAATCACGTTAACGAGAAAATTTGTCAATCGGGAGTGGCCGCAGGTCGGCCATTTTGAATTTGATCAAGTTTAAATTTTTCATGGTATATCCCTACCTGAAACTACACATTTTGTATGATAGTAATGGTCTAGCTATCTGGTCCGGTTTTCAGATATTATGCATGTTACAAAAATAATGGCAGATAATCTGTCATTTTGGCCGCCATGACCTAGTTTCTGTCCAAATTTTGCCCAATTTTGAAATCATCAGAGCTATTAGTGAAATGGATATATGGTATAAATTTTGGAGCGATACATGTTGAGTGAATCGCGTTAACTAGAAAATTTGTCGATCGGAAATAAGTCAAGGTCATAGGGGTCACAGAAAGGTCAAATGTGAAATTAGTCAAGCTTTAGTAATGATTCACCTGTATGTGAAGTTGAATGTGCATTCCAGTTACGCGAAACAAGTTATAAGTGCTGAAAGTGGCGGACAGACGGAGGGACGGACAGGCGGACGGACGCCCCTGGTATTGACAATGGGCATAAGCCAAAATTTGGCTGAGGCCTAAAAAATACAACCAACTGGTATGCCTCACAAATCACGTCTTACTAACAAGCCATTAGAGCAGGAAACCAACACAGGAGTCACTCAACAACTAAGTCACTCAACAAAAGTCTATTTTCGCCCAATGCGACATATTGGGAGGTCAGATTTCTGTATTTGCATTTTTTCAAGATGGTCCTTACTTTTAAGTTGTTTGCTTCTTCTCTCTTTTTGATCCAGTTTAGCGCCTGCTGCTGTGGATCAATACATAAAGGAAATCGGCTGGCACGGATTGTCAGGATACCATTCTGAATTGACAACTCGTCTGGCGGTAATCCTTCTGACGTCCATCTTTCAAAGAAAACACATTTTGTTATATTTTCAATTTGAATTAAAAACATACCGTACTTTAAATAGGAGTAAATGTTTTAAGTATGTACTGAATTGAAAATATGACTACAACACTCACTACTTTCATACTTGTGTCAATTAAACTAAAAGTAAATATATAGGATTTGTTAACAAACTCAAGTAACATTTTCAATGACACCTAAAAAAGATATGCTCTATCTAGATAATGTAGTGATCGAACAAAAAAAGTTATTCTTGTTAATAAACAGGAAGAGAAGTTTAATGATTTTGTCCAGGATGGACTCACCTGCTAATCTCAACATCTGTTGTTAACATTTTCTCCAAGCGGAAAGGTTGACTCAGTGGGAGATCTCGTTCTATGACATCTTTTTCCCATAATCCATAGACCATATTGCTACGGAATTCCCATGTAAAAGCTCCTACATAGCTCAAGAAGGCAGAGCTGACCAAACAATCACCTAATAAACGTACCCTCTGCCCCTTCAAATCTTCCAAGTCATTAGTCCATCTAAAAAAAATTATGCATTTTTTATCAATTAAAAAATTATGATCAATAAGTAAATGTAAATTTAACCTTGAAAGCAATATATTAAAAAATACGGTGCAAGCACTCAAATACCCCTCGGCTGATGCAGTGACTCTATATATGCCATGTTTTAAGGCAATTAATTGAAAATAAGAACGATTTTTTAAATTTAATAAAACCAAGATGGCCACCATAGCCTCGTTTTCAGTCGCACACGAAAACGGACAATGCCAAGACTCGCAGACCCCAAAAACCTATATATACCAGGTTTCGAGGGAAATCTGAAAAAAAGTCAAAATAAAAATGTTTATCGCCAGGTCGCGGCCATTTTGATTATCGGTTGAAAGCTGAAAATCGAATCAGGTCATCTCCATACTCATGGGCAACATCACTTAAAAAATTGGAGAGATCCAATAATTATTTTCAAAGTTATTGCGTTAACAAGAATTTTTTCAAATCTTTGACCTTGACTTTTGACCTTGGGTAAAAAAGGTGCTGAGAGGGGTTGAATGTTTGTATGAATTATGAATTTAATCTGTTGCACCATATTAGTGTAGTAGCCAAAAGAGTGCGTGCGGTGGCGGCGGCGACGGCGCACAAAGGGGACGACAATACCCCTTCGGGCCCAACGGGCCAAGGGGGAAAAAAATTGATCACCCTCTTAAAGTTGCCTCTCTTCGAAACCCGCTATTTTAAGTGGTTAAAAATTATGCTTTTGTTCAATTTGAGACCAAACATTTGCAAATCTTGATGTTAAAACTCATTTCATTCCGGCTAGCAGTGATTTGATCGGCTAATAAAATGGAGCAAAAACGATTATAGTCGAGCTTAGCACTTTATGGGTTAAATCTTGATTATTTATCAGCATGCTGTTGCAAAAGTAAAAGTAGTCTGCGCCATGATTGGTCACAACTGGAAAGTGACTCAGTAATCATGAAGCAGGAATAGCACGGTAGTTGTGTATTGCCTTATCTTTGTATTTGCATTAGTGATATCTCCCCAACTGCATTAATATCACACAAGACGATCCAATGATATCATATGATATACATAGCCTACCTCTCATTCTCAGAACCCAGACCAGAAATGAGCTTATCAGCAGCTATCAGACGTCTTTCCATAATTTCTGCTTCTTCTTGCAGTTTCTGTCTTTCTGTGGTTGCGGCTTCATATTGATCACTTAACTGCTTCAATTCATTCTCCAGTTTTCCCACTTCTTGTTGAATCTTATCTAAGTCTCGTTTCGCTTGGTGGAAGACTCTTTCCAGCTTTGCCACCTGTGTTTATCCACAATTGAATGATATTGATTAGCTTCACTTGTAATTTTCATAAAAAATTAGGACAATTATTTCCATCTTTATGATAACTTCATTGATTTACCAATTACACAATTTTGGATCAAAGTCACTTGTCAACAAAATAAAAATAATGTAATACCTTCTCCCTCTTTGGTTTCACCTCCCTGGCGACTTCACAGTAGCCGACCACAGCTACCACAAATTTGAGAAGACCAGCGCCAGCTCTACTACGTGACTTCATGTCATCTACAGTCATGTCCATCTTCTTCAAGAAATCTTTCACAACATTTATCTGTCAACATAGCCAGTTTTGCAGTTTTAAATTATTCAATATATTGCAAAGTGATACTGATCATTTAAGTACTTGATTTGTTGTGTATTTTTAGTTAAATAAAGAATTTTTTGGATTGTAATGAATGATAACTAGAAAGAGTTGTTTGAAACGAACACTAAAGCAGCCCTCCATTACCACAAATCAGTCATTTTAAATTTGATAAAGATCAGCAAACTTTCTCAAGGACTTTTTGTATTACCGCTTCAGCTATCAGGCAAGATTTCCGAGATAATGAGAAACACCAATTAAAAATGGCTGCCAGTCGGCCATTTTGGATTTTATTTCTGCAAAATTTGTCATCAGTTATCTTTGTGTGAGACCTTACATTTTGTTCTATATTCATGGTGCAGCTATTTTGCTTTGTTTTTGAGTTATGTAAATATCACAAAATTACTCAAATTCAAATGGCTGCTAAACGGCCATTTTGAAATCGTTTTCTCCCAAAAGTTAATCAAGTCATCGGCTGACATATAGCTGAGCAGATTTGCCAAATTAAAAGAAGATCTGCTTGAAACTTTTTCCTGCAACATGCTATCGAGTGGAGTACTTCTTTGTTAGTGGCCCTAGTAATTAAAGGGTTGATTATATGGGGATCAAAATGACACAAAAATCACATGTGGTATGTGATGGCTATGTTAAGTATGAGGAAGCAGAAGTTGATAGATCAGCTATCATGCAAAATGGCCGACAGACTATCATTTTGGATTTTATTAGTGCAAAATATGTCATCAGTTACCCTTGTGTTGAAAGCTTAGATTTGGTTTCATATACATGGTCCAGATATTTTGCATTGGCTGACATTGCTGAACATATTAAATTTGCCAAATTAAAAGTAAATCTGATGGAAACTTTTTCCTAAAACACACTACATGTAATAGGCATTTCTTCGTAAGTGGCCATAGTAATTAAAGGAAGGATGATATGGGGATCAAAATGTCACCAAAAACATTAACCGATGGTCTGAAATGGCTTTGTGAAGTAAGAGGAAGCAGAAGATCATAGATTAGTAGCTATTTTGAAGAATGGCGGCAGACCGTGTGGAATACAGTAAGCAGCCCGCCTCAGCGAGGGCTGCTTAAATAGGCTACATGTCTAAATGACAGTGCTTTAAAAGGCAATGTTGTTTTCTGTATCTCAGGACAATTAAGGTTATTGGGACAAATTTATATCATTCTATGTAATAGTATTTCTTTTTATATCTTCAGTAAGTATACATCAGCCTGTAAAGAAGCGTTATTACCTGTTTTACAGTGATTCCATCTACGTCCATGTCTTTGAGTGATTTCAAGAAATTAGCTTCAGACATCATACCCTTGGCAGATTTCCATGAAACCTCTTTAATCCCCTTCATCACTACGATACACTCACAGACAGTCTGTACAGGCTTAGGTGGAGTTACAAAAGCCCTATATAAATAACAAGTAGAATTATAATGGGAGGAATTCAGTAAAAATATAACAGCATACTAAAATGACAAGCACTAAATTCTATGTTGCCATTTAATTGACAATTATGCTAATAAATCAATATATAACCTTTAATAAAAGTTAAATGGAAGTACACTTTTCAAGGAAAAGTACACAAGTATATGAAGAATATTATTATTGAGAGTACAGAATCAAGTCAAATTAGCATAAGATGATGAAAAGAAAATTAGAGTTTAATTGCAGTTGCAATTCATCATTATAAATCTGTCTTGAACAGTCAAATGTTCATATCAAAATAGGTAGCATTAAGTAAGATTATGATGCCAAGTGGGCAAAAATGATTGAACGTTGAGTTATCCCACTGCTCATAACTACAACCACAGATATTATCTCTCCTGAGTCCTGCTGTCTGTCATCACAGGGGACTTTGTACCTGCCCTCTGACTGTAGTATAGCTATTTGGTATACCACAGAACCGTACACAACACATATTAGGGCTGATACACTGAAAAACATAGGGATACCTCTAGATCTACCCCCTAGTTACAGTAATCTAATAACCCTTGTCCTGCTGAATTATTTCTTTCTTTCTCTCATTCATTTAACGCTGGAATTGCCAACACAATTTCCAGCTTATAATGACCAAAAATATCACTGTTAAAAAAAAATCCGTCCCAGTAGCACAAGGGTTAATAACTATTTATTACTAATTAGATGTTCACCTGATTTCTGTCACGTCAGATTTTTCGAGGTCATCCAAGGCAATTCTGGCTGCCTCCAAAGCTGGTAAAGCTTCTGCAAGAGCTTCTTCAGCCTCACTCTTAATAAAAAGTAAATATAGTAAAGTTTGAAATAACATCACATTTACAGCATTTTAAAACTTGCTCATTGTGCTATTAATCTTTTCAGTGCGGCCACCAGAAAACACGTGAAACTTTCTTCCAAACTTACTGATACTTGAAAAGTCAGTAAAAAAATCTAGTTCATAATGACATAGTTATAGTAGAATATTTTTAAAACAATTTTTGCATTTATTTCCCCGATGGAAATTGTATTGGTGTACCTTTTGTTACTTTTCTCCCACAAGGGTTAGGCAAGTCTGCACATGTACTTGTACAGACAACATTATCAGCACAAGATATATACAAACTAAAGCGGTGTACGGACAACAACATGAGAGTGGGATGACTTGAGCATGGGGTGTTTTACCATAATGTTCTCCTTCATGCACCTGCTAAAGCAGAAGAATGTTCACCAGGCAAAACTCTTGGAAAATGGCCAACAATATGACAAAGTGCCAAAATTCCATTTTTTTCCTGAAAATCACTATGTATGTACCACTTAGAAAACAAAAAAAATAATAAAAAAAATGCAGGTGGCTAAGGTCCAGAGGCTAATTTATAATAAATTACGGCGGCATGGCACATGCATGAGCACAGCAAGAACATGATTGTGTTATCTCATCTGTGATACAGAAATAATTATAAAAATGTTACCTTTTCTATAACAATGACTTTGGATTGTACTTCAATTTCTGTTCCTTTTTCTAAAGCCATTTTTTTCTTGGACTCTGCCTGCGTAGTACCGGCAGCAATCTCTGAGAGAAGTCTCTCGCAGCCCTCTGTCTTCTCAGTTACAGCCACTTTCTGCACAGCTAATTTCTCATTCAGATCATTCAGCTGCCCACTCGCTTCAGCCAGTTTTTGTAGACCTCCAACAAGACGCTCACACTAAAAAAAATTGTATTGCAATGAATTTTTAAATTGTCAGGTTTAGCTGTGCATGATCGACTGTTTCTATCAATGACTAGGCAGAGCAAACTGAATTTGCACAATAACATGATCCATCACGTGGTGACCTGCCCCCCCCCCCCCCCCCCCCGGTGATTTTCAGCCATTTTTCCTAATTCATTAATTTTTTTTGTGGCACTATTACCCGGTTTCGCATCGTAGAAAAACGTTATGAATCCCAAAAATCACCCCCCACAATTAACAAATTGCACACAGTACACTAGAATAATTCAGGTTTTATTTTTGCTTAACTGATCCTAAAATTGGCAAGAACAAAAGTTGCATGTTGTTAAAAGCTCTGATTTTTATCGAGAGGTCAGGTTATACATTAGATCTGCTGAGACCACATTCTCGTATAAGTTACAATATATCGTAGGCTTTGGATTGGTCGAGATAGCAATATCGACCAATCCGGAGCCTACGATATATTGTAACTTTTACGAGAATACCGGCCCTGTCACACACCGCATAACCTGGGCTATTCAAAATGGTGGTATCACGACATAACTAGTGCATGATGGATCACATGATAATCTGGTCACTGCAATAATTTGTTGTTGGGCATAGCATTCTTTGCATGGAAAAGTACAGTTTTCGTCTAAGGTTTGATCATATATATACACAAAGAGTGGCATAACAATATTGCAGCATTGATTAATTATCCATAGAAAAAGACCAATTACTGATTGACAGATTTTTATGACTGAACTGTATTTGAATTTTTTTTTAAAGAAATAAGACTAAATCAAGCGACATAAGCATATCCAAAATCAAATATAAAATTACTAATGTTGCAAGTCAACCTAACTGTAACATTATCGCCGTGACAAGAAAAATACTAGATCTGCAAAGAATGAAATGTTTGTTACCTGTGACAATATGTACTTGTCTTTTTCTTCCAAAAGTTTCAGGTAGGTATTAATGAAGTCAAGATAATTCTTTGGTGTCACATAATTATTTCTTCGTAGCTTCTGTTGAAAATCGGTGCTAAACTGGCCAACTGACTGGTGTACCATCACAAAGTGACTGACTACAGATTCTCTGTGGTCTTCAGGAACTAAAACATTCTGAAATTATAACAGAAATGCATCATTTAAGCTCAATCATCAATTCAAATTTTGCAAAATAGCCAAATAGGTCGTATACGTGAGAAAAAAAAATCATCAGTTGCAGAAAAATGCTCAATACTATAAGCATCCTGATAGCATTAGAATGCATGTACTTATATTTGAAGATGCACTCAGTTTTCAAAAACAAGTGCATGCACTTATATTCAAACATAAAAAATATTTTAAGAAAAACTACTCGCACTTACGTGTATATTCGAGCATGAAAGGATCTTCACAAAAGTATTAAAAGATAAAAAATTACTTATATTTCATGAATATGTTTAGCATAATGATATCATTAGCCTTGTGCACTAGCTATATAAGAAAAAACCTTTCAAAAAATATTTCAGGTAATTATTTGATTATAATTCAGCCAGGCACAAACAGCCATACTTTAAACTATTGGCATTAGTAAAGTTACACACGTATGTGTTGAAAAAGTAAATTGGAGAAAGTGAAACAGTTGAAACGCTGCATGCTTTAGAAAACAGATGATGATACTGGGAGCACCATTAAAGTTGTAATGTATGAAATAATTTTATCAGGTTAGAAATATTTATGACCATAACTTACATCAGGCGAAATGAAGACACTTGCCACAGCATACAGAGCCTGTTCAGGCCATGGGAAAAACCAATCAATGCTGGCATTATTGACCAAACCTGAGAAATACACAATGATGAAGATTATGTAAATTTGACATAGAATAAAGCAACTCCATAACTTGTAAAAGATAATAATCTTACAAAAATATGGCTACTAAGATTGCAACAAATAAAAGTCGACAATCTACTCCAACTCTATCACGTGCATAGACTGGAACAAACAATAAGCTGATTTTCTGTGAATGATTTGTGCATTAACTTTTTCATCAAGACCGATTTAATCTGCCTTAAGAAACCTAGGATTTTTCTGTATAACAAAATGTGATATTCACTTGGAGAATTTGCCTATTTTTAGGTCAGTTATACCACAACACACAATTTGAACTGAAGAAAATATTACTTGATGCATCGACTAGTTTTAGAATATAAGAAAAAACCTTTTAGGCAAACTTACAAAACTTAAAAAATTATATATATTTCATGTTATATTCACCTGGGAAGTTTCTACATCTTGTTCTTAGCGTATCCCCCACAGGTGACATAGCTAGCACAACATGAAGATTACCAGCACACTTATTCACAAAATATTGCCAGATACTTTCTCTGGCTGGAGCGGCTCCCTGCTGTGTCGCCTCATTTCTTACCTGTGACAAACAAGATTAGCAACTGAGTGAGTCATATGGTATTTTGAAAATCTGCGGCCAGCTGAAAAGAGCTCACATCAGTCACAGGTCAGCTGTTCCCTTCAGTCCTCGACATGATGAACATGTGCACCAGTGATACTAATTGACTATTAAGGTACAGTAAAAAATAGTAGGCTGAACTAAAAAATTATCTAATAAAATAATACTTCATGATTTGAAATAAATACGGGACGAACTGTGTTTTTAGAAAACGCCCATGCAGATGTATATTCTAATTCTAAACCAGTTGCGATACTTTTCAGCCAGCTAACTTTGGCCCAGCCATAAATGCAACATGTTTTCCACATAAATAAATGTGGAGAGGCCTGTCAAGCCAATATAGCATCCGCCAATAAATTTGAGTTTTGCACCCACAAAAATTATGAAGCTGATCTGTGGCAGCCATTTTGTATTTTGGTAATTTTCCAAAAAAATCACTCGCACATCCTCATATTGTTGAGATTATAATTTTAATAATTTGTGACTACTAGTTTTTGCATTCACAAAAAATTATGAAGTTAAAGGTAAATTTTGATAGCATCCTAAAAAAATAACTTGCACATCTCCATGTTGTTGAAATGTCATTGTTTAATTTTTGAAAAAATTCTAACTACTAGTTTTGTCGCCAACAATAAAATTAAATTGATCGAATTTTGGAGGCATCATTAAAAAAATCACTTTCACATCTCCATGTTGTTAGAAATGTGAAAATTGACTATGTATTCATGTTGTCCAAAAAATTAAGAATCACCCTAGTTATATTCAATCCAAAAATATTGAATTTCCAACATTTTAAAAGACTATGGTATAAAGAAGTAAAAGCCCTTGAAGTTACTTTTAATTACTTTATTTGTTTTTATCATTGTAAATGCAAAATATTAGAAAAAGACAATTAAAAATTTAATTGGTGTAAAATGTAATTATTTCTTTGTATTATTTTTGGTAAATGTGATGGTAAATGTGAATTTAATAATATATGATTATGGATCAAAAACATAAGAACATGAATTATTTGTTCTTATTATACATGCAACAACGACATGAAATGGTGCCCTTCAAATGAATGTGACCCTCTACAAATTGGGCCTTTATACCGATAATCTTGATGTATACATGTGACGAGAATGCTGTGTGAATAGTGTTGCCATTAATGTATATAGGATTGGTGAAAATTTTCATGTGTACTTGACATGCAGATTGCATAATTATGACACATTGATATTATTCTGACCTTGTTACTCGGTGACTTTCTAGCTATATTACCATCAGCCTCTATATCAAATTCATCTTCAGGATCCTCTCCCATCACCTAGCATTGCATCGCAGCATTGATTGACAAATTGTTTTAGGTTTTAAACATACCAAATTTTGAAATTAAAGAAAACATCTTTTTTTTATATATTAAACAATATAAGACTTATTTATTATTCAAATAAAATATCCGCTAACATTTAAATAATATCACTGTTATCCAACTGCAAGTAGGCCTATAGCACTAGCTAGGCTCAGACAACTTCAAGAGGTGAAAGTGTCCATTTCTTTAGGGTTAAAATTAAGAATTATATTATCAAGTTGTCTTTCAATTTATTTATTTATTTTCAAAGCCAATAGTTCTCATATTCTGATAATCAACTTATATCTATATTATATAATATATAAGCATGCACAGCATGATTTATGTGCAACATGCACTATATTTACTTGTGTGAATGTATGTTTTGTGTGAATGTATGTTTTTTGCAGAGGACTAAGTGTTTTTACTAATGAGTACATGTCAGTGGGTACAAAATTTTGTGCATTTTTATAAAAAAAATATGTGAGCTTGCGATGCCATATTTGCCAAGCCATGCTGAACAAAACACTAAATTAAAAGTGTGAAAATTCAAACCCACTCTGATATGCATTAAATAATTCTTTCTCAAACACCATATGATTTTATTGTAATTTCAAATTTTATTTTATGATTTCGTTCAACATAGAACAAGGCCCGTCGACGACCCAATCATCATTTAAAAATGAAAATCATTTGAAAATAACTTTTAACTACCTTTTTAAAGTTTCAACTCATATTATATCTCATGACAATATATTTCAAATTAGTCATGCTAGACAGATAATAGAAGAGAAATTTACATTTTTTGACAGAGATGGCCGAAAGTCAGACATTTGAATTGATTTTTTTCAGGGTGCATCCTTCCATTGAGTCTGACATTTTGTTTTATAGTAAATATAGTAATGGTCTAGCCATCTGGCATGGTTTTCCAGATATTATGCACTCTATAGTCAATGATGGCAGATAGGCCTAATTGGCCATTTTGAATTTGATCAAATTGTAAATTTTGCACAGCATATTCCTCTCTGAAACCACACATTTTGTCTACTAGTAATTGTCTACTTATCTGGCACGGTAATGAGAAATTTGGCGATTGGGAAAAAATGAAGGTCATAGAGATCACCGAAAGGTCAAATGTGAGCTCAATCAAGGTTTAGTCATGATTAATCTGTGTGTGGTGTGCATTTCAGTATAATAAAACAAGTTATAGTGCTAAAAGTGGCGGACAGACGGACGGATGGACGGACGCGTCGTAAGACGACAATTGCCATCAACTAAAAATTTGGCTGAGGTCTGAAAACGCATCGTGAAATAAGAGATCAGATGACAAATGTTAGGAGAAGTGCTCCCTGCCTCTGATTGTGTTCTTGTTGTGAAAATATACCAGAGATGTGACCTATTGCAAGGTGATCAATGTTAACATGCTTTCATGTACATATCACATGTTTAGTGAAGTACACAAAATGTAATGTTTTTATCAGTCATAGTGATGCCAGTTAGGCATGCATCATTCATTTTAGATCGATACAGACTCGCAAATATTCCTCCATTTCTTTGTCATCTAAATTTTGGTAAAAGCTGCTGTAGCTCATCTTAACAAAGAAAATTAAAACATTAAAGCATATGAAAAATAAAAATATCCCTGAAATTTAAATAGCTATATAATTGCCATATATATTTACTCCAGTCAAATATGTTTTGTTTTACGTACAAAGGTGAGTCACTAATTATATGAACATGATTGAAAAATTATTTTGAACACAATGTATACAATTATGCAGTCCAACAATGCACTATGATGATTCCAGGGAGTTGAACCAGGCATTTAATTATAATGTGTGTGTGGTTAATTATATATCAGTCATTTTTATTGTTCTGCTGCTCATCATATAGCCTTTTATGATTACAGCTAACATTGATGATGTAACGGCAACCGCAACATTGGTTGCAAAAGTGTCAAAAGCATGTCATCAATGTCACAGCTCCCTCCCACTGGGCAGCCACAATTAGTTATTTATTGAATAATAAGCCAGCCTAAATGTGTGACCAGCCAGAGACTTCACTCTACTTCCCACCTAGATACACTACTGGTCAGTTAACCCTTACAGCGCGAGGATCGACTTCAGTCGTCGGAATCTGACGTCTGTAGACTAAAGACGATCCTTGCGCTGTAAAAGTGAAAATATTTCTGATAGCCGTAGAGCCATAACATAGGTATTCAAATGAATGGGAAAGAGCTGAATAAGACATTTATTATGAGATCAAATTGAAATAAACCCTTTGATCTCCAAGGTTTTATCAAAAATTCAGCGCTTCAAGGGTTAAGGTCACTACTAAATGACAGAGTTTGTTTGTCTAAAAAGTAAATGTTAACCCTTAAAGCACTACATTATAAAATTTAAACTGCCACGACCCACAACTAAAAGTGGGCAATAATCACTTACATTGCAATCAAAACATATGTCAATGTAGTAAGTTTATTACAGATTTTGATTTCAAATTTTGTTCGAAGTTCAAATATAAAAGTTGAGAGGGGATATATAGATGTGATTAGCACTTTTAACTGTATCAACAATGTCAAGACTTACTTGACCAATTATAGCTTCTTTTTCATCATCTGCGTAGAGAGCAGGCACCATACCTGATGTTAGCATGTTATTAATCAGCTCCAAGAAACCTGCAGCAACAATGGGCTTCTGATTAGCAGGATTTCAAAATCAGGGTTTTAACCGTTTCAATGCGGGGACCGTCTTCAGATGTCAGATTCTGAGATATAAAGACAGTCCCAGCACTGAAAGAATTTTAACATTTATAATGGCCATAGACCCATAACATAAGTATTCAAATGAAACAGAAGCTAACAAAGACATTTATGAAGATTTAAAATTGAAAATAACCTTTTAGTCTACATGGTTTATACAAAAATATTTCGGCGCTCTAAGGGTTAAAATTGGGCTGGTGACATCGTCGGCTGTTTGGGCCATGGAGATCGGTAAATTTTGTTATTAGTACTTGGGATTTTCATTAGTTTATGCAAAAATAATTCAGCGTTGTGAAGGTTCAACGATTCATCATTACCAGCATGCAGGTTTTAAACTGAATTAAGTTTGTTCAAAAGTTTGCTGAAGTGTATGATTAAAATAGTTAACTTTTAACCATTTTACATTTACCCAAATATTTTGACTTGGCAAAAAACCCATCCAAATGATGATGCCATATTTTTTTGTAACTAACCTTCTTCCGCAACATGTTGATCTGTGAAGAGGAAGACCATCTTTTTATTTTCCATGCCCAGCTTGTTATACAGAACCTTTAGGTCATCACGGAAGGTGGTCTCTGTGTAACCACGACTCAGTGTGATCTCAAACACTTCACACTCTGCCGCAAACGCTGCCAGACGACAAATACTCTGCTTGCCAGAGCCTCCTACACCAACCAGGAGAGCGTGGCCGGACTGCATACGCAGGACACGATGTACACGAGTCAGATGGTCCAATGCGTCATTAAATAGTACAAGATTCATAGCTGTTTGATGCTCATTGTACTCTTCCAAAATCTATAACAAACAGAATAATTATTCATTAAATTTTGTATTTATATTATTCCCACATATTAATTTTCATAACATGTCACTTTCGTTATAATAATGTGACAGCTGTTTAACATTATTTTTCAATATCATACATGATTCTTAGGCTTGGCAATAATTATTTTCAAATAATAGGCAATGTAGTTACTGAATAATGGTTTACTTGACGCATTTACAAAGCATAAAATGGTCTTATCAAATCGGAAAGTATTTATATGAGAATATGCTAATGAATTACCTGTACATTTACATAAACACACTTGCATCCCATTATATAATTATATGTTACAGAATATTTACCATAATGTAATACTTGTATGCTATTTTACCTAACATTGTTAATTATATAAAAAATATCCACAGAAACTGAGCACAACGCTGATAATTAACATCTGTGAAAAGGGAGATGCTTAATTAGATTCATACCTCCTGGAAAAGAGCCTTAGTTGCATCGAAGTCTTGCAAATCTTCATAAAGTCTAGGTTCGCTTTCATCCAGGGTATTCTTGAAGTCGCCAAACAGCACTGGATCACGTAGCACATATTCCAAGCTTGATTGGAAATTTTCTTCCAGTTGCTGCTTTAGATGACCCTACAAACATAAACAAAATAAATAGATATCATAACATGGGAAAAATGATATAAAGATGCAACAAAGCAAAATTATCCTAAGATTAAAGTAAATTGTTTTTCCGTTTATTTCTCTCGTGTCATGTCAATTTTATAAAGTAACTACTTTACATGCTGAAACTATTGCACACTATATTCGACTGATTATATAAAATACGAAATAATATCTTACAATACATTTATCATCTAAGCAGTCAGAGATGTGATTCTACCATAAAATATTTTTAGAATATTTACAATTTTTACTGTGATTACAATAACTATATGAAATTATATTTACAAAAACAAGTTTCGCATCACTGTCACTGATGAGACGATCAAAGATGACTCTCATACACTCATTGCGCCACACACGAAGAAACTGGTCCACTCTGTCAAAACGATCTGGTGTTGTCAAACACATGCCGTTATAGATACGTGACAGATCACGCAAATTGAAAATGTAGTGAAATTTTGATGGGGTTGGAGGTAGATCCCGTACAACACATCTGCAAAAAGGATAGTAATTGGATGAAAAATAAATGTAGAAAGTGAAGATCAACCAAACTAACTGCGAGTTATATTTTTCTGTAGTATTTATCATGCCTTGGTATAAGCATGTATTTTCAGCCTGACTAAACCCTTTTTTCTTTATATAGACAGCCCACGCACTGAAAGAATTGAAATATTTATAATGGGCATAGACCCATAACATGTGTATTCAAATGAAGCACAAAGATATAACTAAGACATCTATATGATGATTTCAAAGTGAAAAAACCCTTTGGTCTCTATGGTTCATACAGAAATATTTTGGCGTTTCCTAAACTAAGGAAAATTTTATTGGACTTCTGTTCAGGGAAAAAGGGCATTCTTATTGGTGGCACAAAAACAATCCACATAAAAAAGGACATTATGAACAAAACTTGCATTAATTATCAGGATTTACACGAAATGTTAGAAAACTGACATATTCCCCCTGTTAGCTTACTTGTAAAGCTCCATGGTCATTTTAGTGATAAGTGGTACAGTATCCTGTATGTCTTTGTTGAATGGCTGACAATGACCCTGCAGGATGGAGTTGTAGATATGATACAAAGAATCCTCTGCTGGGAAAGTCATGTTAAACACAGTGAACAGTGATATGAAGCGAGGGTCCACTTCATTACGCCCTCCACCAGGTTTTCCCATTGAAGCAACCCATCCCAGGTCCTTCATCCCTTTCCAATTTAAATCTTTTCCGCGATCATAGCAGCCACCTCTCTCCAACATCAACTTGAGCAAAGCAATAGGTTGCTGTGTACCATATTCATCTACCTGTAATAACAGAATTGGTTCATACAAATATACAGTAAAGTCTTAAGTATAACAAAAGTATCCCTATAGTACCCAGGGATGATGACAGGCCATGGAAAAAAAGCAGAAATCACAAATCGGAGAGATATTCATTGCAACATAAAAAGGGAAAAAAACAGCAGATCCATGGATGACAACAAATCGTAAATATCTGCTGAATTTTATCAGCCCTGAGTACCTGGTTTGCATAGTACGTGTCAAGGGCAGATCCAACCAAGTAATAAATTGACAAGAATTACAATTTCAATGTTGAATAATTACATTATGCCAAAAATAAAATTACGTGGGAAAAAATATAGTTTTCTAAGGGCATACCCCAAGAAAATTTGGAAATCTTGAGTGTAATTTAGATATCTTTTAGGGTAAGAGGCTAGCCCTGAAATTCAAAGTTTTAAGGTTTAGAATCTGAGCAGAGCAATATTTTGTGTGAAAAAATGAAAAACAATTTAAACAACAATACACAGCATTTTAATAAATTTCAATGTTGAATAATAAAACTATGCCAAAAAAACCCACATCAAGTGGGAGGGGGTTTAGTTTTCTAGTGGTATACCCCTAGAAAATTTGGTTCTTGGCTGTTTACAATTTAGATCATTTGGGGTTAAATTAAGAAACATAGTCCTTAAATTTTAAGGTTTAGAATCTGAGCAAATCAATATTTTGTGTGAAAAATATCAAAAAATTTGAACAACAATACACAGTATTTTGTTGAAGATTTATATCTGTGATTCAACATCTGCGAATGTTTTGTAAATTTCTTACCTGGGGCATGTTCATATCATCAATGAAGACAAGCAGACGTTTGCCAGGTGGTGGTCCATACATGTCCTTTGTTCTTTTTTCCACATTAGCCTCCAAATTTCTCTGTACATCAAGTGATGTTGTGCGACTTGAGAAGTTCATATTAAGTTGCAGCTGCAAATAATTGAGGTAAAAAAATTATATTTGACAGAGCCTAATCAAATTAGTAAATTGAAAATGTGAGCAAAGTACACCAATTGATATGATAATGTTTTTGTGTACCGTACTGATATTCAGTAACATATTGGAACTTAACATTAGAGCAGAACCGTTATGATATGTACAGCATGGGATAAGGACTTCACACTCAAAAACATAAGGCATAAGTCTTACAAAAAAAACTCGTTAAAGTGTTTTTAGAAGTAGTCATTTAGAATCTGATCTCGTTGTGTGAGTTTTAGGGTAATTAAGCTGTTATAGTTTCAGTTGTTATTGAACAGAAATCCTCAAGCCAATTGTGCTTAAATAGATTTCCCATTTATGTCTTGAATCATCTCTGTATCATTTTCGAACCAATTTGGCGAGTTTGCAGGGTGAGCATGTTCTCTAAGTTACAGTTTCAGGAAATTGGAATACAAATTTGGGAGTCAATCGCACAAGTTAAGGCAGACGGTAGGACGCAGCAGCGAACAATGCAAAAACATAGCATCCACCATATCGTGGATGCTTATTAACATCAAATTCTAGTCACAATTCGAACATGTCACTACTATGTAGACTTACATGAGTGTCCTTGTCCAATGTTCGTAGAAAATTGGCTGTGGTGGCTGTTTTAGATGTTCCTGTTTCACCCACAAGAAGTACTGGCCTCTTGATGCGCACTTGACCTCTGAGAAGCCACTCTGTGCGGACTGTGTCAACTGTTGGCACTAGAATCTCACTAAATTTACGATCTGGCTCATGAATATATTTAGGTATTAACTGAATCCATGGTGTCCACACGTTCTTTTCGACATCCCAAAAGTATTCAAATAAAGTAGATTGCTCCATAGGTAGCTCACCTATAATAAAAACAAACAAAACCTTCAAATCAATTTTGGAAGTCTGAGTTGGATAGGTCTGCTTACTTAAACTGTCAAATATATTGCATTTACATGTAAATTATCTATGTCTCTGTAAAATATATAAGTACCAGGTAAGCATGTTATTGCTAATAAGGTTTACCAAAAAACAGCTTGTATATGCATATTTATAAATACTAGAAACAGGCCTGATTCTGTCTAAAGGTTTACCCAAAAAACAGCTTGGATATGCATAATTATAAATACTTCTGTCTTTAGACAGAATCGGGCCAGTTTCTAGTATTTATAATTATGCATATACAAGCTGTTTTTTTGGTAAACCTTATTAGCAATACTATGTTTTGTAATTATCGATATACATATACATGTACCTTATCTTGGTTTAAAATATCTTATTGAACTATTCTTACATATCACGACCATTCTGACACTTAATTCTCAGCCTTTTTTTTATCAATTCCTGTGTTTTCAGAGTTATAGTTGCCTGTGACATGATTAGCAGGGAAAAATTTGTTTTAAAATTAATAATTAATGATTTTCTTCATCAAGCTCTGATTCACTCTTTATACTTATAATCAATGTATACATATTCTGCTTATCAGATAAAATTTGATCAGCAAATGGCCAATATTGCAATTAATGCATAGCGTTTCACTGAGCGATACTGAACAAATTTTCCCTGATTAGCATACTTACAAAAGCAGTTGCATTGGACATTTTCAGAAAATGAGAAATACAATAATGTAAAAGAGACAATTGAACTATTTATGTTGTTAAGTTGTTCATGTGCCAGGTAAGACTGTGTAGAATGTGTCAGAACCTACATACATACAGCGTGTGGCCAAGGAGCCAACAGCTTAGTGTTACTATACCTGAATACCTACCACCTTCTTGTATACCATGTCCACATAGGCACTATGTATTGACAATTTGCGGAAGAGAGGCTGTCCTGCTATAACCTGATTCACTTATTACCTGGTCCCGTTTATTGGACCCCACTTACCAAGTAATAACGAGAGTCTACTGTACTTTCAAAATTACTCTAAATTTGTGCTGAAATGCAAATCATCTATATGATTTGACCACATAAGATAGCATGCACATACCAACATCAATATATACATACATGCTTTCATTGATAACATCGGTACATTTTACAAGCATAAAAAAATGTCAACCCCCCCCCCTGCAAAGATTTTAAAAGTTTAAGTTTCCAAAACGATTCAAATTACATGCAGATGGGTCACATATGAGAGCAATATTTTTAGTCAAATATTGGCAAGACTATAGAAAATTGTGCTGCAGTTTTCAAATAGACAGATAAATAAATGGCTGGATGAACAGACATTCTTCGTTCCCGGCCTTTCTGAAAGTGGGTGGTGGACACACACTACATATTAATAATTATTGGTTAATATTTAAATGCTTAACATTAAATATAACACTTATCGTGGATGGTGAGATTAACAAACAACATTCAAATTATGTTGGAACTGGTGACAGAGAGATAATACTACTGGTAGTCATGCTATAAAATCCTTATAATCTATTCATTAAAAATGGTGTAATAAAAACTAAAATATACCTGTAATTATTATCAATTACAAGCAATATCATCAACAGCTTGATATACGTATTACAGACATATAAGCCTACCTTTGTCATTTGGGAGGTTTTGTTGTAGTTGCGCTCTAGTAAGGCAAGCTGGGTGAAATAGGGTGAAGCAAAGATAAAATTAACAAAGAAAGGATAATGCTTGCCAGTCAAATATAGATGGCCACATCAAGTGCAATAATTTCAGGTTCTTAAGTAGTAATACAGGGGTGGAGCTAAGACCAACATTTCTACTGGCCTGGAGGGCCAGTTGTGCCTAGAGGTTACTGGCCCTCCACTGAAATCACTGGACCTGATTTTTATGATCAAAATGCCTGATTATTATGACCAAATATAGCGCCGTAATTTTTGTTTTCAATATAGATTTATAATAATAACTTTATACAGCAGTGATAACAAAACCCAATGTGTTTTTTGTCAAATTTTGTTAATTCATATCAACAAAGCTTTAATCAAATATTAGCCTGTCATAGAAATCGTAGACAATCAGCCTACGGGAAAGGTGGATGTCATTTTAATTCAAACAGTTAAGAACCACCTGGTGTTAAGAAAAGGTATAGGGCAGATATCGGATTTCATTTAAGTAGCCTACTTGTGACAAAATGAGAAAATAGAAATGTGGCGTCTTTTATGTAGCAACACTACTGAATTATCACGTATTCCAATTAGATTCTAAAGCTTTGTTTTATTAATACCTCCTTTCTCCAGGTTTCGGTCTTCAAAGGTTACAGAAGGTGTAACATTACGCCTGTAGATGTGTGATTCGTGTCACCATTTTTTAAGTTGCGATCGTTAACCCTTATCCTGCTGATCACGACTATTGTCGTTTTTAATCAGTTTTATTAGTCTACCAAATCACTGTCATTGGGAATTAAATGTGTGTCTAAACATCAAGATTAGCAAATATTTGTGCTCAAATTAAACAAATATGAGTAATTTTCAGCCCCTTGAAGTTGTGGGTCGCGGTGTGGCTGAAAATTTAAATAGATTAACTTAGCAAGATAAGGGTTAATTGCTGTTTTTAATCACAGCTTCATCAACAATAACGCAAAAATATTTCACTGTCATAGAGGAAAATTAATTCATCTATTCTTGGAAAATTCCATGTAGGCCTACATGCCCGCCTCCAATATCGAGAGAGCTAGGTCAATTTTGGGTATGGGGGCAGCGATTTTAGTTGAGGCTCTGCCTGTTTGAACCAGCTTTAATTTTTGTTGTATCAGCCTAGATCATTTCCCAATAGGTCACAATACCGCTGGGATACGAGAGGAGCGATACCAGTGTAATAATGGTCATTAACTGAGATGAAGACGCATGGCACCAACTTCCAAACCACAGGACGTCAGCAGCATATTTTTCTGGGATCCAGTATGAAAATATCAGCTGGCCAGACGGGCCAGTCATAAGTTAAACTGGGTGGCCCTCTAATAATTTGACTGGCCACGGGCCAGCGCTTAAATCGACCCCTGGTAATATGTAGATATGATCTGTTCACACATGTGGAGTCCTGTATCACGGACCAGCTTGGATAGGCTATATCACACAACATACCCAGCAAACACGACACATTGAAACAACGTTGGTTTATTGTTGGCTCACCATCTGCGACGCCGGCCCAACATTAAACCAGCATTGTTCCAAAGTGTCATGTTAGCTGGGTATGCTTCATCATGACAGAATAGTTATACACAATTAATGGTATTCATATGATTCGGCATTAAATCAAGTGACAATTTGCTCCTTTGATCTGAAGCCAATGAGAATACCACAGTTCTCTATGTGCTAACTATTAATACCAGCAGAGGGAGTCCAAAATGATCAGTAATAAATGCCAGGGAAAGTGCTGTCGAGGTATTAACTCTCTGTGTGCCAGAATCATTTTATCATTTTTTTATGGAAACCTTCTAAAAATTGAAAATAAATAGAGATTTTTATCATATGAAACTTAAAAAAAATAATGAATTTAAATTAGTGTGCACACACAAGACAAAGCTTTTTTAAATGATCCATCACACCCTGACCCGGATAAACAAGGTTATGTTGTGATTCTGACATTTTGAATAGCCCTGGTTAGGCCATCCCGAAAATATCCTTGTTTCCAATTTCATGGTGTGAAAATTCTATGTGGTAGGTCGTAAAAAATTGCATGAGGCAAGTTTTATTTTAGACTGCCAAAAATTCCATGCGGGATTGCGGCAAAAGTTTTTATTTTATTTTTGTATTGATATAAATCATTTTTTGCATGAATAATTCTATTTCGTTTAAGACACGTTGTTTTTCGACAGAAAATTGAGAAAGAGAGAACACAATTTTGTTTCTCAACGTGAGCCAGGCTGGGCCTAAGGATTCTACAGACAGACGCGTGATCGAAAATTTGACCGTAATAAAAACTTAGTTCATGCGCTGATTTGGACATGTGCACGCAGAAATGTTTTCTTTTACTACACAAAAGGCCATGCAGTGTCTTTTATCGCTATTTTTACCCATGCAATCGGAAACAAACATATTTTTTAGGATGGCATATGCTGTGACACCAGATCTAAGTATAACTGGTTCTCTTGTTTTAACATCAGTTTGTTAAGCTTTAGATGCGGGAAAATTGAAGTATTTTAGAAGCAAGTAAGCAGAATAGGACCTGAATTCCAGTTTATTGTGTGAAAATTTATTTTGTTGGGGATAATTTTGGGGATTGATTACATTTTTCTACCACTCGACACCAGGTCACAGTACCTCAAAAATAAATAAATTATTTATGAAAAAATGGCCAATAGTACTGTGGTAAGATTTGTATTCCCCATCTTTGAATCAATTTTTTATTGTTACATAATTTTTCTCTACAAAAATAAGTTGGCACACAGATAATTAATTAACCAAGGTTTTAAATGAGTGCTGGTCCATTTAATGATCAATCTCCAGGGAGAAGAGACACTTTACATTGTTAGATAGGATACAAAATCTAGTGTTTTTACAGTTAGAAATGCTAGAAAAATATACATCACTCCACTAATAACATATTAGCAAATTTTTATACAGCTAGAGCAGGATTTTTTCTAATCTACAATATCAGTATAAAATTATAGTCCGTAACATTTTCAGCTGATCAAACAGAGAAATAAATTCATTCTTCTAAATTTTGAATAAAAAAAATCCTGCTTGAGAAAAAAGTAGGTTGGTGTTCTCTCTAAAAGCATGAAGTAAGGTAATGGTTAGCTGATTATTGTGAACAGTGTTTATTAGTTAACTCTATGCATTTTATTAACCACATTAGTGTGAAAAAATTTTCAGTGGGAATTATTTTAAATACAGGACATTTTATATTGACCCCCCCCCCCAAAAAAAAAAATACAAATACTGGCCTCAATGGATTTTATTTCTCACCCAACCCTCCAATATGAATGGCTGGGAGATGAGAAAATGTGTAGCACATCCATTAGGTCCAATACAAGATTGTTGCCATGTATGTAACTGATTTGTTGTAGCCATACAAACACTACTAGCATAAAACAAATTAGTTGCTCTATTACAGTACACACCTGGACCAGCTGGCTCCGAGTCTGTATCTTTCATGGTCATAGAAGCCACATATTTTATGTAATTGTCAAACTTGACCCTCCCATCCTCCAGGAGTCCAGCGCCTAATGACCAGTACAGTGCTTGAATAAAGAAAGCCTCCATCACCTCAGGATTGGACAAATCACAATCCTCGGTCAGCAAAGTGTCCAGCATGTAGGAAAGCTGTGTAACCTGCAGTGAAAAAACAATCAAAAAAAATTATTTTGTGAAAAAATTGAGAAAAAATTGACCCCAAAATTAGGTGACAGTCACTCATCTATGAACTTGTATTTTCATAAGATGCATCTGTATGCCAAATATAAAGACTAAGCTAGAATGGTTCAAAAGATATTTGCATCAAATAAATATTAGCGATATTATGTAGTGTTTATTTTATGTAGTATTTATTTTTTAAATTCAAGTGCGAACCCTGCGTAAAATGCGAAAAATCTCAATAAATCGGCCATTTTGAATTTTTTTTCAGCCATTATTGAACTTGTTCAAGAACTACTTATTAGTAACATGCATAACAAATTTGAAGAGGATATGTGGAAAACTTCTCAAGTTATCGCGCCCACAAGGTCAAATTATTGCCATAAAAGGTGAAAAATTACAATAAGTCGGCCATTTTGAATTTTTTTTCGGCCATTATCAAACTTGTTTGAGAACTGGTCATTAGTAACATGCATAACAAATTTGGGAAGGATACATGAAAAACTTTTCAAGTTATCGCGCCCACAAGTAAATGTTAACGCCAACGCCGATGAACTTCAATTGCAATAGCCCACCTTTTTTAATTAAAATTAAAAGGCGGGCTAAAAACAATATTGTGCATGAAACTAATTGTGACTGGAATCTTGACCCTAAATATAGGTCAAGATTACAAATCTTTAAACTTGGCCTGTAATTCCCTGTTATTCTAAAGTCGATCCCGGCACTGTAAGAACAAGACTACATAAGTCCAGGAGCTCCCGCTCCGAATTAGAATTTGATTAAGCAATTTTGTATAGGGTTATTAATGTAGTCCTAGTCTAGGTCAAAAATCAAGACGCAAGACAACTAGGTCTAAGAAGCCCAGTCTAAGAGTAAGATAAGAACTAGACAGTCTGTCAGAGATTGCAAACCTCCATTGAAATTAATGATCCTAATCAGTATCCCAGTAATGGTCTACCTATCTGGCATGGTTTACCCGATATCAGGCCAATCGAGTTAACTAATAGCTGATTTACGGTCATTTTGAATTCGATATAAATTAGTTAAAAACTTAGGGTGCATCCTCCCCCGAAACCTCAAATTTTGTTTTATAGTAATGGACTAACATCTAACACAGTTTGCAAAATATTGGGCATGTGAAAGTAAATAATGGCCGATAGAGGGCCATTTTGAATTTGATCAAGTCAAAATTTTCCAAGATGCATCCTCAGCTGAAATCTCACATTTCATTCTATAGTTATGGTCTAGCCATCTAGCACGGTTTACCAAATATCGCCCATGTGAAAGTGAATAATGGCCGATAGGAGGCCATTTTGAATTTGATCAAGTCAAAATTTTTCAAGATGCATCCTCTCCTGAAATCTCACTTTTTGTTTTATAGTAATGGTCTAGCCATCTAGTACGGTTACTAAAAACCGGCTATGTGAAAGTAAATAATGGCCGATAGGCGGCCATTTTGAATTTGATCGAGTCAATTTTTTTCAAGATGCATCCTCTCTTGTAATCTCACATTTTGTTTTATAGTAATGGTCCAGCTATCTAACACGGTTTACCAAATATCAGCAATGTGAAAGTAAATAGTGGCCGATAGGCGGCCATTTTGAATTCGATTGAGTCGAAAGTTTTTTAAAGGCATCCTCTCTCTAAACGTCACATTTTGTTTTATAGTAATGGTCTAGCTATCTAGCACGGTTTACCTGATATCGGGCCAATCGAGGTAAATAATGCTGATTGCCGGCCATTTTAAATTCGTAAATTAAAAATTTTCAGGGTGCATCCTCCCCCGAAAACTCACACTTTGTTTTATAGTAATCAGGTAATGGTCTAGCCATCTAGCACGGTTTACCAAATATCAGCCATGTGAAAATGAATAATGGCCGAAAAGGCGGCCATTTTAAATTTGATCAAGTCAATTTTTTCCGAGATGCATCCTCATCTGAAATCTCACATTTCGTTTTACAGTAATGGTCTAGCCATCTAGCACGGTTGACCAAATAACGGTCATGTGAAAGTGAATAATGGCCGATAAGCGGCCATTTTGAATTTTATCGAGTCTAATTTTTTCAAGATGCATCCTCTCCTGAAATCACACATTTTGTTTTATAGTAATGGTCTAGCCATCTAGCACGGTTTACCAAATAACGGCCATGTGAAAGTGAATAATGGCCGATAAGCGGCCATTTTGAATTTTATCAAGTCAAATTTTTTCAAGATGCATCCTCTCCTGAAATCACACATTTTGTTTTATAGTAATGGTCTAGCCATCTAGCACGGTTTACCAAATAACGGCCATGTGAAAGTGAATAATGGCCGATAAGCGGCCATTTTGAATTTTATCGAGTCAAATTTTTTCAAGATGCATCCTCTCCTGAAATCACACATTTTGTTTTATAGTAATGGTCTAGCCATCTAGCACGGTTTACCAAATAACGGCCATTTGAAAGTGAATAATGGCCGATTGGCGGCCATTTTGAACTTTGACAAAATGATTTTTTTCAAAATACATCCTCTCCTGAAGCCTTACAATTTGTTTTATAGTAATGGTGTAGATATCTTGAGCGGTTTTCATGATATTCCACAATATCAGGCCTGTCGAGGTGAATAATGGCTGATAGGCGGCCATTTTGAATTTTATCAACTTCAAATTTTTCAGGATGCATCCTCTCCTGAAACCTTACAATTTATTTGATATTAATGGTGTAGCTATCTTGAGCGGTTTTCATGATATTCCGCAATATCAGGCCTGTCGAGGTGAATAATGGCCGATAGGCGGCCATTTTTAATTTTATCTACTTGAAATTTTTCAAGATGCATCCTCTCCTGAAACCTCACAATTTGTTTTATAGTAATGGTGTAGCTATCTTGAGCGGTTTTCATGATATTCCGCAAAATCTTTCAGTCGGATTTACCGATGTTATAAATTAGGTCAAAGTGCTGGGTCAACTTCAAGGTCAAGGTCCAAAAACCTGAAAAGGCACAACTAGGGACCTTAGAGAACATGTATGTGCAATATGACTGTCATCGGCCCAGTACTTTTCGAGATCTGCTCCGGAAACGAAGTGCGCGTCAAAACGTCTAAATAGGTCATAGTTCTGAACCAGAAGTAGGTCAAAGTTCAAATACCCCAAAAGGCACAACTAGACCCCCTAGGGGTGTTGTGTGTAAAATTTGAAGACAATCGGACAAGTACTTTCAGAGATATGCTCCGGAAACGAATTGTTTACGGACGGCCCAACGGCCCAACGCCGTCACATCATCATTTTCTCCTCTGCAACCTTGCGTATTGAATTCAGATTAAAAATCTTTTAACTCGTCCATTAGCCCCCTGGAAGTAACCCACATACCAAAAATTGTTATCCTAGCTTATTTTCTCACAAAGTTATAGGCAAAAGAAGAGGCCAAAAAAAAACGGAGGTAGAATCCATAGCTCCCTTCGCTCACCTACGGTGACGGCGGGAGCTAATAAAATGATTTCCAATGGCCGTAGACCCATAACATAGGTATTCAAATAAATCGGAAAGAGCTTACTAAGACCGTTCTGATGATTTCAAATTGAAAAAAATCCTTTGGCCTCCAAGGTTTTCATGAAAAAATTCAGCGCTTCAAGGGTTAAGTCTTTTTTCATTAATCTCTGAACAAGTATATTTGCTCACCATATTCAGGTTGGTAAGAGGTACAATGGTCTTTATTTTTTCTCCCTGTTTGCCATCCACTATTCCTTCACAGATCATGTCAATTGCATTCACAGCATATTTGTCAAATAGTCGTAGAAGGTCATCTTGTTCACTTTTGCTTTGACGTTGATTCACCCACTTGTTCCAGAATGGCATATATCCCAGATTTTTCGGGTCAACATACACCATGCCGCAGCGAGATATAGTAGCTGGAGAAGCAAACTGTAAATCATATACCTCAAACAACAAAGCACAATGTTTCTGCAGACGGATACGTTCTCCATTCGCCAGGGTGAGTAATCGGTTGTCATCCATGACAGAGTTCATGTTTTCAACCCATAGGGCATCGACATCACCATCAAACACAATGTACTTGCGCTCATTTTTTTCTGTTGGCCTGTTTATATCTCGAAAAATGTTTGAAAGTAATCCATCTGTCCAATCACGTGTGTTCGGATCAAGGATACCATATAACTCAATGACACTGCGATCCTTAGGATTGATTGTAAAAAGCTTGGTGAGTAATCCTAACCTTTATCAAATAGAAAACACACATCATGGAACATATAATGCCAGGTGAATTAAAAGAAGAGTGACATATTGTACAGGTACACACAAAATTCACTAGTTACAATATTTTTTTTACCTGAAAAATATTCAAATTTTATTTTTAAAAATATAGATATATATATTTTTTTTAAAGATGTACATATTAGATAACCATTTTGTAATGTTATGTATTCAGGACATCTAGCTGTAATGTAACACACAAACAAGTCGTAAATTAAGCCAATCTTAGAAGCCGATACTGGGTCCTTCGGCCGGATGAAATAAAAAATTTAAATACTGTTAGCATCCCATTAGTATTGGGGATGATTATCCCTTGTCCTGCCAGGCCTGTACATATGTCACTTTTTGAATAAGTAAAAACATTTTTGTCATTTGAAAATGGAAATTCCATTAGCAATTCTAGTTTTAAATGAATGAAAAATAGTTGTAAAAAATTCAGCTGTATAAAAGTTAAAAATACATCACAAATGTTTTTTCGGAGATTTACTTTGTTTGAGATTCTGCTAATGTCCTTATAACCACAGATTTTCCTCCACCAGTGGGGCCTACGACCATAGTCGTATGACGTGTCATCATGGTCTCATAAAGCTGTACAACTTTGTCAGCCTAAACGAAAAGAACAAGTTTTAATTAAAAACTAACAATTTTTGTATAATTATTGAATAATTAATTTGTAACATCAGCTAAAAAAATTAATCACCTGTTGAGGTAACATAATGTTGTTGTTCCTCACGAGTGTTTCTTCAACAGCATCATTAAATTTTGGGTATCGAACTCGAGGACAATCCAATCCTGGGAAAAGATCTGTGATCAATCCCAAGAAAAGAGGCACATCCTCATAAACAAACTTTGGCAGGTTCATATCACGTAAAGCTCTCATTAGCACCACATCCTGAAAAAACATGATTGCATTGATCATAAGTTGGGCTTTTAAATTTATAACATTCACAGCCTATTAAATACCAGTATATCTATATATATATATATATATTGATGCTAGACGACTTAATTCAATTAGAATAACATTTCTTCATCCAGCAGTTTGAGTAACCAATGTGGACGTTTCTTACTTCTGGCAGTTCTGCAGCACTTCGTTTGAGTTCTCCCGCCATCACCAGCACAGACTTTAAAGCTCGGAGACCAAAGTCATAATGATATTGCTTGGAAAGCTGCTCCTTTGCCAGCTTATATAGTACAGTCATCTTCTTTGCCAATATCTATTTGATAAAATAATATGTAAAATAAAGCTACAGCTGATAAAATAAATCCTCAATATCAAATTCATAAGGCTGATACAAATACGAAGCATAATTCTACCTTTGCCAAAAGAAAACCCTCAGAAAACAGCATAATTTCACAAATTTGTTGTAAATCTGGAACAATGACAACAACTGGACGGAATAATGCTTTCACAGACTCGGGTAACTCTGTACGTCCAGCGTAACCAGGATTCATAGTAATGAAGATACCAACGCGCGGATCCATATCAATTTCCTGACCTTCAAACTATTCCAAACAGAAAAGTGTTTCAAAAGGAATTAAAAACATCAATATGGTTTAGTTAATCATTAAAAAATTGAAATATATTACAAGGTAAAAATTCCAAAACTTCATAATGAAAGTTACGTCCTTGCTCATTTTGGGATCAACATGTTCTAAAATAGCTATTGAAGCAATTGGGAATTGGAGACAAAACATTTTCTCTTTCTAATTTTATTAGCAGAAATTGCACAGCTTCAGGTAATACTAATACATAATTAACCCCCAGAGCACTGAGATATCGAATTTAAATTTTCAGTCACTTGAAGTTGTGAATCAAGTTGTGTCTCGCCACACTGATTCACAACTTCAAGTGACTGAAAATGTGTGGGATTAGCAAAATTTATATCCCAACATATATCAGTGTTTCAATATGGAAAGCATAATTTACTTTTAACAACTGATCATACAGATGCTAGTAAAAAAACGGAATGTCTACTGTGGTCGACAACAGTGTTCTAAGGGTTAAAATATGGAATTCAATTGTTATTTTATGTTTGAGCTTGACATACATGGAAACGTTTGAGGTTCATGAGAAGAGCATTTCTAATGGTTGTCAGCTGAGTAGATATGACAGACAGCACAGATACATCAATACGATTAAACTCATCAAAACATCCCCAGGCACCACACTGACATAGACCGGAAAAGATCTTCCCAACAGCCTGAAAAAAAAATGCATTTGTTAAGCTTAAATGCAAAATGCCCTTATCCTGCTGATCACGACTGTAGTCGCTTTGAACCTGTTTTATTAGTCGATCAAATCACTGTGTTTAAACAGCAGGATTTGAGTAATTTTCACCCACTTGAAGTTGTGGGTTGCGGTAGCGAGACAACTCCAAGTGGGTAAAATTTAACTACATTACTCTAGCAGGATAAAGGTTAAGTAATATCCATCAAATGTTGCTGTGGATTGCTGTTCTTTTCAAAGATTGGATGACAAAAATTTGAAAACTACTGCGCATTAAATCACAAATGTCTACCTAAAGTTTTAGGACACATAAAAAATGAATATCCATTTAAGTAAAAATAGAGACAAAATATATTAACCCTTTCATTATATATTAAAATTAGGAAAAAAATGTGTTTATTATTTCGCCTTGGTATCAAGATTGTACTATTATGTTGATTGGTTCCTTCTTAATACAATTTTTCAGACTTTTTTTTTAACTACAATATGTATGTGCTGCCAATTCCAGCCTACAGCACCATTTAATATACTCATTTCAACATGGTGGGTCACCAATGATTTACTTCTAATATAGATTAAAAATATATCTAAATACAAGGAGTGGGGACAATGTTCCAGACATTACAAAGTAAAAGAATGGAATGTCATACTTACTTTGTAGTCCATGCCTTCTCCACAATTAGTGACAACACAGAGCAGCCCCAGGGCTTTAGCGAGATCTTTGGTGGTCTCTGTTTTTCCTGTACCAGCAGGACCAGCAGGTGCACCACCGAGCTTCATGGATAAAGCCTGGCAAATAAAAACAATCATGTATATCTATATAATATATAAATCACCCTAGTTCTTAGCATATGGGCATTTCTATTTTTTTCCATTCACCCTCAGGTGTCAAGGAGAATGAAAACTAACTGATTTTATAAAATGCCCAAGTTTATTATTTAATATAAGTTTATTATTTATATTTATATATTAAAAAACATGTCATGTGTTGCATTAACGTTTACAGCGCTGAAATATTTTTGTATAAACCATGGAGATCAAAGGTTTCTTTCAAATTGAAATCATCATAAATGTCTTAGTTAGCTCTTTCCGCACCATTTGAATACCTATGCTACGGGTCTATAACCATTATAAATGTTTAAATTCTTTCAGCGCGGTACCGTTTTTATACATCAGAATCCAACGTCTACAGATTTTGATGAGTAAAGACGGTCTCCGCGCCGAAAGGTTTAAAGCGACAAGGGCAGGTAAAGGCTTAACTAATCACTCAATAAACATGTTCATAAAAGCTAAAAGTCTTCAAACTCCTGTAAGCTTCATCTCAAAATAGCAAAAACAATGTGATCCTTTAAATATTAAAAAACAAAGAATTGCACTTGCAGCGCATCTGAACTATTTTTTTCCATACCTGTGTAAGTGTGAGGTAAATTCTGTCAGTCAAAGGAGTGATAACCAGTCTGCCATTTAATCCCATGTATTCATAACCATATCCAAACTCTCCAGTACATTGTCTAATAATCAACTCATCTGGCTCCTTCTCCCAGTAAAAACGTAACTGACTTTCCCATTCAAATTCTCTCGCATCAAGAATGCTGTAGATGAAGTAAGCATTGTCAGTTATATATCAGCAATTATTGCTTCTCACAACTTCTTTTTAGAAGATATAAAAACCTGTGTGCTTATCATGAGATAAGTTCTTTAAAACTTTCTCATTTGCACATTAATCAATAATTAACACTCAAATTCTAGTAACAGCTAATTTAAATGTCAATAATATACTACATACTCGAATTGGATAAAAATTATCCAAAACAGTTTTCTTTCATAAATATATATAATACAACCAATAATTATAAGGAATTCAAATGTTGATCTGTTATTGATACTAGACACGAAAACATTAAGAGCATCCTGTTAGATATTTTCAATCAAAATGTCAATCAAAAAATCACAAGATGGCCATCATCAGTTTTTGATGAATTCTTCCCAAAAGTTAGATAGAATATCAAAATAATTTTTTTACCTTTTAAATTTGAAAAGACTTCGAAATTATTAGATTTTTTGACAGACAGCACATTAAGGCTTTTTGGGCTGCCAACTTGGAAAATGGCTGTGTATGGCTCGGTGCCCCCAAAACATATATGGGAAAAATGTCCCAGGCACAAAAGCTGTATGTAAAAAGGTAATAAACATGTTAAAAAAATAATGCCTCCCATCTTAGAAAAAAATGACCTCCACCATGTGAAGTTTTTTTTAGATGTATGTCGTCAGCCTTCTTAATTCCCAAGAGCTAAACAGGTCATGAGAACTATCTAAAGAACCTTATCAAATTTGAAAGCAGTGGAGACGGAAAAATGCTAAACAATATAAGCATCCCGATAGTATTGAGGAATAACTGCCATATATATACCTGTCCCTCACAAATCCGTCAATGATATCTCTGGCATGTACTTCAATGATCAACACTGTATTGAATTTACTTCTGTCATTCTTTGATAGATGAGAGCGAATCTGTAGAAAACATTAAACAAAATATTTTAAAAAGCATAGATCAAACAAACGTTTTTGGGGGCTGCATAGTGGTATCTCAAGTAAACAGTTTGCAGGTGTCCAATGGCAGCTGTTTTTCTCGACCTTGTACTGGTGTATTCTACTTCTACATATTTTTCTGTATTTTCTATTCTTTTCAATTTACACTTTTTTGATTCAATCACCCTGTCATGCTGTTCACACTCAGACTTCAGTTATTAGACATAATTAAACAAACAAAAATATGCAATGCGATATAAAAAACAAAATTGTCAGGAGACTCGTCCTCTTAAGACACATGTGTTGATATCATACATACATACACATACATACAATCCACACCAGACATAAATATGTTCACCTTGTAATTTGAAACACGTTTGACTAAACATCAGTGAATAGATTTATGACAATAAACTAACATTAGAAATTTGAAAGATATAGATGTGAATCACAACAGTATTGCAAGTTAAAACAGAACAAAAAACATATTTCCCTTTCAGGCCTGAATTTACCATTGTCATCTTCATACACTACAAGCCGCGAATTGCTGCCGCAATTCTCGACTTGTAGTGGATGAAGATGATTTGATATGGTTTAAAAATTAAAGAAAATTGCCATGTATTGGTAAACCAGTTTCATGGAAATTTTCGTTCTAAAACTGTTAGTTGTGGGAAAATTAAGACTGTTTTCAAGGATGTAAAATGATGCTTTAGTGCATCGCGAGGGCTTAAAGGGTTAAGAGACAAACCTTGACAACGAGATTGTCAATCTGGCTATGCTGTTTGCGAGCATATTCTTTCATTGCCTGCTTTTGACCTTTTTTGACTTTGTGGAACACATCCTCTACTTCCCATGTCCACCACACTTGGTTACCAGCCAAACAAACCATTCCCTGGTAGTCCAACATCCAATCTACCCTGAAACATAATTTAGTGTTAGACAAAAAAAAACTTTTTACAAAATATATTTATTTTTATTTCTTTGTTCTCAGTCAAAGCCATAGCAAAGGCAATCACAAATGCGGTCAGACCACCATTCAAGACTACGATTAAACTTTTGTGGTAAAACAACAAATTGACTTTCATCACTGCGATCAAAATAAATATCTTCGCTATACCATGTTGTCATGGTGATTGTTTTGAAGGTAAACAAAATATAATTTCTGTGTGAAACCCTTTTACTTATACGCCAATGCGCCTTATAGGCCGGCAAATACAGTAGCCATGACGATTTGTGTTTAAATCTTCTATGCCTAAATTCCCCACAAGAACGTACTCCTGGAACCCAAGTTTACTATTTTTAAATTTAACATTTTTAATTTTTTTTTTAAATATTTGTAATATCTCAAGTAGACCCTCATAAGCAACAATTAGAGGAAGCATAATAAAGCTTGGCACATAGCTATATAACTCCCAGGGCTTTAATTTGGCATAGTTGTAAGATAACAACAAGGTCATTTCAAGGTCAAATAAGCTGACTTTTTTAATGTATGAAAATCACATTACATGTATTGCGAACTCGGGTGGCTACCGAGGATTATTGTGAACTTGGGCAAAGAAAGGTTAAAATTGCACAACCTGATCAGCTTAGCTCTGGTGACTATGTCATAGTCCTAGCTGAGCAGAGTAAATAACGAAAGAAATATTGATAACTATTAACACCAGTTGTAAGGTTATCAGGCCTACCTGGGTTTGCCTTTCGCACAATAAACAAAAATAGCTTCTTTTGTAATGAGGCGATTAGAAGATCTCATCTCTCTTAACATTTCTGTCATCCAGTCTTCTACACGACCATCTGCCGTGACATGTTGACGGAATTCCATAACCTCTCCCTCACTTGACAACATAGCTGTAGCCTGCATTTCATTATTAGGCCCTTTTGAAAATTTTAGAGACGAAATGTTATCAAACATCTGAAACAAAACAAAACAATGTTTATGTTCATTTAACAAGAAGAACCAAGTCAGTAATATATGAAATGTAAAAAAGTAATCAATATAGGCCTATAAAAGTAAACTCCAATTCATGTGAAATAATAATAAGTAATACCTTAAATGCAGTATCTAAAATAAAATGTTAGGATGTAAAGTAATCTTACTTTGATCATATGCTCTTGAACACATTCTGCATCACTGCTGCCAAGTATACTTAATAACTCATCATCAGATATGAAGAAGAATCGCGGGAATGCATTACGCTTGGAGTCCAAGTAGTCATTCAATGATTTCTGGCATTTTTCTAAACCTTGAGATAGGTTATCAAGATCTGACAGTCGGTTAGTGACATGACATGCTTGCTTTATGTTTGGAATCTTGTTTGTATCATTCATTATCTAGAAAAAACAAGTAGATAGTCATTTTAGGTTTTAAAATGATTGTTTAAAAATGCAGTAATTTATTTACCAATGTTAAAAAATGGCTAAGTGGTAAAATCACCTTCTTGAATGTTTTATCAATTTGGTCAAATTTCTTTGCTTCTTCAGGTAGTTGAGATCGAATATCACCACCAATAAAAATACCTTCTAGATACATCCATTTTCGCTGCACAACCATCCACACCTAAGTATTAAACAAATTTCACATGCATTATGCATACACATATCTGTATCCAATCAATAACTTATTACTATTTATTTTTAATTCAAGCGAAATGTTATGTACAGGTTGTATGAATAACTTACATCTAAAACTTCACTTATATGAGATAAACTTTTCTCCCAGTTTTGTACTTGATTGAAGAATGGCCCAATAAATCTGGAAGCAGACATTCCTTGCAACTGCATGGCATTATCGTCAAGTGTTTGTAAAACATCCTCCACAGAGCCCAGTATAAAGCCACGATCTGATGTACCCTTCATGTACTTCTGTACACTAAACTTCAGATTAAACCAGGTCTCCTCCACTTCTCTTACACCCTAAAATATACATAGATATGACTACTGAAAGTATTACATCCACTTTATAAGTAACGCATTTCCTACATATCTATCTATCTGCTGCAATATTATTACTGATCTCTATTACATAACTATCATCAAATTGATTGAAATTATAATGTAAATTTGATGTCTCTTAATTAAAACACTAATTGCTAACTTTAATAATTTCTAATGAGAAATAAATTAGAAGTTGAAGGTTTGTAGTAAATATAGATACCAAAATATCCACACTAACCTTCTCAATAGCCAGCTCTTTCACAGCACAATTAACAATGTCACCGATTGTATCCTGGAATCGATGGAGCTCCATGGCAAAAACATTCTGCAGTGTAAAAGTCTCCGGGTTCATCTCAAAACTTTGTCCTGTTTTGGTCATCAGTTCTTTCCAATGTCTGCAATTACAGATCACGTTATATAACAAAATTGAATAGATTTGTTAACACATATTTTGCTGCACTGTACTAGCCATGTCTGCTATAATTCTAAACTGAAATCAGATGATCAATCTTTATTCAGAACAAGCCCACAGAAGTTCAAAACACTCCTGCCAAGTATATGAAATTAGTCTTTTAAAATTCTGCAGCATATCGTACCCGTTTTGCGAGATATCAGGCAACCAATCAAATAGCACCCTCAGCATCACAGAAGTGACTTAATTATTGAAATGGGTTCACATTTTCAAATCATGGGCACTTGGGTCAGCCTATGTTAATTTCAGAGTGTAGAAGTACTGTATCATAAATACCTCTGTTTATCAAAAACTCACCTAGTGATTGCTAGGAGAGCACTCAATCACTCTCATTTAGGCATCCTAAGTAAGACGACAGCAAATTATTACAGCTAATATGCTTCCATATGAAATCAGAGGTAGAGATTAGATTATTTTCGTACACACCTGTCTCTCAATGCCTCATGCTTTAGGTCAACAAACAGAGGTAAAGAATCCCTGAATTCCTTCATTTTTTCATCAAGAATTTTGCCCACTGGCATGTTTTTCACATCCCTAGGAAGTTTACGTAGATGCTTGAGGTACCCCTCAATTCCTTCTTGGAGTACTTGTACATTCAGATTAGCCCACAAAGTTTCTGCCCACTGCTCACGTGAAGCCTGGAAAACAATTGTAAACTTTGTGGTAAAGGACATTATTAAATGAATGTAAATGAGATATGTAACAGGTTGTGCAAAGTTGTTGTATATACATGCAAAAGTACTTTATATAAGAGACCCACTGGTAATGAATATCAACTTCAGCCAATAGTTTAAAAGCAATAATTTGGAACTGTTTTCGGCACAAAAACATAGAATCCCCAACATCAGTGTCTCAGTTAGATATTACCGGTTTCTAAATCCAAAAAAATGATACCTGAAATATATATATTTTTTAAGTGGAGAGGCCACTTTGATCATTTATTGCTAAAAAATACTTTTTAAAAAGCCCTGTGTAGATTTTATTCAATTTGGCTGCAATTAGCAGTTTTGTTTCTAATAGGTTATTCTCAAAAGTTCTTGATCTTGAGAACTACTTAGAGTACCATCACATAAATTATGAATGCAATCCAACCAATGGTTTGGAAGATATCAAATTGACAAGCTTTGTGGAGACATCTTCATGACAAACTTTTTTCCTTCATCAGTCTCTGTGACTTTAACAAGTAGGTCACATTCAAAAATCTTTAAACTTGACCTTGAGTTTCATCATATGGATCACTGGTTTTAATATGGAAGTAATACAAATTGTTGTGTGAATGTATTGTGCAAACGTTTTCCTTCATCAGCCTCTGTGACCTTAAAAAAATAAGTCAAGGTCACCCATCTTTGAACTTGACGTTGAGTTTCATCATATGAATCACTGGTATTATTATGTATGTAATACAAGTTGCAGATGTGGGAATATCATGATGACAAACTTTTTTCTTTATTAGCCTTGATGACGTTGAAATATAAATCAAAGTAACCCATCTTTGAACCTAACCTCGAGTTTCATCATATGGATCACTGGTATTAATATGGAAGTAATACAAACTGTGTGTGGAGATTTGTGATGAAAAACGTGTTTCTTTATTAGCCTCTATGACCTTGAAAAATAGGTCAAGGTCACCCGTCTTTAAACTTGATCTAGACATTCATTGGGCCGATCACTGGTATTAATATAGAGCTGTTAGCTTCAGTTGTTATTGAATTATTGTGATGACAAGAATGAGCAGAAAGGATAAAAACAGATAGGTAACTTCCGAGGCTGACGGTGTGAACTAGAGTGAGAGGACCTACCTCCTGTGAAGGTTAGCTATTAAATTGTTGGCGCATACATCAATTGAGGTCTCATGTCATTTTTTTCATATTGATATACATGTATTATATAAATTACACATGTGGCCTTACAAGTTGGTCTGCATAAAGTTGGTAGATCTGTTCCATGCCTTTCATATCTTTCTGTACTTGTAATAGTTCAGGATACATTGTTATAGTAAGGTCAAACAGTTTCTCAGCATTAGCCAGCTCTTGTCTTTCTGTCTCATATTTATCCACTTCACCCTTAAACTGTTTAAGGAGCTCAACACCTGGGATAAAAATGAATACATGCAACTAAGGTAAACAAACAGATTTTTTAAATTATTGACTATATTTTATAGATACACAATATCATTGGAGCAGTTTATCTTAGCACATATGAGGAAGTAGTTAACTACTTTCCCCATATGTACTAAAATAGGCAGAATATACATAGATAAATATATATTATATCTAAATACCAAAATATTCAGAATTATTATTATATACTGGAATGCTAACAGCCAACCAGTTCTCCAGAAGGCATAAATTAATAATTTACAAAAAAATATTTAAATGACTGTCAACCTCTATCTAGGTCTTTTCCTACAGATCCTGGACCCTCATCTTTGAAACGTTCCTGGAATATTTTCACTTCTTCACCGAATTGTGTGATTTGTGTTTGCGTAATCTTAAACAAAATAAAATTACAGTAGTATTTAGCATAGTATTCACTGAACCCTTTCAAACATGAATTTACCACAGTCATCTTCATCCACTACAAGCCCCGAACTGCTGTCAATATTCTCGACTTGTAGTGCATGAAGATGATTTGACGTGGTTTAAAAGTTAAGGAAAACGACCATTTATTGGTCAACCAGTTTCATGGAAATTTTGTTCTAAAACCAATTGGTTATAAGGAAAATTAGGTCTATTTTCAGGGATGTAAAATGATGCTTTGATGCATTGTGAGGGTTTAAAGGTCATTACTGTGGTTACCACATTAGGTAAGAAAAAAATCAGATATCATGGCTCCTAATTAGCGGACTTTTCATGGAATATCTGCCTGGGTTTTCATTTTAAAATGAAATATGTCTCAAATCTATGTTACTGAAATACTAGATGATCTAAATTTACCCTATATAACAGTGCACAATTTTGAGGCAAGTCTGCATGGCTCATAAGCTCACTGACTTTTCTAATTAAAAATAGATTTTTTTTCTTTACAGAACATTTAAATTAACTTCAGTATCAGGATTTCTTAAAGTTGTATATCTCTCTAATTTTTTTTTTCAAGAATAAGTCCTACTATCACTCTCACAATTTGGTCTAAAATTGTGCACTGCATATCAAAGTAATTTTCAGTCACTTGAAATTTGTGGATAACTGTTGGTTTCAAGTGACTGAAAATTGAAGCTGAATAGATAAAGAGCTCTAAGGTTCATTTTTAAGCCAACAATGTACCATGTTTATCCCAAAGATACTGTGTCAGCAGCCCACACTACATACAAGGAAACGTTTATATTTATGTGAGGGGGATTGTCTATTATATTGCATACATAGGCCTATATACATGCATTAGTTCCATTGGTTCTTTTGGTATAGAAAACAATGCAGAAGCAATTTGAAAGGTAAAATTAAAAATATTTTTTCAAACATAATAGGATATAGCCTGGAAACAAAAGTGGAAGGATGCCTGGACAAACATGCAACATGCTTCTGCTACCTTGCAGATTCGCTTAAAGTCAACCCGAAACATACTGGAAGAGAGCTACATGCCAAATATTTAAAATTTTGCTGATTTCTTACACAAAATTGCAAAAAAAAAAATTAAACAGATTTCTACCCGAAGTAAAAATGGAGAGGACTTTTCTAGCTGACAAATAGATACCAGTACATATTCTAAGTCTCAAATTGGTACACAGGGCAAATTTTGGTGGATGTAAGGATACAAATTACTTGCTACATCTGGTGCCTCTATAATAATAAACAAAGTTCAATGGAAGATAACAAAGAATTATATAATAATCAGAAATAAAACAATACACAAAACCAAATCATTTTCTACTTACATCTGTAAACTTGCGTTTTACAACTACCAGACTGGCATCTACATTCTTGGACTTAAGGACAAGACTATCCCAGATCCATGGTAAGCGCTGCACTAAGTCCGCCTCAGCTTCTGACGTCTGAAATAACAATATATCTTTTTAGTAGTCTTGATAGTCACCCATATAAACATCAATAAAAGTTTTATGAAAATGTCATCCTAATTATGAGAGAAGCAGATTATCCCTCCGAACAGCAATTTAAATATTGAATTGAAAAAGTTTTCAGATAATCAAAATTGTAAAATTATTCAGGCATGTGGGTGATTACATATGTATATGTATTTACATATGATCAGGGACATACATAGTGGCATATGTTTTGCCATTTTAATGTGTGAATTATCTAGGGAACTCTCAGTCGCCTGATTATTGCTGATTAAACACAAATTTCACTGCTTAGGTTCAAATATTTTCAAATGTGTGTACTGTAAATCAGACAAAAATAAACAGAGAATAGCTCACCACAAGATTGTACATTTGAAGCACTCTGAATCGTTCTTGAAGATCTCGGGTTCTTGTTTCAACATCAAGTGACATGTCTTTAATTGATGAAATAGCCCTCAAAATAAATTTCAATTCTTCTAACGTATCAGGGATTTGATCCAGATCATCAGATTTATTCTTTAAAAAAAAAATTGTGATTAAAAAATAAAAATAAGAGATTTTTAAGCAATATTTTATAAATAAAAATAAGTTATTCAGAAAAAAAATCTATGAGCATTACTTCGGGATACTCGACAATAAACCGCAGCCATTATTATTGTGATGCTGACGACTCTGACTCCAATATGAGCACACTTTCTTTTATTTAAAAGGCTGGATAAGAAGTGTAATACTATGCAAGAAATATTTATAGCATGATAAATAATAATGGCATGATGATAAATAAAATACACACATCTAGCTCTTGTTTGAGAGCAGCTAAGCCTGTTTGAGCAGAAGTCTGTAGTGTCTGACCATAGCATTTAATCCATTCTTTAGCATGTTGAGAAATGGCTCGTGCTAGAGGTGCCATGTGGAGACGAACACAATCTTGATCTTTAGTCATGGCTAAATTATCAACCTCATCTATCACACGGTAATAGTACTGAAGACGGTCATCAAAGCTGACAACACTTGGCTGTTTCAAAAACCATTTTTCCACAGCGGCTGCCTGAAAGAAAGTAAAAATAATTGATAAGTTGATGGAAGGCAAGAGATAACATATTCACTTTGAAAAAAGTTTCCGAATTTTAAACCTCAAACTAATTAGAAGCAAACCTTTCTGAATTTGAGCCCTCAAACTTAATTTGAAGCACACCTTTCGAAAATTGAATTACAAAAACGTACTTGAAATGACAAAATCTGATAATGTAAACAGCAAAATCTGATCAAATGAATCTAATCAGATATGTCACATCCGTCAAGCAGTACACGTGTCCTACTTTATCTGAAATCTCTGAAAATCATGGTGAGGGATTCATGTGACCTTTCCAACATGCCCATGCACTTCACAGCACTACTTTAAGACTTTCTTTACACTCAGCTACTTTTTCTGTTGTTATTCATAATAAGATGAGCTTAAAGGACGAAATTTAATAAAAAGTGTATTATATCAAATGAAAGCTCAAAACATTCAAAACAATTTTCTCATGATTTTTCAACCGTTAAAGTACGTACTATTCGCGTCTATCTCTTATTTGTCCTTCGAACAAGAAAAATGAAGGAGAAATAATCATGGAAGTTGCTAGATTGGCATATGTTTTGATTCAAATTGTACATAGTTAAGTAATTTTGACCCACGTAAGGTTGTGACTGCAAGTGGTTAAAAAATAAATTCTATAATTCAGCACTTAAAGGGTAATGACGCACAAATGTGCTTAGGGGGGTCAAACTATCACTGAATATATGCATACAAGCGTTACTTAATAGTCGTCATCAATCTATGGGCTAATCCCAGGAATAATTGTATTTTTAAATAAATAATACAATAAATATTTCAAAAATGATTACCTTGTCAACTTTCCACACACCACGGAATTTTTTCCATCGAGATAAATAACGTGTCAGACCAGTTAATGTACTCTTGATGTTGCTTTGGAAAGTGCTGACAATCGTTGTCAAGTCGGGGTTGGCAGAAATATCAGTGAAAAAGTTGAACACATGTGGCTCATCCTCGCCTTGTATCTTTTGTGGTGGTGTCTCTATGCAGGTGCCATTCATCCATCGAACAAACATTTTCGAACTGAAAAAAATATGCCTCAGGTAACATAAACTGTTAAAATGCACCAGCTAGCACTGTTACAATTACTTATGAGAGCATAGGAAATTGAATGGTACTATAACTAAAATATAAAAAATCGAACCAAATCAAAAGTAAAAAAGAAATTTGAAAAATAATTTCAGTTTTTGCAACAGGAAGGACTGTTATGAAATCTACTAAAACTTCAATTTTAACCTTTGCTGGTAAAAAACTTACCCTTCTACACAGTCTCGAACACATTGAAGGGTCAGTTTATATACTTCATTAGTAGCTGGGTGTAATACTACATCAGGTGCAGCTAGCAGGGTTTCCACTTGAAACAATGGTTTCTCAATGGTCATAGAAGCACTGAATTTCCTTAAACTATCAAGGATGAGCTGTTGAAAAAAAAGTGTACATGTATTTGAAGATAAGGAGCTTGGGCTGTTGTGGAAAATATTTTTTCTTTACTTTGCTACTAAGCAATCATTCTGCATGAGCAAGATCAGTTAAACAGCTAAATATTTAAGAGATATAAACATCAAAATATTAAATTACTTACCTTGGTGAGGGAGTTAAATATTTTCCGTTCCCAGTGTGCATAATATTGATGAAGCTTAGGTGATTTACCACTGTTAGTATGCACTACTAGCCCTTCGACTTTGGTGAGTAAAGGTCCAATAGCCCTGTATTTTCTAGCAAGAAGTTCAAAATCCTTTGCACGCTCTCTCTCAATATGTTCAAAGAATTCCTATCGAAGTGGTACAGATCATAATGTTGCATATAATTCAATGTTGGTTAAGTAGCATTATAATGCTTCTATAAATATAAAACATTTGCATATCAAACTAAATCAATTACATATGATACATTGATTTTAATGATTATATTACTTGAGATTGATATAGACACAAGTATCATTGTGAAAAGTCTTACTTTGAAAATTATGTCATAATATCATTTATGTGTATATGAATATAATATAAATCAGGAAGCTTGTCAATTTTTATCACAAAAACTCAAGTTATGACATCACAAATTAGATGAAATAATATTAGCCACTAAGATAATTTCAATGAGAAATATGCACCGAGAACAATGTAAATGCTACAATATTTTAAAAACAATGAATCCCCTTGTTTGATAAATGTCTATTATTTACAAAATTACCTTGCAGCTTGGAAGATCTCCATGTAGTGAAACTGGACTTTTGAATAAATCTGCACACTCAATCATTTTGAGACGCTGGTCAATGTCAGCTGCATTCTTTTGAATTTGATTCACCATTGATTCAAATTTAGAAATAGCCTAGAAGGGATCAACGACAGATAAAAATAATATTTAAATGATCACTCAATTTCAAATGGTGCTCTGCATAGTTGAGTACGGAGCAGTAATAATGAAACAATCAGTTAAAGAAAATTATATTGGATCAGTAAAATCTACTCTTCTCCCACTACCACAACCCATCTACAGTACATTACAAAGAAAGGCAAATTATCAAATCTGAAAACTTTTAACACACTAGAAAAGCTTAATCAATCAATCAATAAAACTTCTATAACGCCTAAATCCTCTTCACCGAGCTCAGAGGCACACAAATCCTTAGCATGATCATGTGTCATAATCCAGGTTAAAGCCGGTTCGTCAACAGGGAGCCAGGCCACTGAGGTGCTAGGATGGGAAAGCTAGATCAAATAGGTGAGATTAAAGTAACAGGACCTGTGGATGTGTTCACATGTGACAGAATCACATCCAGAACCCAAATATACAATTAACACCATGCATAGTGCACATAGATATTTTTTTATTATATATATATAGGCGAGGGTGTACTAATTGTAATTGGCGCCCCACAAAAATTTGCTGAGGAAATATCACTCGAATGATTCTCGCCCAAAAAAGTAACATAAAGGGAGTAGAAAGATTAATTAGGAAAAGAACAGACAATATGAGCAATAATTTATCTTCGAATGTCTATAGAATGAAGAAATATTACATACCATATCACATTTCTGAATAAAATCATTGATTCCTAAAGAATTCCAGTTGAGGCGTTTTGCACCAGGGCGAAGGACTCGACGCAAATCCTTCATGTGGTCTTCGAGCAAAACAGCCTGTAAAATTTAAATGAGGGTCATTTGATATATTTAAAGCATATTTGACAGTTTTCAGCATATCATGGTGCATTGCATTTCATAATGATGTGCCAATGCATACACAACATTATGTGACAAGTCGGATAAAGATTGCACATATTATGTGAACCATGGGCACGAAAGAAGCATTAGGAATTATCATTATATAACCCAGAAAAGACAATTTTTTTAAAGTAAGTGGAATATTTTTAACACACCATTTTTCTTTTTAACAGAATTGAAAAATTAAAATAAAAAATGAGACACATTTCTTGAATCTAGATGCTCTGCTCAGGATAAATTTTGTCAGTTTTCCAGCTCGTAATTAACACATTTGGTTTCTTAGCATTGCGTCCATTGGTCATTAAAAAATCTAAGACCCAATAAAAAATGCATTTCTGAACACTCAAAAATGATTGGCTTGGCTAGATTGATAACATAGAAAATATAGCTCCCTTACCACATATCATAATAGAAATGGACTCAAAAAGAAGATTTTACCTGTTTTTTATGTTTTCATTATTGTAAACGAATTGAAAAAAAATAAACCACACAAAAGGTTGATATTATCAAAAATAATATTTGTATATAGGCCTACATAATGATGTTATTTATCAAAAAAAATCAAAATAGAAATTTGTTGCTATCTTCTGTTACTTTGGCATTTCTGCACTTGGCATAGCATATGTGATGCAATTGATTACATGCAAATGATTTCAGTGATAACCTAACACATTCACCATGGATTTGTCTGATTTTGAAAACAACAATCACCCAGCAATTGAACCAATGTTGGCTTAACCATTTAAGCCCTCACAATGCATTAAAGCATCATTTTGCATTCCTGAAAACGAAATTAATTTTCTTACAACTAAGGGTTTTTCATTGAAAATTTCCATGAAACTGGTTTGTCAATACATGACAATTTTCATCCACTACATCCACTACAGGGCGGGGGCCCTAGGGTAGTGGTTAGCACCAATGCCTTTCACGCCAGAGTTGGGGGTTTGGTTCCCGGACTCGGCGGTTTGAAAGAAACAAAAATGTTTCTTCCCCATCCACGTGTGAAAGTCAGTATTGCGGGGAGACTCCGTGACCGAGAGGTAGCGTGCTCGGCCTCAGACCGTCAGGGCTCGAATTTCGAATCCTGTGTCTGGAGGACAGTGTCATCTCAATAATCTCACCATCCTCAGTCGGTTCTACTGGCCCAGTTTAGCCTATATGTGCACAAAGGTGGCCTAAAGCCCGATTCATTTCATTTACATCCACTACAAGTCGAGAATTGCGAAAGAAATTCGCGGCTTGTAATGGATGAAGAGGACTATGGTAAAGTCAGGCTTGAAAGGGTTTAGGGTCAAGCTTAGCCCATTTCCTGCCAAGTCACCCTTTACCCGCCAAGTAATATAATTTAAATTTTCATCCAAGTAAAGTTGTCTCACCGGGACCCACAATTTCAAGTGGTTGAAAATTACTGATATTTGTTAAATTAGCTATTAAGCAATTGCAAATCTTGATGATTAACCCTTTGAAGCCTGGATTTACCATTGTCATCTTCATCCACTACAAGCCGCGAATTGCTGTCGCAATTCTCGACTTGTAGTGGATGAAGATGATTTGAAGTGGGTGAAAAAAATGAGAGAAAATTACAATGCATTGGTAAAAAAAATTCATGGACATGATGCTTTAATGCATCGTGAGGGCTTAAAGGGTTAACCACAGTGATTTGATTGGCTAATAAAACAGTTTTGAAACAATTATAGTCAAGATTAGCGGTGAAAAGGTTAAAAACATTTGGTAAATGTGGTGTGTTTACTGGGAAGCAAATGAGATACAGGTAATCCTCACCTCTGCGTTATCCAGACAGCTGAGCACAGTGTGATATCTTGTCAGCATTTGTCTCAAGCCATCAACATAACGAATGTACTTCTCTTCCTAAATATAACATCATTAAAATACTTATATCAGCGGTAACTCCAATTACAAAAAAATGTCAAAGAAATCATACTGCTAAGAAAACATACATTAGTTTGCTAAAAAAACTGATCAACTACAGAAATGATGGAAATTTGCAAATATGAAAAAGATTTAGCTTACAAAGGGGTTATAATATTAATATGTTTATTGACTATAGTGACAAGCATTGTAGAATGACCAGCCAAAACTGGCTTACAAATCACTTTGAGTACATTCAAAACAAAAACTTATTTCATAATTACTAAAAATAATACCTGTAAGGCAACATTCCTGCCAAGCTCTGGTACAGGAAATCCAAGCTGCTCCATATATTTAGTCTCTGTGATAATCTCACCAAGAAGTGGATCAAAGTCCACCAGATATTTAATAACCATGTGATTTCCTGCTGCCAAACAAAAAATTATACATTATTTACATACTATATACCGGTATACATATCCATACAATGATCATGGAATAGTACAAACTTGTTGCAAAAATTCTTATTTCTTGCATGCACTTGATATTATAACTATATTTAAAAATTCATTCATACTGTATTATAGAGACATCATATTTACAAATACTAATTCTCCGGCTTAACCATGAGGGGTCGAAGCTAATAAATTTAAATTTTCGGTCACTTGGAGTTGTGTCTCGCTGCCGCGATCCACAGCTTCAAGTGACTGAAAATTAGTTGAATTTGCTAAATTTAAGTTGAAATGTATATGATTATCGCTAATTTGATATACTTAATTTATTAAAAGCTGGCTGTATAAGGCCATTGAAACATAAAAAAAAATATTAAAGTCAAAGTCGATGTGAGTGATTTAAGGGTTAACTATTGATTCATTGACAATCTTTGCTAATCATCTTAGAATAATACACCCAAGCACACTATTTCAAATAAAAGCTCACAGCATCCTTATTACGATGGCTTCAATAAACTTTATTCATGTGGTGCATGTGATGAGTGAGATTTAATGGTTGGCTTGACTCAGAACTGCAGAATATTCAACTCTGCTAACACGGACTTGTTTTCACACATGAAAATTTTATATACACATCTGTTTTCTTAATGTCATAAAAATGAAATAAAAATTGACAATATTCTGCCTCAATTCATTTATACTAGTACATTATTCCCTGCTATGAGCATAAGAAGCTGGTTGTCCTTAATTCAAAGCAAAATTCATACCATACATTGTAATTGAAACACCCGGACAAATAATAATCTTTCAGCATCAAAAGCTAGAGCAAAATATAAATATAAATTATGTCTCGGATATCAACAGCATAATTTTTCAAACCTGCTGGATATGAGCTGGTATTGTTCAGCCTCATCATAATTGTTTGGAATGTGTACTTCAAAGTCACATAAATGAGGAAAAATAAATAAACTTATAGCTCAGAAAAAAATAGATATTAGTTATGCTGCATACATAATCCAATATTATCCTGTGAAAAAAGCCACAGACTGCCACACCGCAAAACTCACCTGTGAATTCTAGCTAGCTAGTGCACAGCTATCTAGTTCTTAAAGTCCATGTATATAGGATGCATTATAATCACCCCATAGATTACTGCTATCAAAACCTGGCTTGTGAATGGTGAATTGTTAAAACAAAGTGACTATATTCCTTTACATGTTACAACTTTCTTACGATACTGAATTTAAGCCATTCAAATGATCATTTTGGTGAGTACCAGTAACGAAACATTGAAATAAAGATATGCACAGAAAATGTAATCACAATGTTTGTTTACAGCATAGTCTGATCACCCCTCCATAGTATCCGATGTAATAATTTTATAACTGCATATATGTACCGCCCCATGGCTTTATTATTTATGACGTCATTTAAAATTTAATTTTAATTCAACATGTATTACATAACAAAATTTAAAATATTAAAAATCTTATAAACAAAAAAGTAATACAGATTTTTCAAAAATTATTTCAGGTAATGAAACAGGAAGGACATGGCTATCAAATCAACCACACAAATCAATTGGAGCTTACGACCCTTTTCATGTGGCGGGTCACATATGATCACAAGTGTAATAGTATAACCATGGCAAAGAATCCTGCAAATAATTTATGGCCCTACAATATTTTTTAAACTACATGTATCTCTGCACTATCTATAGTCAACATAAATGTTAAAATTTACGTCTATTATTCTAAGAGATAAACAACTATAAGCATTCTCTAGTTCAAATTAGTTGCAGAACCATTTGTGCTATGCCAAATGTATTTATAAACAAAAGTTCATCTTTAATGATTGTGTCCTATACACACACAAGTTTATGCACTAACAAACTTAAAAACTTTCGCATACTCTGATACATTGCCTTAGTCTTAGATTCAAATTACAACTTAATTCAGTGAATATGGACTTGGGAATTTAAGACTGCTTTGTTTGTGACAGCAGATTTAAATTCTAGCTAAAATCTTCACACTTCACACATTGCATTGAACAAACAGACCACAGATTGGTCACAGTACATGTGTACATATATATATATAGAGTAAAACACAATCTGTTTCATCACTACCTGTGTCTTCAACCGCCATTTCTTCTGATAAAGTACATGGAAGCAGTTTTGTTAAAGTAGTGGAGACTTTTTAAAATAATTATATAAGTTATATAAAAAATGTTAAATTTTGCTATCGTTAAGTACACCAGTTCTGATTTCAAGTGAAATACATTGAGATAAAAAAATAATTTATCACAATAGAATGACGATTTAACCCTTTAACTGCCAAATTATTCAATTGGAATTTTTCACCCACTTATGTCTCACTGACGTGATCCACAACTTACAAGTGAGTGAAAATTATAGAAATTTGACAAAATGGAAGTCAACTATTTTCAAATCTTGCTGATTTATGTCACGCTTATTCTTTGAGATGTTTAAAAATTGTATGTAATATTTTAGTAAGAAAATGTAAAACCAAATATATAATCGGGACCGGAGTTTAAAGGGTTATTATAAAACAGATTAGTTGTGATTGTAAGAAACTATATGAATCAACAATGTGCTTGCAAATTTCAAAGTATGTGGCAAAAAAAACATTTCCTCTGGCATTAGCATTAGAGCATCAACATTATATGTAGGAAAAAAATTGCCCCTCATTCACCAAAAATTCCCTCTAAAGCATGGTAAAAAAACAGGTAATAAATAGTTTTGGTGCCCAGTATGATACTTGGGCCGAGCTTTGATTTAATCCTAAAATGACACAAATCAGTATACCTGTTCAGCTAGCAAATCAGCACTCCTGTTCAGACTGTATCACAAGACAACTGATATTTGGTGGTCACAAAAAATAAGATACACTTAAATTAATGAATGTGAAGACTGGTCCACAGTTTTGATTTTGGCTCATCTTGGAAAATAAATTCCATGTCAAGTGAGGTATGTTTTTTTCTAACAAAAACAATTCCCCTGGTATTATCTGGTAGAATTACCAGCCACATTAATGTTAAACCATGGGAAAAAATACAATGTAAGCACATGTACTTAGTACCTCAGACATGTCAAGAGAGTCGGTCAAATTTCGGACTAAAAATTATTTAAAAGTTATAATCGGCTAATACATAATTTTACACTTAAAAACTATGGATAAAGTGCTATGGGTAAATAACTTACAGAACAAATTAAAAATGATGTCCCAAAACACCCATGAAAAATTCCCTGAAAAATGTTGTGAACAGCTTTTGTACACAAATCAACTAGTGTTGTGAACAGTTTTTGTACACAAATAAATAAGTATTCTAACTTTAATTCAAACAGCATCCCAAAATTTATATCAGAAGAATGTATGCAAGTTTACCAAATAATAACCCAATGTAAACTAAAGATTACTGGAACATAAAAAACTTCAACAATTTCAAAAATATTTTTTCAAATTGTCCCCAAAAATAATTTCTAAACCTGGAGAGTTTAGGTACATGTATCACCTTAAATTGGAAACGATTCCAACAGTTTTGCAGACATCACATTAAAAAGCATAAAACAAGAACAAAACAAATCTCTGCGGTGAACTCTCGAGAAGCAGAAAAATGACAAACACTATTAAGCTTTATGATAATATGGGGATTCCTAAAAATTCACCAGGCAATTGTGTATCATGGTTATGAAGTGTGATGTAAAGAAATATTACTAATTAGGATAAAAACAACTTTTGGTTATGATGGCAGATGACAGACAGACAACATAATAGACAACAATTTATCCTCACAGGCCAAAAGCATAAGTTTTTATAAAAAGTAAAATTTCCGAACTGTACCTTGCTCACCATCTCCTTTCTCGGCTTCATGAGTGTCAGCTGCCCCTTGTTGATGCTGTGGTTTCACCAGTAGATTGTGTTTCAGGAGACCAGGCAACATATTTTCCACATTTTCTTTCCACTTCTCATAAAGTTCATCTTCATAAGCTTTCATTTGTTTTGCAACACTCAGATATTTAGCTCTAGCCTGCAAACAAATTTAATTTACCACATGTTGGGGAACAATTTATTCTTTATTATACTAAGTTAGTGAACATCACCAAGAGATCAATACATTTCAGACACACCTTAATTAATCAAAAGAGCCGAATCTCTGCTAAAACTGATTAAGTAATGTGTTTCAGTTTAACCTTATAGTCATTTCTTGTCCTTTTTAACTGCAGTTTCATAAATTTAGGAAAAATATTTCTTGATTCATTTCGAGCATGCAAGTCAAGAAAGGTCACAAATGTATACCAAAGGAGAAAAATCGGAAAAGCTACGTAGATATCATTACAACAATAATTGTGGAAGTCAAAGCATTATTTACATAGGACAAGTGAATTGAATAACTTCAGTAATAAATATTTGAAACAAATTTTGTTAAAAATGAAATAAGTCTAGTGAGTGATTAGAACTTACAGCTTTTCCTTGGTCAGTCTGCATCATTTCTTCTAATGTTTGAAAACGTACAATGGTGTGCTTAATTCTGAGGAAGAGTGATTTCTCCCAGTAAATGGATCCAGCAGCAGGTGGCTGATTCTTATAGAGTGGAGGGTCAGTCTGGAAATCTCGGAATAGAGAGTCCATCACATCAACCTGTAAAATATTAAAACACACTTGTGAAAATAGCAGATCAACTTTCCCTACAACTTGCATACACAATTATTTAGACTGGTGTTTCCATAATAGATACTTTATATTTGTGAGTTTTAGATGGGCATGCCCATGACCCTAAGGGCCTTGGATGTGCATATTGATAAAATCCTATTGTTGTTCTTATTTGTTAAGACCGTATCAGGGTTCAATTTGTTTTGAAAATATCGTGTAGCAATTAATAAACAACTTTGTAACAATTTATCGGGCTTTTCACATCATTAAAGAATAAATATTTTGCTGCGCAATTTCAAGTTTGGTAATGATATTCTTAATGCGTATTATATTTTCCACACTCGTAGAAAAGTTTTTAAGTATTTTAAAGAAGACTGTACCTCTTTTCCATATTGCAACAATATGTCATTAAACTTTTTCATCATTTGCGAGTTGATGGCTTCTCTTGACCGGATGTGCTTGAATTTCAAAAGCATATCAAATGCCCCTTCTGCAGATCGCAATGTCTTGAATGATTCATCAATAAAGCGCCGTGCTTCACCTTCAATTGACTGAACTTCACGCTCAAACCAGCCCATTACACTCATCCAATTATTCTTGCTATTGATGGAAAATACATCAAAACTGACCTGTTGTAAACAAAAAAAATGCATATATATATCACATATCACGAAACATTATGACATTTCAACATAAGTTTAACTTAAATCTTAAGCTCTTAAAAAGGCTAAAAAATTAGATTGGAAAATTTCTGTAAGTACAATCAAAATCATTTGCAATATGAAAGATATAAAATATTTCTCATGCTTTGTTTTAATTTCAAATTGCAAGCAAACTACTCCCATAATTTGAGATAATGTGGATGAAATTAACCCTTGCCGTGCTACGCCTGTATATATACGGTTTCGAGCAGATTTAAAACCAAATTATGTGTCATAAAATTGCTAATATAGTTAGTGATAGGTGCTCACTTAGTCAAATATTTCAATTTAAAAAATTGATATGTTTTTAGTCATTTTAAACTGTAAATTGTGTTAGTGTCAATGATTGAGTTCTGGGTTAATTCATTATCACTTACCTCCTCAATAGGCCTGACTAAGGCATCAACCCTCTTCACTACGTCCTCAATACGCTTAGGATCTCCCGTTACAGATTTTAGCTCAGGACCAAAAATGTTGTAGAATTCTTCCAACACCTCCAAAAGAGCATACATATGTACTTTAATTTCTATTGCAGAGTAAATTAGGTATTCTACATTAAAATAGATAACAATATCAATACACAAACTTTATACTCTGAGTTCTATGTAAAGATGAGCTCCATTGAAATTCCAGGATTCACCACCATAGAAGCTAGCTAGTTATTACATAGTGTGATAAAGGTTAACTGTTATGGCTCTACATGACGGATAGAACCATTTGACATTAGTTAAAGTTAAGTTAAAACTCACTTGTGCAACATAATACAGGTCTTGACAAATGCTAGCCATGTACTCTGTCTTCTCAAATAATCTTTTGCGATCAAATTCCCAACGAGAATCTCGCCCTGAAGCCTCAATCTTTGCTCTCACTTCAAAATAAGCTGCTTTCCATAAATCCAACATTCGTTTGGCTTCCTCAGTTTTTCTTTTTACTTCATCTGGGCCATCTCTGCATAAATTAACATTGTTTGAAATTTCCAAATAAAACAAGACTACATAAGTCCAGGAGCTCCCGCGACGAATTAGAATTTGATTTAAGCAATTTTGTGTAGGGTTTTTAATGTAGTACTAGGCTAGGTCAAAAATCAAGACGCAAGACAACTAGGTCTAAGAAGCTCAGTCTAAGAGTAAGATAAGAACTAGGCGATTTTTGTCAGAGATTCCAAACCTCCATTAAAATTAATGATCCTAATCAGTATCCCAGTAATGGTCTACCTATCTGGCATGGTTTACCCGATATCAGGCCAATCGAGGTAACTAATAGCTGATTTACGGTCATTTTGAATTCGATATAAACTAGTTAAAAACTTAGGGTGCATCCCTCCCCCGAAACCTCATATTTTGTTTTATAGTAATAGACTAACATCTAACACAGTTTGCAAAATATTGGGCATGTGAAAGTAAATAATGGCCGATAGGGGGCCATTTTGAATTTGATCGAGTCGGAATTTTTCAAGATGCATCCTCAGCTGAAATGTCACATTTCATTCTATAGTAATGGTCTAGCCATCTAGCACGGTTTACCAAATATCGCCCATGTGAAAGTGAATAATGGCCGATAGGAGGCCATTTTGAATTTGATCAAGTCAAAATTTTTCAAGATGCATCCTCTCCTGAAATCTCACATTTTGTTTTATAGTAATGGTCTAGCCATCTAGTACGGTTACTAAAAACCGGCTATGTGAAAGTAAATAATGGCCGATAGGCGGCCATTTTGAATTTGATCGAGTCAATTTTTTTCAAGATGCAACCTCTCTTGTAATCTCACATTTTGTTTTATAGTAATCGCCCAGCTATCTAGCACGGTTTACCAAATATCAGCAATGTGAAAGTAAATAGTGGCCGATAGGCGGCCATATCGAATTCGATTGAGTCGAAAGTTTTTTAAAGGCATCCTCTCTCTAAACGTCACATTTTGTTTTATAGTAATGGTCTAGCTATCTAGCACGGTTTACCTGATATCAGGCCTATCGAGGTAAATAATGCTGATTGTCGGCCATTTTGAATTCGTAAATTAAAAATTTTCAGGGTGCATCCTCCCCCGAAAACTCACACTTTGTTTTATAGTAATCAGGTAATGGTCTAGCCATCTAGCACGGTTTACCAAATATCAGCCATGTGAAAATGAATAATGGCCGAAAAGGCGGCCATTTTAAATTTGATCAAGTCAATTTTTTTCAAGATGCATCCTCATCTGAAATCTCACATTTCGTTTTACAGTAATGGTCTAGCCATCTAGCACGGTTGACCAAATAACGGCCATGTGAAAGTGAATAATGGCCGATAAGCGGCCATTTTGAATTTTATCGAGTCTAATTTTTTCAAGATGCATCCTCTCCTGAAATCACACATTTTGTTTTATAGTAATGGTCTAGCCATCTAGCACGGTTTACCAAATAACGGCCATGTGAAAGTGAATAATGGCCGATAAGCGGCCATTTTGAATTTTATAGAGTCGAATTTTTTCAAGATGCATCCTCTCCTGAAATCACACATTTTGTTTTATAGTAATGGTCTAGCCATCTAGCACGGTTTACCAAATAACGGCCATGTGAAAGTGAATAATGACCGATAAGCGGCCATTTTGAATTTTATCTAGTCAAATTTTTTCAAGATGCATCCTCTCCTGAAATCACACATTTTGTTTTATAGTAATGGTCTAGCCATCTAGCACGGTTTACCAAATAACGGCCATGTGAAAGTGAATAATGGCCGATTGGCGGCCATTTTGAACTTTGACAAAATGATTTTTTTCAAAATACATCCTCTCCTGAAGCCTTACAATTTGTTTTAAAGTAATGGTTTAGATATCTTGAGCGGTTTTCATGATATTCCACAATATCAGGCCTGTCGAGGTGAATAATGGCTGATAGGCGGCCATTTTGAATTTTATCAACTTCAAATTTTTCAGGATGCATCCTCTCCTGAAACCTTACAATTTATTTGATATTAATGGTGTAGCTATCTTGAGCGGTTTTCATGATATTCCGCAATATCAGGCCTGTCAAGGTGAATAATGGCCGATAGGCGGCCATTTTTAATTTTATCGACTTGAAATTTTTCAAGATGCATCCTCTCCTGAAACCTCACAATTTGTTTTATAGTAATGGTGTAGCTATCTTGAGCGGTTTTCATGATATTCCGCAAAATCTTTCAGTCGGATTTACCGATGTTATAAATTAGGTCAAAGTGCTGGGTCAACTTCAAGGTCAAGGTCCAAAAACCTGAAAAGGCACAACTAGGGACCTTAGAGAACATGTATGTGCAATATGACTGTCATCGGCCCAGTACTTTTCGAGATCTGCTCCGGAAACGAAGTGCGCGTCAAAACGTCTAAATAGGTCATAGTTCTGAACCAGAAGTAGGTCAAAGTTCAAATACCCCAAAAGGCACAACTAGACCACCTAGGGGTGTTGTGTGTAAAATTTGAAGACAATCGGACAAGTACTTTCAGAGATATGCTCCGGAAACGAATTGTTTACGGACGGCCCAACGGCCCAACGGCCCAACGGCCCAACGCCGTCACATCATCATTTTCTCCTCTGCAACCTTGCGTATTGAATTCAGATTAAAAATATTTTAACCCGTCCATTAGCCACCTGGAAGTAACCCACATACCAAAAATTGTTATCCTAGCTTATTTTCTCACAAAGTTATAGGCAAAAGAAGAGGCCAAAAAAAAACGGAGGTAGAATCCATAGCTCCCTTCGCTCACCTACGGTGACGGCGGGAGCTAACAATCACATTGAAATATTTTAGTTTTGTCTGTCAGATTTCAAATGTAAAATCTTATGCTGTACATTTGTAAATCTAAAGAGCAGCTAGTTTTTATTTTTTAAAATATTGGTGTTTGCACAATACACTTTTTTTTTTTTAAATATCAAAGCAAATAAAAAGGTGTAAAAATTTCCAATTACCAAGGTTGTAATTTATAAATTTTACTCAAGATAGGCAGTTAGAACTCAGAACTACATCAATTATAATTATAAGTAGTCCCTCCAGATGCGACCCCCTTCAGATACGACTTCTCCTATTATGCGACTTTTTTTCTGAGCACCAATGTGCTTTACACTGTTAAGCACCCCTTAAATGCGACTTCCCCTCTCCCACAACATGCGACCTGCAAATCATGGCACTACCTAGCCACCTCTCTCTAAAGATACAACTTTTTAAAATTAGCTGCTCAGCGGCACCGTCAGCCTGGCATGAACTGCCAGTCTGAAGATACTGCCTGTGTGTACATACCTTCAAATACAGCCCAGTAGATACTATGGTGGGCCAATGTTGGCTTAATGCTGGTACAGCATCATATGAAGTGGGCCAGCATTGAAACAATTTTGGTCAATACACTGTGTGCAGATGTGTACTGGTAGCTTAAAATCACTGTACCACATAGCGATATCCTTCTACAGATACGACTTTTTAAAATTAGCTGTTCACAGACTGCGGGCCGTCACACATCTGCAGATGTCTGCCGACCCTGTACTGGCAAGATACGACTTCTAATTTTTCCACATCGTTGGGACGCTTATCAGACTATAGTGGCCGGAAAATGCTTCCCGTTGATATAACTATTTTTACTGTATCTTAAATTCTGTTATTAATTTAAAACCATGTTTAAATGGGGTTTTCAATGAAAATATTTATTTACATGCGGTGCAGTTAACATCCAGCGTGCCCTTGGCTTTACAAGTTGCATCACACCACTAATTAGCAGGGGACATCAACGGTGTCAGTGTGTCGGCTAGTTGTGATAAACATCCCAATGGAAATACTTAACTTGTTCAATTATGGTCGTACAGACATGTAATAAATATCACTAGAAAGCTTATTCAATGCTGAAAATAATGATATAAATTAGAAAATGATAGCGCCTAAACACGCAAAGTTATTGATTTAAAAAATAAGGCAGTGTATAGCAGTCTATCATCATTGAGAATAAACGTAAGCGGGGTACGCCGCCACGAGACGCAAAGCTGATGCTGGCATTGACGACGGTGGCCCAGCATTAGAACAAAACTGCACCAGCGTCTCGCGCCGACCATATTCACAGCCACGTGCATTACAGTGCCTCAGAGTGTATTCACGTAAGATAATATCTGTGCTAGTGCACAGTGATCATTGAGTCAGACAGATTGATCAGCCTTTCAGCCATAAATTTTTAAGGGGTCGACATCAATAGAAAGTAGCTGTCACAGTCAGTGTCACATGTATGTTTTGTACTGTAAGGCATAGGCCTATATTGAAATGTGGAAAAAACACTGCCTCAATGCTTATGAAAACACAAGCCACTTCCAGTACTTCTAAATTAGCCTATGTGTTACCGTTAGAACAGGCAATTAACACAGGCTGTCAACTGCTCTCATGGTGTCACAACCAAAATGGAGGTGTTAAATGGGTGCTGTCTTAAACATCGAATTCGGCCCATTTTGCGTTTTTTCACCCCTCTCAAATACGACTACCCCTTTGATGCGACTTTGGTTCTCTGGCAGTATGAAAGTCGTATCAGAGGGGGACTACTGTAATTGCATGATAAAACAGAAACAAATTATTAATCACTTGTAAAGATTTCTGATAACAATCACTCTGTTCACTCTCTCTGTCAGCTCCCATGCTATGCGCTCCATAAGAGGCACCATTCTTTCATCACGGTTGTAATGCCTTGAAATTATCCATACCATACGTAAGGCATTCATCATGGAAGGAATGGTGTCTATCACAACCTGTTTAAAATTCATAATTAGCTATTAGTCTTAGGTAATAGTGCAATACTGAAAAAAAATAACTTTTGACTGGAAGATCCACAAGTACAGTATATTAAGTACCAAGTTTTTAATCAAATGGTAAAAGAAAAAAAAATCAAACCCTAACTGCACACTTTTTAGTCTAGATAGAGAAATATGCATTAGCGATGTAAATTATGCTGCACCAACAATTTTTAATAAAATGAATTTAAGGGAATGCACAGGAGGGGTCCATGAGATTCCTTATGGACCAGAAATTTTCATAACCTCCTGATTTTCCCAAAATTTAACTTCTATTTAACCCTTGAACCACCAAGTTATTTAATTTGAATTTTCACCCACTTGAAGTTGTGTCTCGCTGCCGCGATATACAGCTTCAAGTGAGTGAAAATTATTCTGATTTGACAAAATATCTTCAAATCTTGCTGGTTGATGTCACGTTTAATCCTTGATCTGTTTAAAAGCTTGTATTTAATGTGCTAATAAAAAACAACGAAGAAACTCGGGACTGGCGGCTAAAGGGTTAAAAGCTATGAACACACCTAAAAGAAAACAAATATACAAACCTGAAATGATGCACCATAGGTGATATTCTTAAAATGTCTTTCTAAAGTAGACAGAAACCTCACATTGTCCTTAGCTTCAGTGTAATGTTTATTCAGATCTTGTTTCAAGAATTCAAATGTGTTGTCAACATGGCCATATATATCTAGTAATTGTCTAACTCTGGGAGCCTTCAGCTGCTCATATAAAGCACTGAATGCCGCATTTCTTTCTCTCCAGTAATCTATTTCTGCCAGAGGGCCATTACCATGAGGAGTCTTTTGTTGTTGTACTTCAATAGCATTCGTTATTTGGCTATTCCAGTTCTTACATGTTTCTTCTACTTGAGACATAAGAGCCTCATTACGAAGATTTTCATCCACATTATCACTCAACAAGAGTTCAGGTACTTCTAATCTTACTTCACCCTCTATTTGTTGTATTGTGCGAGTTATACTGGACGAAAACTTTTGCATATTAACTAGAAATTCATCTCGCAGCATGGCCTTACTCTGTGACTCTACATTATCCTTCAAGTCTCTTTCACTTCCACGACTCTCTGTTGATCCAGACAATTCAGTACCTTGTCTACTTGGTGTGGAAGGCTTAGGTGGGACAATAATTGCAGATGATAGATTAATATCCGAATGCTTATGCTGATGATATGATAAAAGGGGCATGTAAACCTGAAAAAAACAATCAAACTATTAAACATTACCAACACTTCACTTGTTATCAAGCCTTGATATTCAGTGTTATTGTGGATGTTGCAAAGCAAAAGAAAAAGCTTTTTTTCATACTTATTTCCATTAAACTATATAGATACATTGTATTGTAATTCACCTGTTCAAACTGAAACTTCTCGTAAATATATTTTTATAGACATTAAAAAAGCGCATGTGGGGCACTAAGGGTTAAACTGAGGAGCGAAGATGATGTAACATTCGATTCTCTGTGTTATGCAATGGAAAAGGTGTTGCTGACAAAAAATTACTAATATCTCTACTATTTGAATTATTGCATTAACTGAGCATCTACCAAAGCTATTCTATCAAATGTAGTTATAGTTCCATTGATCTAAAACATGCTTGAAAACGTAGGCCCTATACAGTTCCAGCAGTACAAAAGAAGTGTTGCCAACACTTTTTGCATTGTCGAGCAAAATAACACCTCATCATACAAGCTTTACTTTGAGATTGGTAAATTATTTCAACAAAATAATGTCTTAATTAATTAATAAAATAATTGATTAATAAAAGATTTTAACAATATGAATGATTCTTAAAATATTCAAAGTTTGTATTAGTTTACTGCATACATTTTTGACACAAAAAAGACTATTTTTTAGTTAAATATTTTATAAATTTTTGAATAATACCAAAACATTTGGAAAAAACACCATGAATTTACTGAATGGGTAAAATATAAAAAAATCTAACAATTGCAAATAAAATTGTTAATGTATGTGCACTAGTTTTTCTCTTTTATTATATCACTTTCCTTATAACAGCACCTAACATTAATGTACCGGTACCTACAACACACCCTAAACTCCTATGTGGGAGTGGGTGGGTGCATTCTAAACTAATAGGCCTACTGAATGCTGTATGGTTTTTTTTAAATGTGAGAACTTTTGAAAACTTAATCCATATGCACAAAACATACAAACCTGAGATATGATCTGTTCCAGCATAACAAGTGATAATCCATTAAGTATTCCCACTTCAAACACTGCTGGCAATTGTTGCTGAGCCTCTTCTATATTTGCTGGAAGTTGCACCATGCCTTCCGTGTTACGCAAAAAATATATACATTCTCTTTGAGTAACCTCTTCTCCTAGCTGTCCACTACATAAATACAGATATGTTCTTGTAACTTTCTGTAGGACAATTTTCTGTAAAGTAAAAGAATTATTTTGAGATAATATGATTTGGCACATTATAGGTATATAGGTCTATATAATCAATATCGATATAATTTATTTAGAATTAATAATAATTCAAATTATAATCATTATACCGGTATCAAATTTGTTCGTGTAACATAGTTTTTCTGTGCTTTTATTGGCACTTGTCTAACTGGTTTTGAAATCATTTGAAGTTGTCACATGAGGATCATGATAGCAATTTAAGACGCATGTATGTTTAATTTTGTTTCATGTAACTACAACAACTAACATAGTTTTTCTGTGTTTTTATTGTCACTTGTTTAACGATTTACATATATCTTTAAATCTGTGACTTAAATTACTTAAATTGATAGAAAATTAAAAATTAATAGTTCAAAACTTGTGGGTAACTTAGCAAAGTGAAAATGTAAATTAGAGTTTATTATCAAATTCTGAAAAACAGAGCAAAAGCCTATCATGTTATAGCCGCCAGTAATATGCCCAAATCTTAGTTTAGCTTTTCAAGGATTAATTCTCCAAGGTTATCTGAAGTGATTTACAAATTAGATTTGAAAAAATAAGTAAATAGCTATTTACAGTTTTTGGATGAGAAGATTCGCCTTCATCCTCATCTCCCACTTCACCTTGACTACCAGATCCATCAGCTGTGTCTGGAGCTGCATCACTTCCCGCTTCTGATACATGTTTCTTTTTGCCTTGAATAAAAATATTTTTGGTATAAATTAGTACATCAATCATCACAAAAAAATTGTGAGCAGATATATAGTTATACAAATTCTCATCTTGAATCAACACAGATTTTTTTTGCAAATATGCTGCGTTTTATTCCGCTTATTCACTGCTAAAATCTTGGTGGAGCAGCTACACTAGCTCAGAATTCACCCCTCGGTCACTGTGTGTCACCATCGCAAACAGTCACTGTTGGGGCTATGGCTACACCTCCTGAATCGGACGCCACTCACTGAGAAAAGACCATCTGGCAACTTTGTTGTTGATTTTATCTAAGTTATTGTGTCATGTTTATATCATCCCCACATACTACATACTGTTAATCTGTTAATTACAAGTCAACCAATTTTAGCCATCCATTGATTAGGAAAATTTACCAAATTCTTATTACTAGAAGACAGTGACACGGGTGGCAATTATGGTAAACAGTTAAACAGGATCGAACATTTGCTGTGATTTGCTGTGATTTGCAATAAAGTGTCATTTGACACTTTATTGCAAATCACAGCAAATCATGTGAAGCAAAAATTTACCATCAGCATCTGTAGTGGGAGTGGCAGCTGACAAGGCATCTTGTTGTTGTGAGGGCGTTTGTCCATCTGGATTAGCAGCTGCTTGATCCACTGCATTTTCTCCATCTTCTTCTCTTGTGATGTCAGGAATAGATGGTTCTGTACAGAAAAAACTAGGGAATTAATCATGAATTGGTTTCTCATTTGAATTAACCCTTAGCCGCCAAATTTATTTAATTGGAATTTTCATCCACTTGAAGTTGTGTCTCGCTGACGTGATCCTTAACTTCAAGTGAGTGAAAATTATTCAGCTTTGACAAAATGGAGGTCTGCGATTTTTAAATCTGGCTGATTGATGTCATGTTTTATCTAGAACATGTTCACAAGCTGGTATTTAATGTGCTAATAAAAAATGAGAAAAGGAATATATACGGGACTGGCAGCTAACCCTACAGGGGATCGACTTTAGTCCATCCCCGTACTGACTAAAGATATTCCAAATGGTCGTAGACTCATAACATATGTAGATATTCAAATGAATCAGAAAGAGCTAACAGAGACATTTATGATGTTTTCAAATTAAATAAAACCCTTTGGTCTCCATGGATTATTTAAAAAATATTCAGCACTTTTAAGGGTTAAAATAAAGGGTTAAATGTGTATGGTGTATGGAAGTAAAATGGACAGGTATATTCAAGGTTAGAAATAAGGGATTGATAGTTTGGGCTATTGCATACCTCAAATAATTGTTGTTTTTTTTCAGTGATTCACACACATTTTGACAAGATTTTTTTATGATTACCTTTTCAATTATCCATCAAACAACCATGTACTAAAATTATTAAAATTTGTTAACATCAGTCTGTCCCCTCACTGGCTAAACCTCCTTGGTTTTATCACCCGACTTTGATAGACCCAGGGTTCAATTTGTTCAGTATCGCATACATGTAGCTAAAAGCTATACAATTTTGGCCAGTTGCTAGCCAATCTTGAAATTGATTAGCAAAATAAATCTTCTTTAATGATGAGAAAAACCTGAGAAATGTGGAGCTTGCTTGTAAATCGCCATGTCACAATACTTTCAAAACAGTACTTAACTGTTTTCAAGATGACGCGTCCACACAATATTCGGTTGCCATCTTGGAAAATGGCTGACAATAATGACAATAATAATAATGACAATAATGGCCTGATGAGAAAAAAGCTTTCACCCACAGAATTCTCTAAGGGTACATGTATACATAGTGACACATGTAAATATAATGTAAATTGTCCAAATACCTTTTAAGAGAGTATGGTCAATTTAAGAAAGGGTGACGGCGGGCAGGGCTGGAAATTTGACCGGTCCCAACAATCTGGGAAGGACAAGTTCAGTTTTTATTGGGCTTGTCCTATGGGACAATTACCACTGCTGTACAGCCAGTGCATGCAGCTCTTGTCAAAAAACGATTAATGAGCACTGTGCATAGTTAGCTGATTGAAGACAGCTTTTTATTACAGTGCTTACATAATATTAGTTTCCTTCTGCAAAACAAAAGAGATTTTATTTAGATTGAAAATTAGGAAAGACAAGTGATATTTAGGGAAGGACTAGTAGAATTTTAGGACAATTGGAAATTTAGTCAAATTTTTAGCCCTGCGGCCGAATGGCGCCAGCGGTAACCGAGCAATCGCTAATATAATGCTTAAATAATATAATAATTAATTATAATAATAATGAATAATAATTAATTAATTAATTAATTAATTAATTAATTATTAATTAATAATAATAATGATGCTTAAATATAAAATCATACCACATTCTATTTCAACTTCTTCCTCTTCTTCTCTCAGTTCTTTATAAAAAAGTAAAGATGACTCATCTTCTTTTGGAGTCTCATTTAAGAATTTAGCAAGAGCTCTCTCACTTTCACCATCTTCTCTGTTCAAAAGCTCTTCAAATATTTCAGTGTCTGTGATGTCTAAGCCGTGATAAACACGATCTCTTATCCACTCAATTCTTGGATCATCCATTCTGCTGTTATAATAAAAGCATTTCTGTGCAAAGGACTTTCTTTAAGATTTTTGATGCTTCCTATCGTTGAACAACAGCCGAGGCTTGTACTCTAGTAACCTGAAAGACATCAATTTTACATTTATAATCTGAGCACATTAATAGCAAAAACTGAAAGACACCAATTTTACATAAGAAAATACAATTTGACCATTAGTAGGGTGTTATGATGCTCAGTCAGGTCAGGATCAGGGACAGAGCCCTATACGCTCATCATTACTCTAATGAGCTTCCGTACAAAATCTGCTCATGCTCCGCACTATGCATGCCCGAAATAAGACATCCGGTATTTTGTCTTTACATCTCGCTTAACTGGTAAATGTGCAACACAAGACTAAAGTCTTAGTCTAAGACTAAGTTACAATTATTTAATTATTTTGCCATATTTGGTAAATCTGTAGCGCATGCTTTTTGTCGATTTTGCCGTGAGTTCTTAACCAATTTCCCTGCAATTTTTGTACTTGCCATTTTCAAGTCATGTCCTAACACAAAATTATATTGAATAGACTATTTCAAACATTAGACAATTTGACATGTAATAAAATTCCAGAATTGGTGTACAGTAGAACCTCTTTTGAGCGGCCACCACTACTGCTAGCCGAAAGTAGCCGTTAAAGACAAGTGGCCGCTCAAAGGAGGCCACGTTTTTTTTCAAAAATAAAAAGTTTTGGAGATTTGACAGTGGTGGCCGGATAAGGCATCAAGAGTGTGAATTTTTATACCACAGAAATGTTTTTGTACTCAAAATGATCAGCTGGCCATGATGTGTTTAACTGTACTAATAATAGTAGGCGGCGTGTCACAGACGCGGCCGTAAAGTATAATAATTGTAATTATTATTATTGACATTAAGCAGGTTTTTTTCATTACAAATATACATAGTTTTTTAATACAGCATGAGTTTTATATTTTTGTACAGTTTGTTGGCTCTGAAAAGAGCCGTTTTTAAGCCTGACTCAAGGGACCTTCAGAGTTTGAAGAATCCCTTGAAATATGTACTTATCAGTCATTTTAGCCACCTATTTTTTCTAAATTTTGTTGAAATAGAGAGCTGGACAGAAGTGCCACACCTGTTTTCCTCTTCCGATAATTTGTATGTGGGCCCAGTAAGAGAATGTTGAAAGAAGACCTGGAACCTTTACTATTTTCATTATTCAACTCAATATTATAAAAACTTATTTAGTTTAAGAGTTTGAAGAATCCCTTGATGCCGACTTGCTTCAACTTTGAAGCCGAAAGGCAGTATCTGCTTACTTGTCTGGTAAGCAGATACTGTCTTTAGGCTCTACGTGGCAGTCTGAGTGTGTCCCAGTGACCGGTCATAGGCACCCTTTAAATACTAGGTGTATATAGAATATATATTTAATCTTTTTTTTAATCTAATGGTACATTACGAGGCAGTATACATATTAACAGATTAAATTGCCAACAATTATAATATTGCCTTCCAAGAATGTGTAGTTATTTCCTGAGTAAAAAATATATGTTTCAAGCGGAAAATAGATTTGACTAGACTTGAGCCAGGCAGTAAAAGGTGTGCTCGCCGTTCCAAGATGACACAGGATAGACAAAAAACGCTGTGTTAAGGCTGGGCCGGCATCATGAGCTGTTGACCAGGCATTGGCACAGCGATGATCAACTGCCTCTTCATTGAACGCAGCACGGTGACCCACTCTTGGTTTGCTGCTGTTTCGACGTCGCAGACGGCGGGCCACCATTGACTCAGCATTGTGTTGGAGTCTCCTGTTTACTGCAGTAATAGAGTAACAGTCTCACTCCGTTTTCTATGGATTTTTTCATGTTTTCAGGAATCATTGCTGTTTCATTTTTTCTTGATATGTGTTTTGTTAATAATGATATTGAATAAAAATGATATTAAATATTGATGTGTTTAATAAATTATGTTCAATTACATTATTTAAATATATCTCAAATAATATATGGCTGTATACATGGTATATATGGATTTAGTACTTTGGCCAGTTGATGCGATTTGCTAATCATGATATTAAATACTGATATATTTATAGATTATGTTTAATTACATTAATACAATATATTATTTTAAATAATATGTATTATATATGGATTTAGTACTTCGGCCAGTTGATGCCATTTGCTGATCATGATATTAAATTCTGATGCATTTATAAATTATTTTTTAATTACATTAATACAATATAATTATTTTAAATAATATGTATTTGGCTATATATGGATCTAGTACTTTGGCCAGTTGATGCAAGGTGCTAATCACCACCCGTAATAATAGTTCTGTATCAATAATATATACAGGGGGCCTCATAGCTTGACGCCGGTGAAGGGTGCTTGTTGGTGACACACACAGCTTGACTGTTTAGCGCCAAGAAGCGTGAAAGTATAATAAAACACATCGACTGTCTTGTCGAACATCTGATCATATACATGCTGTCACTGCTGGTTGAGCTGTCAATCATTTGTAGGCTCACTGTGATTGGTTGAGAACACCCGCCCACAGGTCATCGTCACGTCTCGTCGTTCACCGCACATGTAACGATAAGTTGCAAGATTTACGTGTGGCATTCCCGTCAATCACTGGACATCGCTGCATTGTTGTATTAATGTTGGTCCGCCGTCTACAACGCTGAGCTGGCAATTATTCATCATCGGGATAACATCACGTGTTTGCCTATGCCTATGCGCAATATTTACCATCTAATTTATCACCTTACTCACACTATCATATCAGCGCTCCGACGTTAGGCATAAATATAGTCAAAATAAAATATTTTATCCACATGGAACACAGCAGTGGATTTAGATGCCGCAGCGTTTATAGGGTCAGTCCAGACCTGTTGCAATCGTCTTTAACACCTACATCGCGAGCATTAGTGACATTATTATTATAATTTTATTACACTTACAACAGCAGAGTGACTATCCATACGGATGGCCAATGGAAGTCCACAGTGGCTGGTAATTGAAGTTCAGTAGTTTGAAAAAGGCGTAAAAATGTTTTGCCGTGATTTCCGCGATTCATGCTGAACATCGTTTTATATTGGTCGATATAGTGTCGGTATTATTTCGTTCAGAAATGTGAAAAATTAATTATAATTACGCCAGCATTTAAACTGTTTTGCTGTGCTGTTTGGCATTCACGCTGACGATTTTATTATATCGACCGAGATATTGTTAGCGCTTATAGTACTGACATGTACTATAAGTACTATATATTATCATTATTATAGTGGCCGCCGATATAGTGGCCGGTAATTGAAAGTCAAAAGGTGACTTGTTGACCGATATATAGTGGCCGGTAATATGATGTTCAGAAGTTTATTATTATTGGCCGTGGCCGTTTAACAATCTGTATAAAATTAACACCAGTGGCTGCTGCTGATCATATAATAATCAACTTAGTTACCGGTAATTGGAGGTCAAATATTGACTTGGTCCTGGAAATTCACTGGCAGTGTCCTAATATTACAACAACCAATGCGAAAATTACGCCAGCACTTATCATTTTTTCGCCGCAATGTCTGTTATTTATGCGGACAATTTTATTAAATTGGCCGACAAAAAGTGGCCGCCGATATATAGTGGCCGGAAATTGGAGGTCAAAAAATGACTTGTTGCTAAAAAATCCTTGGCCGTGGCCGCGCTATGGAGGTGGCCGGTCATTAGAGGTCATTTATACAGAAAATGCATTTGGAACTCTAAATGGTGACCGTTGAGTGGAGGTGGCCGTTCAACCTGGTGACCGGCCAAGACATTTTATACTGTAGTACAATGGGTACAATAATCATGAATGGCCCTGTAAAAGCCTGATGACGGAGAAATCGATGAAAAGCATGCGCTACAGATCTACCGAAAATATGTGTTTTAGTCTAGCTTAGAATAGACTATACTTTCCGTCAAATTTAAAATGATCAACCAGGATCGCATAATTTTCGCTGATTTCTCCGTTAACTTTCAACCGATTTCCTCCACATTTAGCAAAGGCTATTTTCTATTCAAATTCTAACAGCCCTGACAATTTCGTAAAATTAAATATATAAATCTAGCGTATTTCAAAAGTTAGACTATTGACATGTAATAAATTGAAATTACGATGTGGCCAACAAAATTTTCTGATCAAGTTGTCTGATCAAGTCACAATTTAGCTCAAAGGATGTGTTCTGTGCCCCTGATTGGCTGATGGCAATGCTTTTTCATTTTGTCTTGATTGGTCGATTCGTTTTTGAGTTATCATCAATTTTATAGCGTAAAATGGGGGTTGATTTATGATAGCTGTCAGGATCAAAGCCATATACATTCATCATATAGCAGCCCTGCTGATTTTTACCGCCCAATTTTTTTTAATTTTAGACCATCTTTGAATGATCACTATTCTATTATTATTTATCATCCATTTAAGAAATTTTATACATGCAATCACAAGATTTGAAGGTATAATTTGGTAAAAAAGTTACAGTTTATCCTAAAAGGCGAATTTAGCGTTTTTTGCATTTTTATGTTTTTTACCCACCATTTTTCATGTATTTCACAGTAAACTAGCCAATATGTGGTCTATTGTCCCATTCGAATGATGGCAAAATTTTGTGAGTCTGTGTTCTCTTTCCAAAAAAATTCTTCGTTTTAAAATAGCATAGAGTCTAGGGGGGGGCCTAATAAGTGGAAACTTGTGTATGGGCGCTATACACCTAAAGGCGTAAATTAAGACGCAAAATAATAGCACCTCAAAAAACACGAAACTTGATTTTTTTAAAAGCTTGTAACTTTATCAATATTTAGTTATGTTGTTTCAAATTTTTGGTTTTAATCATTAAGATGTGGTTTAGTAAACATGCGAAGAAATTAGTAATATGACAAAATGTCGAATGCCAGGGGAGTCTAGACAAAACAGCCAAAAACACACATATTAGCATGGCCTTATCAAGTTGTGGTGTTGCCCTTTTGGCCACCCTAGTCCCAGCCAGGGACCAAACCCACAAGGAATCTTAAAATTAGGATTATCTTATTAGCATTAGATAGATTGATAGCTTTATTCAGTAAAAAAAGTACAGGTAAACATCACCATATAATAAATACAGGGTGCCACCATACTTGCCACCAGGGATAAAAACACTTCAAAAGAAGTCTAGTGACAAAATCATATTTCCACAGTGGTCCCTGTTGGCAAGATGGCAGCAGCAAGAGTGAGGATGGAAATAATTCCAACCTAAGCAAATAAATATTAAACATACGCCTATCACATTAAAAAGATGATGTCCAATAAAAACATGAATAAGCTTATCATATTATAAATTGGCAAAAAATAAATAATAGACTAGATAGATCGGCGAAAAACATGCGATACAAGTCATACCCGCCGTCAGATTAACTTACATCGCATGTTTCTCGCCGATTTCTTAGTCAATTCTCAACTAATTTTGATACAATTTTGCAAGGACTATTTTCGAGTCATGCGTCGACTACCGTGAAATTTTCATCAAAATATATTATATAGTTTAAAAGTTAGACCATTTGACATCCCTCTATTTAAAACCCATTAAACAGATTAAATTAAAGTTTGTTTTTAGCCCTGAATTGCATAACCATTACATGCCACATCATGGCACATGGTCTAACTTTTTAGCTATACAACATTTTCCGATGAAAATTTCATGGTAGTCGCCGCGTGACTCGAAAATAGTCTTTGAAAATCAGTTAAGAATTGACTTAGAAATCGGCGAAAACATGCGATACAAGTCAATCTGACGGCAGGTATAATCTGATGGCGGGTAGGCCCTAACGATAATACCTGCCATTGGCATATTTATACCTTAGGCCACAACTAACCAGTAGCGCATAGTTCTAGCACTTCCACAAGGGTTTCATTAATAATATTCTACTCAGTACTCATTATGTTTATTAACCTGATGTAATTGCTGACGTAAATTCCAGCTTTCAATGAATAAAAAATACCTATGATAATTGGATCAAGATTAGTGGTTATTGTCAAGCTGTCTGTAAATAACAGTCAATTTTCTGCTTAGAGCCAGAGCAGCCGTAGGCTACATATAAGAACAAGATGATATAATAATAATAATAATTGCATATCCTAGGCAGCAATGTACACTCCATGTCTTTGAATAGTTTATAACAAAAGACTGCTTCAAACGCAACTAGTACATGAAGTTTGCCACTTGCTGAGAACAATGCGTCGATATAACAAGATACTGAGAGCAGATTATAATGAGATTCAAATTCTGCACTGATCTTAATTTGACGGTATTAATATATAGGTAAGGCCAAAAAGGTGGGTCACATGAGTATGGTATTTCCCTGAATAACGCAATAAAAACGAAAATTTATTGAGTTTTCAACATGTATTGTCATGTACCCACTGCAGCAGCAACTAAAATGATGTACGTTTATGAACACTAAAGTGTGACACGATTTGAGTATGTGTTTTACAACAGTTCTAAAAGAGTGAATATCGAGTCTGGGCAGTGTCATTTCTAATATTGTGTGGTTATGAAGCCGATGGTGATTGAATTTCGTTCTTTTTTAGTTTGCATTCGTGGGTGTTTGTGTAGCGGCGAGGAATAATCAGGGCTTATGTAGGTTACTTGGACTGCTTGATTATACCGTACAGTACATTGGCGAATTCGACATGGCAGCAAAACAGGAACCCGTATGTAAACAAGTCTCTTAATTCTTTGGCCACTTGAGTATATGAAAAAAATAAGAAATAGTGCTTTGTTAGAGTAAATTTTCGCCCTTACACTGAATATAATTTGGTCCAATTTAAGGTAACGTACATCAAACTGGGAAAATGAATAGAAATTTTTTAATATGTCAGGACAGATACGTTTTACGTAATTTTTAGATACGTTGAACTACCTGAAATGTGGAGCATGCGCGATCATCGCAGCATGGACCAAAAATTGTTGTGGTGACACTGGGTGAGTATCGTCTTTCAAAACAGTATAACGTACTTTAATTCTAATAAAATGTAACGTACAACTGAGCTATGTAAAATTCCGGCCATGCAGGCTGTCGAAGACCAACAGTCAGCCATGTTTAGATCTTCAATGGTTTGAAAATCCTAATTTTGTGATTGTGTCAGGATTTTCCCTACCAAAAACTGAGAAAAACAAGTTTTGTAGATTTGTGGACTTTTTTCTGGACGCTACAAGGAATGTCAACCAACGTACGCAAAGACCTAGACCTCTACATACCTTTAAAGAGAATAATTACATGTTTTTTCGTGCTGAAAAAAGAGTTTGTATCCAGTCAACTACACTACCACTTTAAATGTATTTTTGCCATGTTATCTTGGCGTAGTCATCTGTTGTTTCTTGTACGGTATGTAAATGTTGTTGCCATGTGTCAACATAACCTACATCGTTCTTTTTATAAGGTTGTAGAATTATTAATGTTGTACTCACTGACAAGGTGACACACTTGCTGTGATCTCTATTGAAAACAATGCTATAATATTTTACAAAAATTCTGACACATATGTCAGCTATGTGAAGTCAGCTATGTAGGTTGTTATTGAACAAGGCACGTGGTAGGACACTTACCTAAAACATTTTGCAGCACACCAAAAATCTTGACTTAAGTCAATATAACCTACATTCACATAGCCTTAGGATGCATAATTATGGAAAATGGCAAATTATATGTAAAAACATACATTTGAATATAATGTGTGACCTCTGACACTACAAAAAAAGATGTTGATACCCATGATAAACAAATTTATAATTCTTCATCAAATATGTCACACAAAGTGGACCACCTTTCTGGCCTTACCCATATACTATAATAAAAAAGGCATATTTTGTCTTTAAGTAAGTTATCATTTGATTTCGGACTAATGGTACTTCGGAATAAAGGTACTAAGGATCACCTGTAACCTGAAACAAAGGCGACGTTTATCTACTAGATTCAGGTTTACGGGTGATTCGGACAAATAATGGGACTTCGTAAAGGCGTTACAGGAGTTGGAGGTAAAATAATAACCATGTAGATTTATTTGATGATAAAATTTCGGTGGGCCATTGGGGTCACTCAACCTGTTGACGTGTTGTTACTCAACTCATATTATACTGAACTCAAATTTCATGTTACTCAACTCAATTTTCTTGTTACCCACCCCAATTTTCTTGTTACTCAACTCAAATTTCTTGTATCTCAACTCAATTTTTTTAGCAACTCAACTCAAGTTTTCTTGTCACTCAAATCAAATTTCTTATAGATCTATCATATCTCAACTCAAATTTACTAAAAACTCGAGTTTCCTTATAAGTTTTTTTGTAACCATGTCTACTGAAGTTTTCTTGTAACTCAACTCAAGTTTCTTATAGATCTAACTCAACACATATTTTTTTGTAACTCAACTGAAGTGTTCTTGTATCTCAACTCAAGTTTCTTGTAACTCAACACATGTTTTCATGTAACTCAACTGAAGTTTTCTTGTAACTCAACTCAACTTTCTTGTAATGTAACTCAACACATATTTTCATGTAACTCGACTGACGTTTTCTTGTAACTCAACTTAAGTTTTCTTGTGACTCAACTCAAGTTTATGGATTGTTGGACCAATGGTGAGTCGGACCAAATGGCAATGCCAATGCCATGGTGTGTCTGACCAATGGTGTGTCGGACCAATGGTGTGTCGGACCAATGGTGTGTCGGACCAATGGTGTGTCGGAACAATGACATGTACTGATGTAGGCCTAACCAGTTTAGACCTAACAGTTAGTATTAGTAGACCATGGCATCCTCTGATCTATTCAATTTCAATTTAGTTTTATTTCCATAGCAAATGGTCTAACTTTGTAAATATTAAATACAATGACAATGTTGCGCATTTAGGCATATTACCGCCGTTAGTCTACTGTTCATGCTGTTTGTGTTAGGATTTTAATAGAAAATGGCCTTTACGTTTGCAAAATTTCTAGGAAATCTGCTCAAAATTTACGGGAAAATCCCCGAAAATCATGCGTTGTCGATGCGATCCTGGTTGATAGGCATTTGACAATAAAATTTGATTTAATTTTTTCATTAACTCTGCTTGTGTAATTTTATTCTACAGGGTCTTACGATTTTAAAAAGGCCTTATTTTTCAAAATCGGATAAGGGATAAAAAAGTTACGGCAAAAAATGTATTTTGAAACAGGCTTTTTTTGTGTATGATCACATAGAGACACATTGAAATAAAATTGTGATTTTTTACTGTTTTTTTATGGTCAGCACTGTACTGAAAGGCTGTAGCTGCTCCAAAAATGTTCAAATTTGTCACAGTGATAGCTATAAAAAACAGGAACAATATGCTGTTTGATTTTTTTAAATATCTCAAATAGTTTTTGAGATATTGTCATTTTCGCCTATGCAAATTTGCCTTTTCTCCGGTATTGTTAAAAACTGCAGAATTTTTGCAGGAAAAAGCCTCTTTGTTAATAAAAATGAAAAAACATCACAACTTTTTTTTAAATTAATAATACTTTTTCAAATTTAAATATATAATAACCTGACATTTTAGGTTCGGTAAATAATATGGAACGTGATTGCACATTTATACTCGCCGTCAAATTAAAAATGATCAACCTGGATCGCATGATTTTCGGCGATTTATCCGTCAATTTTAAACAGATTTCCTTGAAATTTTGCAGAGGCCATTTTCTATTAAAATCATAATACGGGTAAAAATTTAGCAAAATGATATTTAATATTTTAAAAGTTAGACCATTTGCCATGTGATAAAATTCCAAAATTAGTTTAATGGGTTTAAAGAGGAACGTCGTTATTTCAATTCTTTACATGTCAAATGGTCTAACTTTTGAAATACGCGATATAATTTTATGAAATTTTCAGGGCTATTAGGATTTGAATAGAAAATGGCCTTTGCAAAATTTTAAGAAAATCGGTTTAGAATTGACGGAGAAATCGCCAAAAATCATGCGATCCTGGGTAATTTGACGGCGAGTATAATTATTTTTTTTGGTGACCTTGCCCTTCAATAATGTCAGTGAAAGGTCAAGGTCAAATGCAAAAAAATGCTAAATTTCACTTTAAGCCAATTTTTTGTGGCCTGGAAAAAAGTATCTGCTAGACTACCCCTTTGATTCTCATAAAATTTTACAGACATGTTCGAAAAAATATACTTTAACACAAGTTAACTGTACGGTGTACCAATACGGCAATAGGTTATTTTATTGTACTAGCCTACTAGCCTACTACTAGGACTAGGTCCCTGAACAAAATATTTAGTTATAGAAGTACAAGCTAATTTTCAGAAATCTGTACATTGGGCGATAATATTTGCTGCTCTATGTCACGTATGCGTCATAGAGTAACTCAACTTAAATTCATACATGATACATTACAGTATGCTGTTGCCCAGTGTTGGGCCAAGCCTGCCCAGGGGCCAGGGCCAAGCGTCTATAACTAGTATAATAGATTTAGGTGTTATATAAAAAATCAAAACTGAATAGGGTCTTTCTACTGTACTGTCAGTGTCTAGGCCCTAGACTCAAAGAATTATAACGTTACCCGCTTGTTTCTCCATATTCTATTTATTCTGTCCAGCAATACAGCATTTCCAGTGCACGTAAAGCATGTAAAGCGGAAGTTGATAATGTCCTCCAGATCGTTGCCGGCAGCAACCACTTACATACGGGCTTTTGACAGAAATCGACGATCTCGGCCCTGGAGATCTCGGACGGTAATCAGAGGTCTCGGCCCTCGCCCGGCGATCTCGCCCGGTGATCTCGGCCGGTCGGCCCCTGCCTCGCTTTCCCACTTCTCCCCCTCCTCCATCAGAGCCCATTTACAGCAGTCTGCCGGGAGACCTTGCGTGAACATCTCGCCCGGTGATCTCGGACGACCAGACTGAGTATACATGTATACATATAGCGCTGATCGGTAAGCGGAGCGCGTCGCCTGATCCACGGCTAGTATACATATATTACCGCCACTAATAAATACTATAGTGGCGGTATTAGCCTCTTCACCCTTTCAGCGCTGGGACAGTCATCAGATCCGACGTCTACACTGAAGACGGTCGGCACATCACATTAATCATTAAAACAAAGAGGTGTGTAGTTTAATCAATTAACGTCTGAAGATATATTTTACGGCGCATGCAGGTAGGCCTATACTATAAGTCAAAAATATAGACAAAAACTTTCATTGGGCAATACATATTTCATTGTACATACAAAATATTATTACGCCTTATAAGCAAAGGCTAAACAAAGTATTTAAATATATAATATATACATTCATAATTAAGACACAATTAAGATACAAAAAAATAATGATTCTATATAGTAGCTTTTAATATGTTTGTTCGTTATATAGTTTAAAGGGTTAAAGGGATATAGCAGATAATTGCAAATATTACTTTTTAAATCACTATGTTTGAGTCACCTAGAACCTTTATCGAAACATATTTAAACAGGAAACAAAATATACCATTATTACCAGTAGTTTCCGGGATTAGAGGGTTGAATTATTTTCAAAATTAAAACATAGTATATGTTTTTGCTACGCTCAAATACTATTATAATTGAGATGAATAAATGCTGAATCGAACTGCAAGAACAATCCAAGCAAACACGGGGCATTCACCCAATGCTGCCAGCGTCGAAGACGGTCGTCCAACATTTAAACAGTACTGGATGAATGCTTTGTTTTTGCTGAGATGTTTTCTTCACTCTCGTGAAAGCACACTGTTCGAGCGAGATTACGCGAGAGTTATTTATATCTCTGCTGTGTAAATCCATTCTAAATTAAGATCTCTTTCGTATGGCTCGCCACTTTATATTAACTTTCATCGTCTCGGTTTAAAAGACTAACAGTAGTGTTTAGTGAAACTAACAATTGAGTCGGTCACTCATAGCGCAGGGGCATTCTGACAACCACAAGGCGTTGACCCAATGTTTTTCTAATGTTTTGCCGCCGTCGCAGGCGGTGGGCCAACATTAAGACAACACACGGGTAAACGCCTCTTTATTCTTGGTGAAATGACAAATAACAATAATGTAACCTATTCAATGTTAGTCCACTTAATGATAACACTACGAAGTGTCATCACCTGGCTGAACTGTGATTGCACGTGGATGGGTGCTGGGGGTGAGGGTGTTATTCTAGTATTTACAATTAAGCAGTGTGCACTCAGAAAGCCATATATCACACTCTAACAAAAGGGCCCATGAGAACCATAATCCCATGAAGGACTACTATTTATAGTAAGCCCGACTGTCTTAAAACTACTACTAATGACGTGCTGTAATCAGTCAGTACGCAGGGTAGATTTAACCAACCGTGCACACAGCTCAATACAAAATTTGAAATTAATTACTTTTCAATAGTGGGTCATTAGCCCTTTTCTCCATCAAGCTATTCTTAGACATTCATAAACACATGGAAGTCTAATTAAGCTGCAAAATTCTTTTCAACTGCTTTTCATATTCATAGACTGAAATTATAGTTTGAGATTGAATCAGAAATACGAGGATATAGCTATGGTTTGTTTCAACACCTCTTTCTTTAGGCAACCCTTGGAATCCCAAGGTCATTAAATTCAAATTTCCACTTTCCAGGTTCCAGTCCTCCTTTCCATCCAGACATTTTGAATACAGAAGGAATTGGTAGGCTAAAAAGGACTCACTAACATGAGATCCTAATGCCTTTATCTCCCTCTCAGCTGGTCTTAAAACTACTCCCAGCGCCTTTGGCGCTAGGGTTCCACCAACAAGGCCCATGAGACGTTGATCCAGTTAGTAGTAGACCTATAGGCCTACTCTGTCTGCAAGAAAATGTATGTGCAAGCAATTTGAAAAAAAATCAGTATTATAATATAAAATCTACTTTATTGAATACCGATTAATTTAGCTCTACTTTGTATTTAACTCTTAGGCCCTACCCTTTGTAATTTTCACACATCTGCAGTTGTGGCTCGTGATAAAGGTATCTTGTTTGCTGGCGACTTCTATTAGGCCTACGTACCGGTACGTTAGATCAATATTAAAGTCACATTGAAATTTTATTATTTATCTATTTGAATTTATTTAATAGGCTACAGGTCTAGGCCTATATATTAATCTAAACGTCAAACCAGCAATATTGTAGTTTTAATCCTATACATTATATTTCGTTTGGGTCTATTAGCCTTTTAATTAAAACCGTTTTTAAGTTTACAAACGTGTTTTACATAATATTTATAACTTGTTCCCTTAAACGTTTTAGGGTGGCTGGTGCCCTGTTGTTGTAGTAATTGGAGGAAGTGCATTCTAGAGAAGCCATATGTCACGGTTGAACGGTTAGAAGATGTTGACCACTGTTGGTTTAACCCTTTAAACCCTCACGGTGCATCATGGATATATATATATTTTTGTTTTATTTGCCACCCTACATAAATCACCTTCACCCACTACAAGTGGAGAATTGCTACAGCATTTTGCGGATTGTAGGTCTAGTGGATGAAAATTAAAATGGTAAATTCAGGCTTGAAAGGGTTATTGTTGAGTTAGTGATGCCTGTTATGGATTGACACCGGGCGAGATCACCGGGCGAGATCTCCACGCCAGGTCTCCGGGCAGACTGCTGTGAATGGGCTCTGATGGAGGGGAGAAGTGGGGAGGCCAGGCAGGGGCCGACCGGCCGAGATCACCGGGTGAGATCGCCGGGCGAGGGCCGAGATCTCCGCTCACCGTCCTGAATTTCCAGGGCAGAGATCTCCAGGGCCGAGATCACCACACCCCTTTTGACAAATCCCATTCCAAGATGGCTGCGCCCGCCAAACTGAAGTGATCGACAAATGTTTTATAAATTACAAAATTAACAATAATAAAAGCACAGGTGATGACAAAATAGAGCTTATGATAAAAATAATTCATACAGGAAACCTTTTTATGCTTCTATACTAATTTAGCAATCCTGTAATTTCAATATCACAATGAAATTGTTTCAGTTTATATTTCGATTAATTATCGCTCAAGTAAACAGAGTTTTTACACAAGTGCACCGATCTCCCCTACCAACCTTATCATTAAAAATAATATCTATAGTAAAAATCACATTAAATCTGCCACTTTTGCGTTGCATGCTTTTCGCTGATTACTCACACAATTTTCATCCGATTGTCATGAAATTTGGCAAGCATTATTTTCTAGTCTAACGGCAACTTCCCTGAAAATTTCAAGAAAAAATATTATGTAGTTTAAAAGTTAGACCATTTGACATGTAGTTTTTGCAAATTATGACGCTCCTCTATAAACCCATTAAACGCTATCAGCCTCTATCACGAAATTCCACTACATGTCAAATGGTCTAACTTTTGAAATACTCATTCAAATTTTACGAAATTTTCAGGTTAGGCGCCGGAATACTTGAAAGGTAGCTTGCAAAATTTCATGGAAATTGATTTAGAATTGACTGAGAAATCGGCGAAAAACACCCAACGCTGGTGGAAGTTGACTGCAACTATAATACACTAATAAGGTTGGTATGACTGTCTATATACTAATAAGGTTGGTAGATGAGCTATTCGGGGCGTGTTTTTACAGACCAATCTGGCAATCACATGCTATCCAACAATGACAATGGTAGGCACTTGACAATAAAATATAATTCACCTTTTTCATTAACTCTGCTTGATTAATTTTATTCTACAGGGTCTTACGATTTTAAAAAGGTCTCATTTTTCAAAATCAGATAAGGAATAAAAAAGTTACGGCAAAAAATGTATTTTGAAACAGACTTTTTTTTTTGTATGATAACATAGAGACACATTGAAATAAAATTGTGATTTTTTTACTGTTTTTTTATGGTCAGGACTGTACTGAAAAGCTGTAGCTGCTCAACAAAGGTTCAAATTTGGCACAGTGATAGCTATAAAAAACAGAAACAAAGTGCTTTTTAATTTTTTTTAAATATCTCAATTAGTTCTTGAGATATTGTCATTTTCGCCTATGCAAATTTACCTTTTCACCGATATTGTTAAGAACCGCAGAATTTTTGCAGAAAAAAGGCTCTCTTTTATTAAAAATGAAAAAACATCACAATTTTTCTTAAAATTAATAATACTTTATCAAATTTAAATATATAATAACCTGACATTTTTAGGAACGGTAAATAATATGGAACGTGATTGCACATTTAATTATTTTTTTCGGTGACCTTGACCTATGTCAGTGAAAGGTCAAGGTCAAATGTAAAAAAAATGCTAAATTTCACTTTACGCCAATTTTTTGTGGCCTCGAAAAAAGTATCTGCTACCCCATTGCAGGGATGCAAATTCACATACGCCCGGTCGCCACATAATGTAAGGGCGATTGTAAATCAGCATGTCACTAGCCCTGCTTGCGACTGATTCCCTGTGCGATCCACAGATCATGTGTGGCTGTTTACGCATAACTGCAGAGCGCCGCACAGCATGTACAGGCGTCGTCGTCGGGGCGCGCTACAGAGCGTTGTTTCGGCTCACACGTGGTTGTGTGTATCAGAGACCTTTACGTTTGAGGAGCACTGAAGGGCACATAAATCAAGATTTGGTACACTAAAAAGTGAGCAACTGAATCAAGTTTGATGCTGACACACGTAGACATAAAAATCATGTTCACCAAGTTGTTAAACAAACTACTGACCAGTAGGCATACCGCCTGGTCAATCAGGGTGCGTGGGCGCGTGTATTGCATGTGGCCCGATCTGCGGTAGCCATGACAGCCCACAGCGTCACTTATTGCGTCGTGGTTCCCAACATTCGTTTCACCTGATATTTCACAGTTCAAAATGGCGCTGATCAAGAAGATCATTTATTTAGTTTGCTAACATACATGCATGCTGACAACATTTCATTTCCCAACTAGCTGTAGGTGAATAGATGCAGTCTTGAATTGTTGCTGATTCTGAAAGACTCCTGCATTATTGGCCTGATAAATCAAGCATTAATCTCACATAAAAAACGTCTGCAAAAACGTCATGCATTTTTGTGTGAATACAAGCTGTGGCTAATACTCCAGTTTCAGTTACACATAGGGCTGCCGCTGGCGCATTTATGTCGGCGCAGAAACGATGTGAATAACTAGACATAAGGGTGTTGAGACTAAGAAGGTCCAACCATGCTAATAGGCCTAACACAAACTAAACTACACCCCCAGAAAAGGCATAAAATACACCTGAGATAACCTTTTTATCCCAGTTATTTTGTGCATTGCTGTGTCATGATGCCATAGAGGCCAGAGCCCCATGGACTACATATCATGTTCAGTTACCTTGAATAGCCCCTAAACCATATAAAAGAAGATATATATTTTTTTCAATTACGCTTATTCGACATCATTTTTATGTTTAAAATGACTGACTTTTTAATATTTGCACAAAACGGGATTTTTGAGATGGCCCCTTTTTTTCATAGAAGTGGGCAACATAGCCCCTTCTTTCTCCAAGTTGGAATGAACACTAGTGAGCCAATGTCAGAATAAATAATTGTCTGTACATGTAATAATCATGATAATCATGAATAGCCATGATTAAAACTAAATGAATTATGGAAGGTGGGGTCGCCACCAGCTAAGAAAATAAAGAAAACTAGAGAAGAAATGCTGGTTCAATAACGTAACTTTAAAGGCTGACCGAGTTCACTGGCCCATTTACACTGACTTCACTAGAGCTCAAACAGCTGCAGATGTGCTAATTGGAGCTAAAATGCCCACCTGCAGCAAAAATGCTCAGGCTAAGCCTACGGAAGATGGGTCAGAAGGGGAAAAAATCTTTAATCAGTGATTCAGTCATATCGCACATAGTCCGGCAATTTTTTTCATGAAAACATTGAGCTAGTAAGGGCGATTAAAACATCATAAGGGCTAGTAGATTTTTTAGCTCCACTAGCCCGGCTGGCGAGTGGATAAAAATGACGAATTTTTTCCCCTGCATTGATTTTCATAAAATTTTACAGGAATGTTCGAAAATATATACTTTAACTGTACCAATAGGTTATTTTATTGTACTAGGTCGCAGAACAAAATATTTAGTTACAGAAGTACAAGCTAATTTTAAGAAATCTATACATTGGGCGATAATACAGGTTTCGCCGTTATTTCTCTTCCAGACCCTAGTTCTAAGTTCAAACCATCATAAAAGTTATTTTTTCAAATAAATAGAACTCATTTTTATGCCATAACATTTATAGCCTTTTTTTACATGTACAAAAAAACGACGTCATAAATTTGCGTTTTTTAGACCCGTTTCATGTTTACACAAGTGCCTAACAATAGTCAAACGGCCAATGTAGACCACCAGTCAACTCGTACACATGTCACTGTCAGCTCATATCCTTGTCAACTCGCACCCATGTCCATGACCATGTTAGGGTTCTTCTTCTTTGTGATAACAGCGATCACTCCTCAGGATTGTATCAACGAAACCTCAGAAAATCCACGAACACTTTGGAAAACTATAAACAATATTCTGCACAGAACACAGTTTCCATCTATCCTAGTCAACATTGTCAACCGGTCCCGCCCCCGGTTGACAAGCCCCCTATTGAAAAAAAAGGCGAGGCACCAGTGTGATGTCTGCACACCCTCATCTGACTGTCTAGTGGTGTACAATTAATTTGTGACGCCCAAAAAGAGTATGGTCGCCACCGTTAGTAGGTTTTTAAGGTCACGTCAGGAAAATATAAACAATGGAAAATTCGAATCGAGCTGGTATGAACAGTATAAAAGGCGGCCATTTTTTTTGAATTTCTGGAGTCTATAAACAACATCCAGCTCCCTGTCTGGAAACGGAGTGCCAGACAGGTGCCCCGTCTACATCTGTCCCAGCTTTACCTGATATAACATCACTTTCTGAATCGTTTTCGAAATTTTTCATGGACAAAATCGAGAAAATATGTATGAATTTTACCAACGACGTTCATAATACGCCGGTCATAGAATCTCCGACAGTTAAATCACGCGACTCGTTTTAAACTAGCTACTGCTGATGAAGTGAGGAAACTAATTATAAAATCACCTAGCAAAACGTGCGATCTTGATCCGTTCCCTACTGAGTTGTTTAAATCTTGCTTAGATGTTTGGTTGGTTCCAATCACACAAATTGTTAATTTATCTTTGATTTCAGGAGTTTTTCCAGACATTTTTAAAACATCACATGTCATGCCTCTACTCAAAAAGCCATCTTTATCAAAAAATGACATGAAAAATTAAAGACCAGTCTCAAACCTAAACTTTGTATCGAAAATCATAGAAAAAGTTATAGCAAATCCAATTCATTCACATCATAAAAGAAACGATCTATCAAATCAGTATCAGTCAGCTTACAAGAAATTTCATTCTACTGAAACGGACTTACTCAAACTTGAAAATGACATTATTTTGAATATGGACGAGGGAAGGGTCACTGCACTTACTCTGTTAGATCTGTCTGCTGCTTTCGACACTCTGGACCACAGCATTATCACCAATCTCTTGTCAACTTGGTATGGTATCGATGGTATCGCTCTGGACTGGTTTGTTTCTTACTTGTCAGATCGTAAACAGAAGGTGAAACTAATAGACTGTTTATCCAGTCCAGCCGAAGTTGCGTGTGGGGTTCCCCAAGGATCCGTCCTCGGCCCATTGTTATTCACTCTCTACACTACCCCCCTTAGCTATGTAATTCAGAGACACAATGTCAAACACCATCTTTACGCAGACCATACCCAGATATATTTATCTCTTTCGCTAAAAAATCCTGATATTTCTTTGGAAATTCTCACAAAATGTCTTCAGGACGTGTCTTCTTGGATGTCATCAAGGAAATTAAAACTTAACCCTGATAAGATCGAATTTTTATTAATTGGATCTAAAGTGCAGCGAGAAAATTTTTCGAAAAGTTTTCCAACAAGATTGTTGGCACAGGAAGTAACTCCTTTTCTATCTGCTAGAAATCTTGGCATAGTCTTTGACAGTGCTCTAAATTTTAAGAGTCATCTATCTGGTATATCTCGCGCTTGCTACTATCATATACGTGACATGAGTAGAATAAGGCGCTTTTTAACACCATCTGTTGCTAAAACAATTGCAACTTCTATGATAGGTAGCCAACTTGACTATTGAAACTCTGTCCTTTTCAACGTCACTGAAAAGGAGATATCTAAGCTGCAGGGTGTACAAAAACTGTTTGGCTCGTGTTGTAACAAAGTCTCCTCGTTTTTGTCACATAACTCCTCTTCTAAAATCTTACTGGTTACCTGTTCGTTACAGGATCAAATTTAAATTGTGTTCCCTGACCTACCAGGCTCTGACTAGTGGACAACCAGTATATATTCGAACATGCTTCAGCCATCGCGAAAGGTACGGACACTTCGTTCAAGTGATCTAGATCAGCTGAATGTTCCACGGGTCAGAACCGCTGTAGGCAGCAGGGCCTTTGCTGTTGCTGCACCTGGACTTTGGAATGAACTTGCTTTAGAAATTGGCTCTGCGAAAACACAATTTAATTTCCAGAAGAAATTGAAAACGTATTTTTTTGGACAGGCTTTTCCGACTTAAATCCTCGGTGGTCCGGTTGGCTCAGATGACAAACGCAAACGGTTTTTGGAACTATGAGTCCGATTTCGATTGTGTTTGTCGCGCCTCTGAGCTCGAATCACCGAGGATTTAGGCTATAGAAGTTTATTATTATTATTATTTAATGACAAATGCCGTTGAAATGGTCAGTTATTGCACGCCGTGGCGTAGTGTGTGTACGGTAGTGCATTCAAAGATTGGTTTTGATGTGATTAAATATAACCCTTAAAAATAAAACAGGAGGTTATAATGAACAAAACAATGGTGCAGTGAAAATAAAAGGTGAAGTTTAAAATTAAAAAAACCTTACTGTTTACATGTGCCTGAGTTGTCGACGGAAGGAGTCCAGGGACAGGGTGGGGAAGAGACAAAGTGAGGTGGGAGGCTGTTCCAAACGTAGTCCAAGCTGGGGACTTTTGCGCTATGACTGATACGCTTGTGTTTTGACAGCTTGGTAGGAGATTTTTAGATTTCTGCGGAGTAGTCCAAGGATGCTGTTAGCTTTCGCTGTAACATTGTTGATGTGGGTATTGAATTTAAGGTCAGAGGTTATCTAGAGTAAGACCAAGATATTTAACGGAATCAGTACTTTGGAGAGGGTGGTCATGTAGTTTGTATGATTTATTAAAGCAGCTCCTTGGGATGACATCGATTTTGGTTTTCAGTTTTGTAATGAAGTAGAGTATCCCCCAGATCATGATTTTATTAGCTCCCGCCGTCACCGTAGGTGAGCGAAGGGAGCTATGGATTCTACCTCCGTTTTTTTTTTGCCTCTTCTTTTGCCTATAACTTTGTGAGAAAATAAGCTAGGATAACAATTTTTGGTATGTGGGTTACTTCCAGGTGGCTAATGGACGGGTTAAAATATTTTTAATCTGAATTCAATACGCAAGGTTGCAGAGGAGAAAATGATGATGTGACGGCGTTGGGCCGTTGGGCCGTCCGTAAACAATTCGTTTCCGGAGCATATCTCTGAAAGTACTTGTCCGATTGTCTTCAAATTTTACACACAACACCCCTAGGGGGTCTAGTTGTGCCTTTTGGGGTATTTGAACTTTGACCTACTTCTGGTTCAGAACTATGACCTATTTAGACGTTTTGACGCGCACTTCGTTTCCGGAGCAGATCTCGAAAAGTACTGGGCCGATGACAGTCATATTGCACATACATGTTCTCTAAGGTCCCTAGTTGTGCCTTTTCAGGTTTTTGGACCTTGACCTTGAAGTTGACCCAGCACTTTGACCTAATTTATAACATCGGTAAATCCGACTGAAAGATTTTGCGGAATATCATGAAAACCGCTCAAGATAGCTACACCATTACTATAAAACAAATTGTGAGGTTTCAGGAAAGGATGCATCTTGAAAAATTTCAAGTCGATAAAATTAAAAATGGCCGCCTATCGGCCATTATTCACCTCGACAGGCCTGATATTGCGGAATATCATGAAAACCGCTCAAGATAGCTACACCATTAATATCAAATAAATTGTAAGGTTTCAGGAGAGGATGCATCCTGAAAAATTTGAAGTTGATAAAATTCAAAATGGCCGCCTATCAGCCATTATTCACCTCGACAGGCCTGATATTGTGGAATATCATGAAAACCGCTCAAGATATCTACACCATTACTATAAAACAAATTGTAAGGCTTCAGGAGAGGATGTATTTTGAAAAAAATCATTTTGTCAAAGTTCAAAATGGCCGCCAATCAGCCATTATTTACTTTCGCATGGCCGTTATTTGGTAAACCGTGCTAGATGGCTAGACCATTACTATAAAACAAAATGTGTGATTTCAGGAGAGGATGCATCTTGAAAAAATTTGACTCGATAAAATTCAAAATGGCCGCTTATCGGCCATTATTCACTTTCACATGGCCGTTATTTGGTCAACCGTGCTAGATGGCTAGACCATTACTGTAAAACGAAATGTGAGATTTCAGATGAGGATGCATCTTGAAAAAAATTGACTTGATCAAATTTAAAATGGCCGCCTTTTCGGCCATTATTCATTTTCACATGGCTGATATTTGGTAAACAGTGCTAGATGGCTAGACCATTACCTGATTACTATAAAACAAAGTGTGAGTTTTCGGGGGAGGATGCACCCTGAAAATTTTTAACTTACGAATTCAAAATGGCAGACAATCAGCATTATTTACCTCGATAGGCCTGATATCAGGTAAACCGTGCTAGATAGCTAGACCATTACTATAAAACAAAATGTGACGTTTCGAGAGAGGATGCCTTTTAAAAACTTTCGACTCAATCGAATTCAAAATGGCCGCCTATCGGCCACTATTTACTTGCACATTGCTGATATTTGGTAAACCGTGTTGGATAGCTGGACCATTACTATAAAACAAAATGTGAGATTACAAGAGAGGATGCATCTTGAAAAAAATTGACTCAATCAAATTCAAAATGGCCGCCGCATCGGCCATTATTCACTTTCACATAGCCGGTTTTTAGTAACCGTACTAGATGGCTAGACCATTACTATAAAACAAAATGTGAGATTTCAGGAGAGGATGCATCTTGAAAAATTTTGACTTGATCAAATTCAAAATGGCCTCCTATCGGCCATTATCCACTTTCACATGGGCGATATTTGGTAAACCGTGCTAGATGGCTAGACGATTACTATAGAATGAAATGTGAGATTTCAGCTGAGGATGCATCTTGAAAAATTCTGACTCGATCAAATTCAAAATGGCCCCCTATCGGCCTTTATTTACTTTCACATGCCCAATATTTTGCAAACTGTGTTAGATGTTAGTCCATTACTATAAAACAAAATTTGAGGTTTCGGGGGAGGATGCACCCTAAGTTTTTAACTAATTTATATCGAATTCAAAATGACCGTAAATCAGCTATTAGTTAACTCGATTGGCCTGATATCGGGTAAACCATGCCAGATAGGTAGACCATTACTGGGATACTGATTAGGATCATTAATTTCAATGGAGGTTTGCAATCTCTGACAGACTGTCTAGTTATTATCTTACTCTTAGACTGGGCTTCTTAGACCTAGTTGTCTTGCGTCTTGATTTTTGACCTAGACTAGGACTACATTAATAACCCTATACAAAATTGCTTAAATCAAATTCTAATTCGGAGCGGGAGCTCCTGGACTTATGTAGTCTTGTTTTTTCAGAATTTTTAGATTTTTAAAAATATTTTATATCAACATTTCTATGGAACCGCTTGAAATCCAAACAAACTTTTTGTATACTTAAACACTTGCTAAAGGACGGTTGAATGTTCGTACAGCATTGGGCCACATGTTGTTGTCGTCGGCCCAGCATTGGGCAGACAATCAGTGTTGCAGGTGTATCACCCCATGTCCTGACTACAAGACACCAATTAGCGACGATTGCTCTGATCTCACCGTCCAAGGCATGGGAAAATGTGGTGTAAAGTGCTGTATATTGCTGACTTGTTTTGTTTACATGGCGATATACGAACTGGAAATATAACTATTTCACTCTTTTTCGGTGCTTTAAAATAGTTTTTTGACTTTTTTGTATTTTTAGATCAGTAGGCGACATAGCTTCATATAAGTGAAATTTTCAAAATTGACAAAATTGAAAATATCTCATCACAAGAAGCAGCTTTAGTTATTGTTTTGCTTCTGCCGGCCCTCATGGTAAAACACTTGGCTGCATTGAACTGCATGAGCCAAGTCTTTTCTCAGGAGCCGACAGAATCAAGGTCAGACTTGGGAAGTTCGGTGTCTTTTTTGCTTCTGATGGGGCGGTAAATAATACACTCATCAGCAAATAAGCGGACTGTACTGTTTACGACCCCATCAGGATGTAGATCAGGAAAAGTTGCCAAGGGCAAGGCTCCAAGGCCAAGCCTGGCAAAGCCAAGCCCAAGGCGATGCAGTCATGCACCTGCTGAATTGACAAATGTGAAATTATGTCATTATTTATGACAATTAAAATTTATGATAGGCAGGCTAAACACTCCTTTTTTAAACAGTGAGCCTTTTTTTATCCCCTGCCCGTAGGGGAAGGGGGATTTTAGTCGCGCCAGGATTCTGTCCGGCGTCACGTTTTCTTTTGGGCGCAAAAAACTACTGGTCAATTTTTTTTGAAATTTTAACATCATATTCCTAGCAACATGGGGATCTGCAAGTGATTTTTTAGAGATGCTACCAAAATTCAAAATGGCCGCCAGAGGTCAACTTTGAAAAAATTTGTGGGCGCAAAAACTCTAAAACTTAGGGTCAGAAATTATTCAAATTTCACTATCACATTCCCCATGATATGGAGATGTGCAGGTGACTTTTTCAAGGTTTTACTGAAATTCAAAATGGCCGCCACAGATCAACTTTAATTATTGGAAGGGCGTAAAAACTTAAAAAAATTGTTTGGTCAATTTTTTTTCAAATTTTAACATCACATTCCTAGCAACATGAGGATGTGCAAGTGATTTTTTAAAGATGCTACCAAATTTCAAAATGGCCGCCAGAGGTCAACTCCAAAATTTTTTGTAGGTGCAAAAACTCTAAAACTTAGTCAGAAATTATTCAAATTCCACACGATAGGGAGATGTGCAGGTGACTTTTTTTAAGTTTTACTGATATTCAAAATGGCCGCCACAGATCAATTTTAATTTTTTGTGGGGCGCAAAAACTCTAAAACATTAGGTCGGACATTATTCAAATTTTACTATCACATTCCCCACGATATGGAGATGTGCAAGTGATTTTTTTAAGGTTTTATTGAAATTCAAAATGGCCACCAAGGATAAACTTCATATTTTTTTGTGGGCACAAAAACTGAAAAATTGAAATCAGTAATAATTCACATTGTACAATCACATCACCCACCATCTGGAAATGTGCATGTAATTTTACTGAAATTGAAAATGGCCACCACAAATTGATTTTTTTATTATTTACGACTGCAAAAAGTCTAACCTAATTTATGGCGGGTGATGATATAGGACTTGAACAGTCCTCTTGTTACCATATTGCATTATTGGATGTTTTTTTGTTGAAAACACATCTTGTTCCGTTGATGCAAGTTTATTTTTTTAGCATTTTTTATAAAACTTGGCAAACAGCTTAGGAAAACATAAATCTTTCATTACAACGTCAAAAATATTTGCACAAAAATTTTAACGTCATAAATTTAAAAGCCTAAGAAAAATATTGTTTGTTTCTGATTTCCGACCGACCCTATTAAAACATGTGCGACCCAAATTTATTTTACAGATTTCTAACTGTTTTAAATTTTTTTTTTATTATTCTGATGCATAAGGGATGCATTACCGAATGTAGCCTAATCATAGTAACGTTAAAAAAGGTTTTGAAAAGGAGATGGGGGTCAAAAAGCGTCCAAAAAATTGTTACATATTAATTGTTGAACGGTCGGTCCGTCCCTATACAGGCAAGACATGCATGGGAGTGAATTTGGCGCGAAATGAAATAAAGTAAATTTAATACCCACCGATTGGTTGAAGTGACAAAAAATAAAATAAATTTCCTACCTACCCATTGTTTAAAATGACAACAAATCGGAATCAACCATATATTTTTTTGGCCCTAAGGCATTAAAAGCTGTGAATATTGCCATTTTTTCGGACGTCATTATTTTGTGTCACATCATCAGGGCTCGACACTAACAGTTGCTCCATTGCCCGGGGCAAAAGTTTTTAGGTGGGGGCAAGTGAGAAATTTCAGTCAGTGGCCCCATGGGCAAAAGTTTCAATTTTCACCATTTTAAATTTGAGCGACTCTCACAACAGACAACGCATGTCTTTGGCAAGTCGGGCAAGTGATTTATAAATAAGGGGGCAAGTAATCCAAAAAATGTCTTGCCATTCGGGCAAGAATGTCCAATCAGTTAGTGTCTAGCCCTGATCATCAAGATGATTTCGCGAGCTCACTACTTTGAATTCACAATCAATGACAGCAGACAGGCACGAAAAAAACACTCCATAGTCCACCTCGGCACTGCCACTGTGACACTGGAGTCTAGATCACAGCACAGCACCAGTGTTGAGCACAGGCCGCGATTTCTCGTCAATTACACATAGTTTATACAAATGTCGCATGCCAGTGAGACACTGTGTCGCACCGGCAGCTTTAGTGTCAGTGAGTAGCACTTCAGTGCCTACTGATGCTGCGTGTGATGTTGTAGCCTACTGCATTACCGTAATTATTATCCCTATTAAACGCCCCCCCCCCCTAATAAACGCGCTTTTAAAAAAATCTATAAACTCCCATAAGCCACATGCGGCTGGTGGTAGCGTGACGCCACCTGTCAGTTGTTTTACCAAGAGCACACTCGACAATAGCCCGTCGCCATTATTGAAATTGAAGTTATTATTGCGGACACAGGGTCAAATTATTGACGTAAAATGCGAAAAATCATTATAAATCGGCCATTTTGATTTTTTTTCAGCCATTATTGAACTTGTCCGAAAACTGCTTATTAGTAACATGCATAACAAATATGAAGAGGATAAGGAAAAACATTTCAAGTTATCGCTCCCACAAGGTCAAATTATTGGAGTAAAATGGGAAAAATCTCAATAAATCGTCCATTTTGAAATTTTTATCAGCCATTATTTACTGGTCTGAGAACTATTTATTAGTAACATGCATAACAAATTTGAAGATTATTGCGCCCACAAGGTCAAATTATTGACGTAAAATGCGAAAAATTGCAATAAACAAGCCATTTTGATTTTTTTCAGCCATTTTTGAACCGAGAACTGCTTATTAGTAACATCCAGAACAAATTTGAAGAGGATACATGAAATACTTTTCAATTTATTGCGCCCACAAGGTCAAATTATTGAAATAAAAGGCTAAAAATTGCAAGAAGTCGGCCATTTTGAATTTTTTTCAGCCATTATTGAACTTGTCTGAGAATTGGTCATTGGTAACATGCAAAACAAATTTGGGAAAAATACATGAAAAACTTTTCAAGTTATCGCGCCCACAAGTAAATGTTAACGGCGACGACGCCGAACTTCAAAGGCAATAGCCCACCTTTTTAAATTAAAATTAAAAGGCGGGCTAAAAATGAGAATGGGCCAGTCAGTGGTAGGCCCTAGTGCGACAGTACTGATCATGCTGATCCAGGCATTACTTTTGCAAGGCTGAAGCAAACACGAGCTGCCAGTCTAATGCCGGCTCAGTGCTGGGCTAAAGTCTATGATGTCGGCCTGACATTAATGTCGGCGTTATGTCTGTTCCAGTGTTCAATACAGGCCACGGGATCGTGCCATTACTATACTGCGCCACCATTACTAATTTGCCCAATTGCTGCACTGTGAGAAATCCAAGTGGGCCACGGTGGCGCGTAGCGGTAAACATGTTAGTTTTTTTGGTAGTTTTTGATTTGTGATAGCCAGCCCTGGAAGCAGCCAACTGGGCCTTCCGCTCATCAATAGCCCAGAGTCAAACCTATGAATAGTCCGGGGTTTGGTGTTGTGTGCATATTGCTGCCCCATGTGACTGATGCGAGCCAATCAGGAACCAGCTTACTTCTGGATGATTCTGGGAGACAATCACAAGCACTGTATTAAGTGTATGTCACAGCACAGTGAATAAGGATAGATCAATCAATTGAAGAAGAAATCTGCTGCCTTGCTGCTCTTCATGTGGACCATGTTCTGTTCTGTTATGATAGTCAAAAGTCATCCAGTGCCGGTCAACATTAAAAATGTCCCGGTATTTAAAATTGTTAATAGTTGAATGTGTGCTATAGGCCTAGGTTTACTTCTTAGTAAATCTTCTAGACACATCTCAACCCTTTATCTGTTGTAACTGATATTTCACTTCTGCAACAAATTTTTTTTCACAGCTTTGGAAGTTAAAAAAAATGAGAATGTGTAGTTTCATCTTCAACTAGCTTTCCCAGTAGTGTGTCTAGCGCCCAAGTGCAATTAGGTGTCTCAAATGGGGCTACCACAATTTCAATACTAGTAGCCAGGCGGGCTGCTATCAATTTTGATAATCTGACGAGTTCTGTGGGGAGGGGGGGAGGGGGGGGGGGTTGTGTATTTTAGTATTGGCCCATAATTTTATATGTTGGCTTTTTTTAAGACTGTATGGGCCACATGGCTCCCTTTTTTTCAGTCTGTATTGAACACTGCTGTTCAATGTTGCCCCAGCCTCCGCTGATGTCTCACTTAGTAATAGAGGTCAATTGTCTCCCTTTTTTCCAGGGTAGTGAGGCAAATGTCCCCACCTATTTCTTGTTTGTGCTGAACACTGCAGCACAGTCACTGAGTCACACACAGTGGCACAGTTAGCCTATTCAATATGCCTTGTTGGTCGCACAGCGAAAAAGGCATATGATCGATCCCATTGAAAAACATGCATTATTACTGGCCACCCACTAACCGCCTTCAAATCGTAATCATTCAACTCAATATATTCATACCTACCTCGGTCACAGGCTGCTTTAAATACATTCAAGACACAAGAAATGAAAATAATTAGCAAGTAAATGTGCTAAGCCATTTCTGCAGATCTCAACCAACAATGGCGACTTTGTGTTTGGAATGTCATCCGGGTAACTGGTAGGCCTAAAGCATGAAACGCATGATTCTTTGTACGCCAATATATGCACCAATGACAATAAAAAACATTGGGCATATCCTTTTTAAACAGTGGTTCATAGCTCGGGGCATGAATTATTCCCTAGAGTTGATAGATGGTTTATGCCATGTCTCTGTGCCAACTATTATTATTTCAGGATTGATATAAGAAAGCAGTTTTCTCCACACATACAGATTGATTGTTGACTTTAACCAGTCACAGGTTACTCTTGCGTTGCACGTTGTGTGTTTAGATGGTGATGATGAACATGTACAGTGGCTTGGAGCTGATAAATGAGTCAGGCGAGTCGCCAAACGCTGTACCGGCTATGATAGATGATGCTGTGCCTGATAGCTAGACCATTACTATAAAATAAAAATTATGTGGTTTCAGGGAGGGGTATACCCTGACAATTTTCAATTTGACCATAATAAAAAATGGCCCGCTTGCGGTCATTATGGACTTTCCTATATGTTATATCTGGAAAACTGTTCCATAAATTAGTTAGACCATTACTATAAAACAAAGTGAAACTTCCTGGAAAAATGCCCCCTGAAAAAAATTCAGCTTGATCAAAATTTTTATTTTGAAATCTCTGTCAAAAACTGTAAATTTCTCTTCTACTATCTGTAGTCTCCTTGGCTCACAGTCTCCGACTGCATAAGAACATCATTTTGAACTTTTATCAGATTATAATTTAAAGCACATATTCACCCTAGCACAGTTTCACCATATGACTCACAACACACACCACCACCACCCAACTTGATAATACTCTGAATAATAGAGGAGTGAACTGTATTAATATTATTATGAAAAAGAAGAAGGACTTTGTGAATTTGTATTAGGCACCTTAAGCTAGATTATACCATACATGATAAACAGTCATTAAAATTCATGTCCTGCTGAACCTACATGTAGTAATATATGCAAAGGCCTGAAAAATTGACCTGCCTTATGTCCGGTAATATCTGAGAATTTCTTGTCATGACATTTCTTGTTTTAGTGGTCAGATAATCAAGTGTGAGGTCCAGTAAAAGTTGGCAGTTACTGGACCCAATATCCAGTAGAGTTTTAAAGACTACATATGTGTGTAGATTAACACTAAATTCAGATTGCAGTGGCAGGCAGATGCAAAAATCTACAGGACACTGATAAATTTGACAGGTCCACTTTAAGCTGTTTAGGTTTGATTACCTTGAACTGAACTTCTTTTAAAATAGCACTTAGAAATGTATGCTTTGCCAAACCTGGTTTTCGGGGTCTGTGAGTCAATGTGCGACCGAAAACAAAGCTGAGGTTGCCATGCTCAGTTGAAAATATCTTGGACACCTTTACATTGTGTCCCTTTAAATTTGTATCATTTAGCTAAAAATCACCCAGAGTCACAGTGTTAGCTAGGATTGGGCTGACAGGGTGTGTAAAAAATCTTCACCTGGTTGTGTAACAAGCCCTTAGTTAAGCAGGCGACCCGTCAAGGAGAGTTTTGACAGGGCGTGATAGTAAATTCTAGGGTGTGTTGCTATGGTTGTGTGCATGTAAAACACGAAACATGCCTCCAAAATTTGCGTCTAAAATTTGCCTGTGATACATGTGGTGAGTTTTAGACCAGGTTTAATTTGTTTCAAAAATATTTGTAGCGATTTGCATCCAAGGTCCACATACTCTCCTGTCCCTAATAGAAGAGCGTTCGGAATGAAAGCACCTGTTGGAAAAATCCTATATTTTTATTAATAGCACCTGTCCACAATTAAAGCACCTCTTGGAAAAAATATCCCATTACCGTATGTTTTACCCATTACTTGCATGGTGGCGCGTGTAGACATGCAGAGCTGATAATTACTGTCCGCTGCGGCGTGTGATAGGCCTATTTATAATACTGTTAGTATCTTTCTCATTTTGTCCATGGAAGGTAGTTTTTAGAAATTAAAAAACTTTTTTTTCATTTATCTAAAACTCATTTTCTATTAAACGAACCTGACCACAACAAACCAACCTGTCTGCAAAATCGGCCACCGTTTAACAAATGAACCTGTTTGTCTATTAGAGACAGTAGAGTACCTTGAGTTTTTCTATCATTAAACCATAAAGATGATACATTTTGCTAATCAATTGCAAGTTTGATTAGCAATTAGCTAATATTGTGTAGCTTTTCACTGAGCGATACTGGAAAATTGAACCCTGGTCGGAATATTTTGTTTGAAAATTGTTAATTTGCGATTTTTTCCTTCGACCTTTGAATCACATTACAACCTAACATCAAGAATTGATAACACAGAATATATAACTCGAAATGCTGTAAAATGACCAAATTAAATGTCGTCTGTGATAAAAACTATAGAATACACAGCGACAAAAAAACATATTAATTTGTAGATTGGCATCTCGTCTATATGTTGGACGTATGTTTTTTACCAGTAGCTCATATATATGAGGGTGTAGCTCTTCTGAAAGTAGCCCACTCTCAGCTTTTTTCATCACTTCCAAAGCCAAGTGTCGAGCGCCCATCAGTACTACAATTTCACACTAGTACGCGCCACAGTTTCTAATTATGCACATTTCCAATGAGGTCTATGTTTATAAACAGAACTGCTGTGTCCGGCAGCTGTTCTTTGTTATTCTCCGCCACTGACCATCAATATGATAATCACCTGATGCCCCCCTCTACCAAACCTATATTGTAACCAATATTGACTTACCTCTTACCCACGAGCCGTTCAGAGCAGCTTTTATAGGCTTTATAGATTTTCTCTCATTTAGTAAAGAAGTAACTTAGAAAAAATGAAGAAAAAAAAATCCAAAAAAACTGATATATGCCTTTTAAAACGATACTGAACCCCTTGCATTGTGGCAGCTTATAACGGTTGGCCTACTACCTTATTTTTTAAATTTATTTCGAAAAATATATTATAGTAAATTTGCCGTAAAAGAGCAGGTGAGGCAAGCTCACAGTACGAGCATGCCGGGAATGCAATGCTGTTTTGATGTTAGGCCAATGTCAAAGGTGAGTGGACCACCATTAAACCAGCATTGAGTCAGTCTAATGTGGCTGATATGAGGGTACATTATGGGCAATTTCACGAAAAGGGCACACAAAAAATCTCATAGCATGTCAAAAATAAAAACCTTCCGTGTATGATAATTTCACAACTTTTGACAGCGAGATGTCATTCCCCAACATCAGTTAAATTTCCAGAGCTTAATTATGCCCATGAATGAAGATATTGACTTGTGAAATGTATGCTGTTTTTGCGTGTACTGGAGGAGACATTTGTTTTAACAATCATTAGTCTCTGCTCAAATGCTAATGATGTAGGTGATTTGAAAATCCTAAACTCTAAATTTTGCAATACACTCAAGTATGAATTGTACAGCATTTACTTCGACAGCTCAACAAATTAGTGCTCTGACATCAACTAAATATACACATATAGCTTGAATACTATATATGACATATTTTGTGCATTTTTACAGTGCTTTTTCATGCGAGTCCTCTGCACAATTATATGTGTGCCAAGCTGTACTGGAGGGAACATTTTTTTAACGGTTGAAAAAACAACATCACAAGTGCTATAAATGCATACTTTAGATCAGTAAAACATGATATGTTGCTCAACATTTCATATTCTAATTTTGCTCCAATATATATTGTTATTAATCAACATTTTGTTTTCAAATTGAGCTGAAGTAGCATAATTGTATAAACTTTGCTAAAATAAAATGATGTTTAAGTGGTTTATCACGGGTAAAGGCCGCAACTATTTGTCTGCATCGTATTAAACACCATCGAGGAAAAACAATGGAAAATAATTTTGATTTTTGTGACATAACTTGAACAATGTCACGGTGTTCAAGCTAATATCATAAAATGTACTGGAGAGGACATATTTTTTTTACAACAATAACAAACCTGTAAGCATGAATGATCACTCAATAATTCAACTGAATAACAAGTAAACTCCTAAAAAGAGATAAAATAGCATCATCAGTCATAGTTTACAAACATCTACATTACTATTATTCCAATATAACCGCTGAGACAGTTAGTGTATCCTTTCCAACTCCCTCACGAATTTCTAGAAAGCATTTTGTTGGCACATCCTTCCCTTAAACCTGAGATTTTGTTTTATACTATAAAACAAAATGTGAGGTGTATGGTATATAACAAAATGTGAGGTTTGAGGGAGGGATATATATGCCAACAAAATAATTTCCGGGCTTTCATGAGGGGAGTTGGATAAATTAAAGTACTGGGCTAGGTATCTGGGATGCTTCGCCTGATATCAAGCATATAGTAAATAATGGGCAATAGTCAGCCATCTTGCATTTGATAGAGTTGAAATTTGTCAAGGTATATAAATGAAAACAACCATTTTCAAATGCATACTCCTCCTTTATCTTCACTTCATCATGGCTGTTAGAAGCATAAGCTTGTTGTAGGGTCTAGCTAGCTAACATACCGTAGTTTGCCAGATATCAGGCATATTCAATAATTAAATAATTGCCGCAAGTCTGCTATTTTGAATGTGATCAAGTTCAAATTTGTTAGGTCACAGCTGTCACTCCCTGAAATCTAGCATTTTTTTTTTACTTTGTTACTTAGTTGTAGTGTAACTGTTTTATTATGCTAATGTACAGTACATAATATATTTATGTACAGTGGTTTAAAAATAATATTAACTCCAGCCGATCTTGAGCTTATATAATTGGATACAAAGTTTTGTATGTAATGGTACATATAATTAAAAAAATAATAATGCATACCTCAAACTGAATACAAATTTACATGCATGCATCAATAGCCCTACCATTATTTTACACCAAGCTACGTTTTTACTAAGGTAAAGCAATTACTGGTTAACTATTTTAGTATGGTACAAATGATAATTTATCATGTTTATATAACAATACCGTTCTCTCAATCCAGCCTAGGCCTATATCTACAAATATGGGATATATTTGTATTCATAACAAGACCTATTAAATTTGATTTTTTTCATATATCCCGATAATCGGCTATTTTTAATTTGCCAAAATATCTCCCTGAAACCTCACATTTTGTTTTAGCATAATAACCTTTGAACTATCTGGCACATTTTAGCAGATATCACATATATTAAAGTAGGCCTAAACATGATGTCATTAGGCCGATTCCTATTTTATACCGGATGCTATCGGCAGTAACATCAGTCAAAATCCAGTATTCAGCCATTGTTATTATGCGACTACATTTTTTGCCTTTATTGGCCCATCACTGGTCCAATGCGGAATATAGATCATAAACTGTATTGGCTGAAAACAGCACCAATGTGCAAGACATAATGATAATCAGGCCCAATTAAACCATTTTATTGGGCCAATACTGTGATGTTATCAGGGTAATTTTTAAATTGATGGGAGTTGAAATTTTTCAGGGCATTTCCCTCGACCCTAAAACCTCACATTTTGTTTTCTTATTCTATGGTCTGGCAATATTTGCTGTAGTAGTAAATCTTTGCTTTACATCACTATTCGGCACAAAAGGTCTTTTAAGTGGCATTGTAATTTGATAAAAACGTTGTAGTCAATTGATGAGATGAATGATGTACAGATGATGATGTGAGGGTGGGGGTGATAGGGCATGGTGGGTTATTGAGAGCGTTTTCCTTCGCTCGCCCGATAAGGGGTTCTGGGCATGTCTAGGGGATATACCCCCAGATATGGCCAGACGACCGGAGACTTGAGTTTTCCCTGTGCAATTTAATGCTGAAACTCTGTGGCATTTTGCGCAGCTCCGCTATCCTCGGGTCGGATAGTCCCCAGAGTAACAATAGGAAGGATAACTCCCTCTGGGTAACTCCATTCATCCCACGTGAGAGACATAATGTCAAACACGCTATTGCCGGTTATTTAAGGCTACCACAGCCTACATCAGCGCCAGCACTGATGCGGGTGCTGCATCGGCTCCGCTGTTGAGCGGAGGAGCCAGGGTACGCCACTGGCAAACCGCCCGAAGATTATGGCCAGATACGAGGAGGCTGCAGCTGCTCCTTGGATGATTGCTGTAGACGGCAATATTTGCTAGATATATCAGACATAATATATTTTTTTTAAAGTAGATAATAAATGGCAGATAGTTGGCAATTTTGAATGTGATCTGAGTTGAAATAAGGTCTATCCCTCCCGGAAACCTCACATTTTCTTTTATATTAATTGTCTAGTTATCTGGCACTGGATATGAAGCATGTTAAGTTAAATAATGGACACCAGTTGGCCATTTTGAACCTGATAGATTTGGAAGTTTTTCGAGGCATACATGTATATTTTATGAATATAACTGGTATGCTGGTAACACTTTCTCAAACCTCACAATTTTTTATAGTTATAGTCTAGCTATATCAAACGATCTGCTTAGCCTTGCCTCCTTAAAATCTCACATTTTATATTATATCAATTAATTGTCTGGCTATTTGGCATGGTTTGCCAGATATCACTATCAGGCATAGTAAATTAAGGCCATACAACGCTGCGCCAACTTGAGCATTGTAAGATCCTACATCATGTACCAGTGACATGTGCGCTATCAACTATTATATATCTGGGGGCTGGGGCCATGTTATAAGACATGACATAATTTTATATCCTAGCATATAACCTGTAGTGAAACCACCTCCTGGGTGGATAATGAACAGGGGCATTAGATAGTATGTAGTTCTCATTTCTGGTCATATTTTGAAAGTCAACAAGACATTTTTTGCAATAGAAAATGTATATGACAATCATACATTCAAACTATTAAATCCATTTTAAAGTAGGCGGGTCATCATGGTTCGCTGAGCAAACATTATCCACCCATCCGCATGTGCAGCAAGGTCCACAGGAGTGGGGCCGCCGAAGCGAAACTATTATGGTTTGGTGAAGCAAAAGGACCCAGCTGCTACAAACACATTTTTTTAAAAATTCAAGTAGTCTAGTAGATTGTGTATCGGTACAGACCGCTTAAATCGCTTGACAAGCATGAAAAATACCACAAGTTCTATACCTGAGTAATTACACTTTTAGTGTTACATACGTTCTGTCTCCTCCAGTACGCAGTGTACTGGCAGCCTATTATAGACAATATAGAGCACATTTGTTTGATGATATATACGCCATAAATGTATATATATTGTACTAGTAGGTCTTGTAAGTCAGAACAGTGAAGAAATTACATTAACATGCTAATATTGATTTAAAAATGAACAAAGGAAACACCCACAAAATATTTTTTGGTTACAACTTATCCATTAATGAAATACATATGTATTTTTAATAAATATCAATTTGTTGGTGTCTAGTGGCTGCCATTAACGAAGGCTTTATTATAATAATACATAATTACCAATATAGATCAGTAAATTACAAAAAATAGGTCTTATCACACAAAGAATACTAAATATTGATATTATGTACTGGAGGGGACAATTCTAATTTAACACTATTTTCATCTAAAAATGTATAAATATGTGGTTGTTGTAACATGAATTTCCAATTAATATCCACGTGGGGGCTCAAAGAGGCAGGTTATATTGCAATAATAATATATCTTAGAAAAACACACTGCGTGGATCTTGAATAGTGATGTACTGGAGGGGACATTATTTTAACGGAATTTTCACATACATACAGGTAATTCTAATTAATTTGCTAATGTTAATCAGCAATCAGTTTAAAGTATTTGTATGCCATATATAACCACCAGACCTTTTCAAAAGGGTAATTAAATGTCTATATATATGTAGATGGTTCAAGCTGGGCAGTGATGTACTGGCGGGAAAAAATGAAAAAAACTTTTAACGGAAAATACTTTAAACTCAATAAATACACATAAAAGCAGATTTTGTGACTCGATTTTTGTCAAACATGTGTCGTTTAAATCGTCAGACCAATAACCATACCACAAATAAAACTTTATTTGTGTGTAACTTTATTTGTGTGTTAGATGCATATCTGGAATAGAAAAACCCTCCTATGAAGACAATTCCGGGATGAGACTGCAAAATGTGTTGAAAATAACATAAATACCACTGATTCATGAAGAAATAATTGACAAAACTTTATAAAATTTGGTCTGTTGTTTCCCCATACAACCCTTGTTAAAATAAAAAATGTTTCATATAAATATCTAGCAGTATTTGCTAAAAAATTGTGTAAAGTTTCAATTTTTCCTAAATGCACCCTATATGTGAAATTGCCCTTATATCAGCTGGCATGCAATTGAATACCCAGTAAACGCGGCATATTGGCCCAATGATGTCTTAGGGTTGGCTCACCTCCTGCAACGCTGACACAACATTAATCCAGCATTAGTGTAATCCCGTGGGAATTCATCGGTTAAAATATGCCACCTATATGAAATGTTCAGAATGGACCACAGAATAAGAAAAAGTTTGATGGAGTTCGCAAATGGGTGTCCAAACCCTCTTATCATCAATAATTGTGATAGAGACAATATTATTTCACAAAACCATATGTATATGTTCGATATCAAGATATGCAATAAAACAAATGATACATTTATTTGACATCATATGCATGCAAAATTCAATAATGGCCGCCATGAAATAACTAAAGTGAGCATATCGTCGTTAATAATTTAGATAGATACAAGATTATCTCACCAAACCGTATGTTTTCGCAATCAAGGAATGCAATAAAACAATTGATACATTTATTAGACATCAATATTATGCAAAATTCTAGACGGCCGCCATGAAATGAACAATTTGATATAGGTGGCATATTTTAACCATTAAAATACCACGGGAATTTATTTAAGCACAAAAACATCCCCACTAATTCAAGACGGCCGCTATGAAATGAACATTTTGATATAGATGGCATATTTTAACCATCAAAATACCACGGGAATTATTTAAGCACAAAAACATCCCCACTAATTCAAGACGGCCGCCATGAAATGAACATTTCGATATAGGTGGCATATTTTAACTATCAAAATACCACAAAAACATCCCCACTAATAGTTTCACAAACAATTAGAACTCGAAAAAAATATATTATACATCCAGATTTGTGCACAACAGCTTATGTAAAAAGCAGCTTTTTCGTGTTTCAAGTGCGGTCTCTAGTTTGGGGTCAGTTGTCCCAGCACCATGCAATTGAGGTTTCGCGTACTAAAGCAGACATTGCACCGCAGCGTGGTGGACCAGCCATTGTTAGTGGTGTACAGTTGTACGAGTTACAGCAACAGGGGAAACTGATCCCTGGTGGTGATCCCTTGCTGGTGATGTAATAAATTTGATGAAAGGTCTCTTATATGACGATAACTGGGTGGACAATGCCAAAAGTGATAAACATATGGGCAAGTTTGAGGCTGTCATATGTATTTTGTGCTTGTGTGTCAAAAGACGAATTTAAGTCAGTTTTTTATGCCGTGAAATATCGTCCCAATTCATTTGTGGAGAAGAATGTGCCATTCAATAGATTGGTCAGTAAGAATTCCATAAAATGGTATACACTTCGTAATATTTCCACCAGATCTTCGTTAGAAGATCGACCAACGCGAACAGAATCATCGTCCAACTACCCTATCCACCTTTTAAATCCTCGTAGTAAAGCTATTCGATATATAATCTAAATACAAATAACAAAAATCAATCTGCTCAACTACGCAAGTTGAATGGCTCAGAGGTAAAGTGATCCAAGTCCAAAATTCGATTTTTTTCTGTTTATGTCATTTTGGGAAAGTTAAATATATAGGAAATAATATACTAAAATATCTAGAAGCCATTCGTTTAAAATTGCAAGTCTTATGCAACAAAATATATTTGTTCACTTTAAAAATTGATACTTTTCTTCAATGGTAAAGTGATCCAAGTCCATCACTTTATATAGGGACATTTTGACTTGGATCAGTTTTACCTCTGAGACATACGTAAAATGGCTGCTGAAATGTTATAAAACACCCCTTCTATGGATCAGCTTGTGCTTTGCCAATCATTAGCAAATTTTTACTGGAGCAAGATGATGAGACACCGGACAGTTTCTATACTACTTTGTGACTTTTAAAAATAAATTTATATTTCTAAATTTCAAAAGTTTATTAATAAAATAAAATGAAATAAAAATTGCCAGAAATGGGTTTTACGACATTGATAATTATATACCTGTGAGTAAGAATGAATAATAAACACCAATGCAAAACTTACCATACATTTCTTATTATGGACGTACAAAAATTGAATTAAAAATGAAATAAATATTTTTTTAATTGATTTTAACTTTAAAGCCTTTTATAGAAAAATGTGAAAATGCGGACTTGGATCATTTTACCTCCAAGCCATTCAATTACTTATCCAAGCCATTTCACAAGAATCACTGCTTAATCTTTAAAATAGTAGCGTAAATGATTATTATTCTATCGATAGGATATCAAAAAGACATACTACACTTATTTTGCTATTTGTGTTTGCTTAAAGTCACATTTTCACATTTTTGCTCTTGAAATTGACATTTTATGACCTTGCAGATGACCTTGAAAATGACCTTGAATCACCAAAACAATACTATAAATCGATTTTTCCAATCTAAATCCCATGAAACTGGGTATTACACATGCGCCTAGATGTTTTTGTTAAAAATAATATTTTCTCTTACTTGACCCTGAAATTGACCTTTGATCTTGAAGATGACCTTTGAATTGAGCACAACAAAATCTATGAAAAACATCAACAAAACATTGTAGGGTCTATATGTAACAAAACAAAGTTAGGTCATCTCTAGCTCGGACTAAAGGTAGCCTATATAATCTTGTGCCTCTCAAAAGGAGATAATATACTCCGAATACCACTGGGATTTGAATAGGACCTATAGGGCGGGAACCCTGGTGCAGTTGTTAAAACTGCCTGCTTGGAAAGTCGGGAGATTGCGGATTTGAAACCCGCTCTGGCATTCAAGCTTTAAAGAAACAAAATGTTTCTTCTCTGCTCACTTGTAATGAATCAATATTGTGGGGAGCATCCGTGACCGAAAAGTAGTGAGCTCAGCCTCAGACCGCAGGGTTCGGATGTCGAATCCTGTGTCTGGAGCAAAGAATAGCAATGTACAATGTAAGTCTTTGGTCTGGAGAGCAGTGTCACCTCATTCATCTTATATATTTGCAAATAGGTCGCATAAAACCCCATTTATTTCATTTAATTTGCTTGGAATATAAAGTTATTCACGTGGATTTGCGCCTCCTCTCTGTCTCAGACCCTTTTTTATCAAGATGCCTCTCATGCTGACCCCGGACTAAACCAGCAAGTCTCGCATTAGTAGGCTATACTTCCTCATTATGCACTGGCATCGTGACAGCAACTCGGTGAACTTAAATCACACTAATTAGGCCACTGAGAAAATATAATGATAACCAAATTAACAAATACGGGGTTCACTATTATCAGAAATATTTAAAGAGAGAATATAATAAATCGCAATAAATCGGACATTTTGAATTTTTTTCAGCCATCATTGAACTTGTCCGAGAACTGGTCTTTTGTAACATGCATAACAAATTAGGGAAGGATACATGAATAACTTTTTAAGTTATCGTGCCCACAAATAAATGTCAACGGCGACGACGACGACCTTCAATTGCAATAGCCTACTTTTTTTAATTAAAATTAAAAGGCGGGCTAAAAATACTCTAATAAGGGCCCATCCCCAACCCCCAGCCTCACTTAAAACTAGGGGTATTGCCCACATTAGATTGTGAACATTGGGTATCACGACTCAAATTTTATGACAGGTTGGTAAGGGAGTAACATATGCATGTTCAAATATACAAAGGATTGTTTTCTAACCATGTAGATGTCTTCAATTACAATAACAAAGAACATATCGTCGGTGGCCATCTTGAATTTTATTCAAATCCGCCAGAATAATGTTTCAATATGTTTTTTTTTCATTCGAACCAACTTATAAAACATAGGTGTAGACACCAGAATTGTGATTCTATTTCAATTGCAACTCGCAACTGTTGGCCCGGCTAAATTTCCATTGCAGGATATCAATACTCATTTCTGGATTTTAGGCTGGTAACTGCACGCAACATACAAGTTCGGAGACCCAAAGCTATATTCAATAACCATGCATGTCCTCAGTCCTATAATATTTTTTATACACTTTCAGCCAAATAATTTGGTTTTCAATATATAGACATTGTGATTTTGTCAAAAAAAGAAATATAGTCATGTGGGCTATTTTAGAGCGTTTGTCATACAGAAGTGCCCAAATATTTCAAATTTGCTTTATGGTATTGCTACAGTATGTTTTAAGTGATTTCACGCGATTCGTTGACCCCAGAAGACATAGGTGTAGACACTAGAATTGTGATTCTTTGTCAATTAGAACTCGATATATTGGTTAAATTGCAACTAGGATATCAATATTAGGTATTTCTGAACGATAACTGCATAATATACAAGATCATGAGAGACACGAAGCTATATTATAACCATACCTGTCTTCATTAATATAACATTTTAACATGTCAACACATTTTGTTTTCAATAGAAACAATCGGATTTTGTCATAAAATGATTTTCACCGGTCGCCATCTTAGATTTTTCCGAAATCGCCATATAGGAATGACCCAATATTTATATAAGTGGTTTCATTTGATTGTTTGACCCTGAAAACATAGGTGTAGACACCAAAATTACGCTTCCATGTCAATTTAAGTGAAAATATTGCTCAAATTAGATTTTCATGGCGGCCATTAAAAAAATGGCTGAAACCCGTATCGCGCCCCAAAGTTATTTCTCGTAACATCGCTAACAACATTCCCAGGATGCCCCTGATCACTGTTGAGAGTGGTGGTGGTGCATGGTGACAAATTCTGGCCCATGGACTGCCTGTATCAATTTTAAATCGAGATATGAATAATAATAGAATTTGCTGAAGTAAAAATGGCGGCCATTTTGAATTTTTGTTTAGAATGACTTTTGGTGGCCATTTTGAAAATCGATTTCTTGAGTTGCTACCATGATTCAGCATATCTACCCAAGTTTTTTTTACTCCTGGGGTTGTCCCCATAACGGATTTTAATAGAAACTTAGGGGACCTAGAAATGCACACTGGATCCCCCCCCCCCCCCCTCAGCCATTGGAATAGAGTGGATATTACATATGTTGAGTCAAGAAAAATAGAATTTAATTCTATTAGAATTTGATTTTATTTTCCTTGGTTAAGTTTACTTTGGAATGGATAGGTGTTGTTAGCAGATATATAGAGAATATATTGGTTGTTAGAGTGGCCGTTGTGTATGTAGGTGTATGCCTATATAGATATGCAGATCCGTATGTCTAGCAGCACCCTCAGGTATGCAGTACACGGGGCGGCTCAACGCGCACGTGGTTCAAACAACAACAGATCTAAAAATAGCCCAGCAGTATGCACAGCGCCACTCTAAGGAGAATTGCTGCACTAACGGGGCGGTACACTGTCTTCACCAGGAGTTGTAATTTAGATAAATATGCGGAAACGTTGGGTAGATGTAGCACTCTCTAGCGGATGTGTTTATACCCATTTGACACTAATTAGCTCCCGCCGTCACCGTAGGTGAGACGGAGGGAGCTATGGATTCTACCTCCGTTTTTTTTTTGCCTCTTCTTTTGCCTATAACTTTGTAAGAAAATAAGCTAGGATAACAATTTTTGGTATGTGGGTTACTTTCAGGTGGCTAATGGACAGGTTAAAATATTTTTAATCTGAATGCAATACGCAAGGTTGCAGAAGAGAAAATGATGATGTTACGGCGTTGGGCCGTCCGTAAACAATTCGTTTCCGGAGCATATCTCTGAAAGTACTTGTCCGATTGTCTTCAAATTTTACACACAACACCTGTAGGGGGTCTAGTTGTGCCTTTTGGGGTATTTGAACTTTGACCTACTTCTGGTTCAGAATTATGACCTATTTAGATGTTTTGACGCGCACTTCGTTTCCGGAGCAGATCTCGAAAAGTACTGGGCCGATGACAGTCATATAGCACATGCATGTTCTCTAAGGTCCCTAGTTGTGCCTTTTCAAGTTTTTGGACCTTGACCTTGAAGTTGACCCAGCACTTTGACCTAATTTATAACATCGGTAAATCCGACTGAAAGATTTTGCGAAATATCATGAAAACCGCTCAAGATAGCTATACCATTACTATAAAACAAATCGTGAGGTTTCAGGAGATGATGCATCTTGAAAAATTTCAAGTCGATAAAATTAAAAATGGCCGCTTATCGGCCATTATTCACCTCGATAGGCCTCATATTGCGGAATATCATGAAAACCGCTCAAGATAGCTACACCATTAATATCAAATAAATTGTAAGGTTTCAGGAGAGGATGCATCTTGAAAAATTTGAAGTTGATCAAATTCAAAATGGCCGCCTATCAGCCATTATTCACCTCGACAGGCCTGATACACCATTACCATAAAACAAATTGTAAGGCTTCAGGAGAGGATGCATTTTGAAAAAATTTTGAAAAAAAATAGTAAACAAAATGTGTGATTTCAGGAGAGAATGCATCTTGAAAAAATTCGACTCGATAAAATTCAAAATGGCCGCTTATCGGCCAATATTCACTTTCACATGGCCGTTATTTGTTCAACCGTGCTAGATGGCTAGACCATTACTGTAAAACAAAATGTGAGATTTCAGATGAGGATGCATCTTGAAAAAATTTGATTTGATCAAATTTAAAATGGCCGCCTTTTCGGCCATTATTCATTTTCACATTGCTGATATTTGGTAAATCGTGCTAGATGGCTAGACCATTACCTGATTACTATTAAACAAAGTGTGAGTTTTCGGGGGAGGATGCACCCTGAAAATATTTAACTTACGAATTCAAAATGGCCGACAATCGGCATTTGTTACCTCGATAGGCCTGATATCAGGTAAACCGTGCTAGATAGCTAGACCATTACTATAAAACAAAATGTGACGTTTCGAGAGAGGATGCCTTTTTAAAACTTTCGACTCAATCGAATTCAAAATGGCCGCCTATCGGCCACTATTTACTTTCACATTGCTGATATTTGGTACACCGTGTTAGATAGCTGGACCATTACTATAAAACAAAATGTGAGATTACAAGAGATGATGCATCTTGAAAAAAATTGACTTGATCAAATTCAAAATGGCTGCCTATCGGCCATTATTCACTTTCACATAGCCGGTTTTTGGTAACCATACTAGATGGCTAGACCATTACTATAAAACAAAATGTGAGATTTCAGGAGAGGATGCATCTTGAAAAATTTTGACTTGATCAAATTCAAAATGGTCTCCTATCGGCCATTATTCACTTTCACATGGGAGATATTTGGTAAACCGTGCTAGATGGCTAGACCATTACTATAGAATGAAATGTGAGATTTCAGCTGTGGATGCATCTTGGAAAATTTTGACTTGATCAAATTCAAAATGGCCGCCTTTAGGCCATTAGTCACTTTCACATGTCCGATATTTGGTAAACCGTCTAGATAGCTAGACGATTACTATAGAATGAAATGTGAGATTTCAGCTGAGGATGCATCTTGAAAAATTCTGACTCGATCAAATTCAATATGGCCCCCTATCGGCCATTATTTACTTTCACATGCCCAATATTTTGCAAACTGTGTTAGATGTTGGTCCATTACTATAAAACAAAATTTGAGGTTTCGGGTTTTTAACTAATTTATATCGAATTCAAAATGACCGTAAATCAGCTATTAGTTAACTCGATTGGCCTGATATCGGGTAAACCGTGCCAGATAGGTAGACCATTACTGGGATACTGATTAGGATCATTAATTTCAATGGAGGTTTGCAATCTCTGACAGACTGTCTAGTTCTTATCTTACTCTTAGACTGGGCTTCTTAGTCCTAGTTGTCTTGCGTCTTGATTTTTGACCTAGACTAGGACTACATTAATAACCCTATACAAAATTGCTTAAATCAAATTCTAATTTGGAGCGGGAGCTCCTGGACTTATGTAGTCTTGTTGTACAATATGTCGAACCGCGAGATTCTTCTCTTCCCAACGATATATTACACATGACTGTCAGTCTTATAGTTTTCAACTTAGGGCAGATACAAAACGGACGTTTTTAGATGAATATGACGCTTAAGAGCTGCATATTTCTTCTCTCTTTATCTATTTCTGCTATTATGTATTACCCCTTAAATCCCAAATTACACCTTTTGCTATATGCATGTATTTAAAAACCAGATATGAAATCTATTGACCCTCACACTCCTGGACAATTTTTGAAAAATCCAGGTAATGTTTGGACACCTTATTATATTTATATTTAATATCCGTTAGCTTTCACTCAAAGTACTGGGGCAGGGAAAATGCTGAGGCATCAAACATATAAATCTCCTTGAATTTTAGGCAGTAAATTAAATATCTGAAAAGGCGGATTTTATAAATTTGTGTTCAACTTCAGTTGAATATCCAAAGGATATAATTTTTAAATGACACTAGTTATGTAACTACAATATGTTATAGAAATAAAAAAACCTTAAATGAATAGATATGGGCTTTAATAATATATGTAATAATCCTTTAATTGCAAAATTCAGTTAGTTTCACGTCAGTTATTATTTAGGTTGATGGCATTTTTAGGATATGTGCATACAAAGTTCAAAAATCAAATTATAGTATTTTTCGGTTCCAAGTATATATAAGTAGCCTTAAAAATGTCGAGTCACTGTAGTTTTACTTTAGTAAGCATTAATAATAATAATAATAATAATAGCTTTATTTCACGAGGGTAAACCCAATGAGCGATAGCTCATCTGCCTTGGGGCCCTCAACATATATACAAAACACACATAAATATACAATATTTCAAAATTAGAAACAAAATCGCATTTCTGCACATGTGATGCATATAGATATTTCCGTACATATGACATGTGACAATCCATAAAAATAATAATAATAACAATAATATTTTTTACACATTAGCTACATACTGAAGGAAACAGTATTGAAATAATATTCTGGTGAAGTTTAAAATACAATTACAATGTGTTGGAAATATAATGACATGCGACACAACATTAAATAAATACACAACATTAATTACACAACAATAAAATTCACATTGACCGTTTAAGTATTTAGTACATGGAATACATAACATTGGAGAATGTAACATAACATGAAATATAAAACTAACTATTTTGTATATGCTCTAAGAGTAACTTATGATACCCTACTTTAAATTGGGACAAAGATTCTGCATTTCTAATATAATTGGGAATAATTGAGTTCCATATACTAACACCTAGGTATGACAGGGATTTAGAATGTGCTCTTGGAAGGTACAATTTATTTTGAGCTGATGATCTGAGGCTATAAGTTACACAATCTGATAATTAAATCAATATTGTTAGCATCTCGTGCCAGGAGGTTTATCTGGTTATGTAGCCACAGTAACCAGTACAGCTCTCTACACTGCAAGCCCAGAATACACAATACATTGAATCAATAAACCCAATATGATGGTAGTTGATACCAATGCTGGTTGAATGCTGGCCCACCGTTTATGACGCCGAATCATCATTAAACCAACATTGTTTCACCTCTTGTTTACTGGTGCTCCACTAACAACCTGGCAAACCCAAGATATTGCGCCAACTCTGGTATAATGTCAGTTCACCATCAGCGACGATGTTCCGGCATTAATTCGACTTTGGGTCAATGTCTTGTGTTTGATATGGAATGGGCCTCACCGCCGACACAAGACGTTGAATCAATGTTGGCTTAACGTTGGTCCATCTTCTACGACGTTGGCCCAACTTTAAACCAAGATTGATTGAAGTCTTGTGTCCGCTGCAGTGGGCTGTATCAATATGTTCAAATTGCCGCGCCTAGAATGACCACGTGGTCGCTCGTGTACACGTGGTTGACAACCTGATCACCTGTTGTGAAGCTCCAATAAGAAAGGGCTAGGCCATATATTATGAAAATCATTCCTGATTCAACTCAAATTGAAGCAAACACCCGCTCGACACATGGCCGCGGTACAGGCAGAACACTGACTTTAGTGATACACCAGTACGCTCCTCGGGACTGCTTGTGAGAAAGTGTTGTATATATTATACAACTGTACCCATCAGTGAAAAGTAGAGATAATTATCTCTACTTTACTCTAAGTTAGAGTACTTCAAATACATGCAAAAAATCAAAATATCACCATGTTAAGAGTTGTATATTCTGTGTTATCAATCCTTGCTATCATTCATGTACAGACAATAAAATTAAAGTCCGACTGTTGTACGGTACCTAGATTAAATTTGTAATGTCCAATTAAAATTGACAGTCACCTAGTCTGACCTGTCGAATACGGTAACATTTATGGATCTTAAATCACTGAAACATGCTTGGCCGAGAAAAAAATTCTGATGTCTGGTAAACTTTACAGAAATATTAGCCTTGTAAAAAAAATCCCTAATTTTATTGGCTGCATGCATATGAATATTTTCACAACCGGTAATCAAATTCAAATTTGATTAGTGAGCAGAATTGCATAGCTTTTCGTCGCGCGATACTGAACTAAATATTCCCTGCTGGTATAATCCCATTATAAGGTCTTGTCAATACGCATGCATTTATATAGCCTGTGAGCATAATTTTAAATGGGATATTAAGAAAATTACAGTTGCTTAAAAACACAATATTTCATTCCCACTTATATGATATAATATATCAGCACCATACATATATGATTTCTTTTTCAGATTATCTGTATGGTATTTTCATGATCGGAAGATGTTTCTCCTTGAGTTCTTAGTGAGTGGTCCACCAGTTATATTTTCAATCACAGTTGCACTTGTCCTATGGATTATTGTGAGAAAGAGAACTTGTGCAAGAAGTATACTCAAGCCTAAGGGAGGAAAAAGTGATCATTCTAATTTGGCTGATACCTTTAATTCATGTAATTCATTAGACTGTGTGCGTTGTCACAAATACAAACATTTGTTGCCTCAAGTTAATGCCAAGTTATCAGATTATGTTAATTCTCACAAAGGCAACGAGTTAGAACAATTGACTGCAGCAATATTAGAAAAAAGTAACACAATATTAGGTCCACAGGAGAGGCAGTGTCCAAATGTTCTTCATTTGCCTTACCTTGAAGCAAAACCTATGTGGAATGATGACCAGTTTCAAAGCGAGGTTTCACTTTTGGAGAAGAGCTGGAAAATTATTAGAGAAGAATGTCAATCAGTTATAGCAGATGATGGATGGTTGGCAAATAGTACTGAACATGGATGTTGGGCTACCTTCTATTTTTACAACCAAGGCCAGAGAAACAATAAAAACTGTGATCTATGCCCTAACACTGTAGCATTATTAGACAATTTGTCAAATATGATGTCAAAGAATGTGTTTGGGAATGTTCTGTTTTCCATTCTCTACCCTGGTACTGTTGTGGCACCTCACTTCGGTCCTTGTAATATTCGCATCAGATGCCATCTTGGTGAGTACTTAGGCTATATGTGGGTTTTGTAGCATGACGTTACCCATATTCCCCTCCCTTCGTGACTCTTTTGTTTTTGTTGAAATTGATATTATATGTATTATATCCCCGTACCTAAATGTGCAGTCACTTATATTTGAAGATGCACTTAGTTTCCAAAAACAAGTGTGTGTAATTTTACTCAAAGTTTTTCTTGGTCCGCCTTCTAAATTTAAAAAAAATGGTGTGTTATTGCAATTGAAGTTTGGCGCGTTGGCTTCAGCATCCCTCATTCCTGGCAAGTTGATGTTCAATCCAACGCTTTTACAGATATTCTCGAGGTTTTACCATCTGAATATTTATTCTGAAAGATGCAATGAGGAGTCGTTGAGCAGAAGATGCGGGCTGCTTCTATACAGGATGTCACATGTGGCTACAGTGTGGGAATCTACTATACTGAGTACCAGTATTTATCATGAATGTATTTATCATGTAATTATGGCAGAGATTTATCTGTGAAAAAATATGTACACTTGTATTTTAATATACATTGTATAATGAATCTATATTGCTATTTTCATAGGCTTGGTGGTTCCAGATAAATGCCTCTTGACAACTGATGGAAAAGAAACTATGTGGCAGGAAGGCAAATGTACACTTTTTGATGACTCGTTTCTCCACAGTGCTGTCAACAAAAATAGCCGCCAAGCACGAGTGGTCTTCCTGTTGGATTTATGGCATCCACAGTTGACTGACCAAGAGAGGTCAGCTCTCAGCCATGTCTATTCCAGCTGACCAACAGATGAAGTAGAACATATCAAATGAGCAAATACATTTTGATATAACTGTAATACAAATAGTTTGCTTTAACTCAATGTATGATTTAATAAACAAAATGGTATGTAAGACACATTTTAACATATTATTAAAGATAAGGTTCTGTTAAAACTTGCTGCATTACATTCATGAATGTAGTGCTTTTTAAAATACATGTTTATCCCCCGATGACGAAGTTGGGGACCGGGTTAACCAGGGTTCTGGCCAGACTAATGGTTGCCAACTGGTGGCTTTGTCACGTACGAAGCGCCAGCATGTATTCGTACAGAAGCTCATTCGAGTAAGGGCCTGGGGTTATGGCGTTGCCTTGGATGTCTGGCCTTCCGTCCCTCTGTCCGCATTTCGTTTCTGGAGCAGATTTTAAAAATGCATGGGTGATTTTTTTTATTTTGCATGTAGATACATGTGCCTTTTGGGGTTATGAAATTTGACCTACCTTTTGAATGGCCTTCCTTCGGCCATAATTACTTTTAATAAGCCTGATATTTGGCCGCATTTTTTTTCTGGAGCAGATCTCGGAAACCCACGGGAGGATTTCTTTCATATTGCACATGATCATCCCTTAGGGCATGTAATGTAGATGTGCCTTTTGAAGTTTATGAAATTTGACCTACTTAAATGGCCGACCATGGCAATAATTAACTTTAATAATATGCCTGATATCTGGCAAACCGTGCCAGATAGTTAGACAATTACTATAAAACAAAAGGTGCACTCTCATGTAGGCTTATGCCCTGAAAAATTTCAACTTGATCAAATTCAAAATGGATGACTGTCTGCCATAATAAACTTTAATATGCCTGATATCTAACAAACCGCGCCAGATAGCCGGAGCATTGGTATAAAACAAAATGTGTTGTTTCAGGTAGGAATAGGCCTATGCCTTAAAAAAATCAATTTGATCAAATTCAAAATGGCCGACTATCTGCCATAATTAACTTTAATCTGGCAAACCATGCCAGATAGCAAGACCATTACTATAAAACAAAAATTTGCAGTTTCAGGAGGAATATGGCTAGAAAAATTTAAGCTTTTTCAAGATCATATTCAAAATGACTGACTGTCGGCCATAATGAACTTTAATATGCCTGATAGCCAAGAAACAGTGCCAGATAGCTAGACAATTACTAATACTGTGAAACAAAATGTGTGGTTGCAGGTAGGGATATGCCTTGAAAACTCAAGGCAGCTAGACCATTACTATAAAACAAAATAAATGTTGTTTTCAGTGAGGGATATGCCCTCAAAAATGTCAACTTGATCACATTAAAAAATGAACGACTTGCGACCATCATTGACTTTAATATGTGTAAATATACACGGCAAACTGCTAGATAGGCAGACCATTATTATTAAACCGAATGTGAGAGTCAAGGGAAGGATGCACCCTGAAAATGTATCACGCGGCGTGTCGGAGGATTATGTTTTGTTATGCCGACATTCCATTTGACCAGATTCCTGTGCATCTCGACAGAAGAAAATTTGATGTAGTCTAACATTTTTTACCTGATCCACTGAAAAAATAGTGTTCTAGCTGTGGCTTTTACTTGACATGAAATCAAGAATTAAAATATTTCTCAGCGTGACCTCCTACAGAGTAGATGGCTGCAGCAGTTGTTATAATACTCAATATCCAGACATGGAAATCTCCTCTTTGTGAATATGCGACCTCACGCTCATATATTTTGCTCACCTTGAAAACCTAAATCGATTAGAGAGCACAGGACAAGAAAATGTAAACTGCCGATTATTATATTGAGTCTTAAACACTTGAAAACAAGCGATTTCGAAAGTAGTGAATTAGTAACCATCAGTGTGTTTATTCCAGTGGGGGGGGGGAGGGTTCCAGACTCCCCTACTTTGGATTACTGGGACCCCCCTCCACAAATCTCAACAAGCCCTAAGATTTACCCTGAAAGGTCTAATATTTTGAAATTTTCCTAGCTCGAAGGGGTTAAACCCCCTGGCTCACTTTTCATAAATGTGATTATTGCATACATTCGTATAGAGTATTTTACTGACTCAAGCTTATACTTTGATAAAAGAAAATGACCCCTGATATTTTAAACTATCAATACTTGTGCCAAAAGTGGGACATTAACACTACTTTTTCATATGTTAAAGCAACACAATCAGGCTGAGATCATAAAAAAATCAGTATTTTTACTTTAGCTTCTTAAAGGGACTGGCCCAGGCTAAAATCATAAAAAAATCGGTGATTTTATTTTGGCTTCGTGATATGACAATATGATGTAAATATGTCCATAGACTAGAACTGCAAAAGTTTTTTTAATTTTTCTGCTGCGCATTCACCAGTTAGACTAGATATAGAGACGAAACTCCCGTATTTCTAATTTTTGACATGGTTGTCAATAATTATAAATCAGGAATTTCGGCTCTATATCTAGCCTAACTGGTGAATGCGCAGCACAAAAATTAAAAACTTTTGCAGTTCTAGTCTATGGACATGTTCACATCATATGGTCATATTAAGAAGCCAAAATAAATTCACCGATTTTTTTATGATTTTAGCCTGGGCCAGTCCCTTTAATATGGCCATATTACGAGAACATGCATGTCTATAGACTAGAAAAGTCTTCTAAATTTTGGGTTGCTGTGGTAACGTAGCAAGTGTTCTAGAAAACATTTATCAAGTTATTCCAGTATTTTTTATTTTGGGACATGCATGTTCGAAATTAAATATGGTCCTCAATTCTTGCTTAAAACTAGTAAAAACACAAAAGTAAAAAAATTACGCCTTAAACTAGTAAAAACACAAAATTAAAAAACTTCCGCAATTCTAGTCTATGAACATGTTTTCATCATATGGCCATACATGTATTAAGAAACCAAAATAAAAATAATAATTTTTTGATGATTTTAGCCTGATTGTGTCGTTTTAAATAAATAATTATTTCATTTGGTGCATACGATTAGTGAAAAAAAATATATATTTTTGTAAATTTATGGGATTTCAAAAATCTGCAGAAGATAACTTATCAGTCTTTAAAAGCAGTTTAAGAGCATTTGTTTCAGTAAACTGACCAGTTAATATGATAAAGGTTACATATACATGTGCTCTCTATTTAATGTCAAGCTATCAATGTATATACTAAAATATGAGCTGAAATGCAAAAATAAATAATAATTTGAACACCTATCTAGTCTTGGTTATAATTTTTTATAATTGTTCAAACCAGAATACACATATTAATCTGTCAAGCCCAAAACGGGTACTATTTACTCCATTCTGTGACCAGAGCAATCCCTCCCTACCGACACGAGAGACCTACGGGTTCTTGGGTGTGGCCCTAATGACGGAAACATATTGCTTTATCTCTCACCACTCATAGTTCGTCCGCTCAGTTTTGTGTCTGTGCGCTCTCTGTCTATCGTGCAGGCGGTCAAACACGACGTAAGCCCACATTAACTTATAAGACAACATCGGTTCAACGGATTGTGCTTAATGACTGAGGAAACACCAGGAGCGGAAATTTCGTCACGTCATGCTTACTATTTATTTCTTGGTGATCATGTGCCGCCCCGGCAAAGACGTTGACCCGACGTTGGATAGATGCTGGACCAGCCCCGTAGACGGTGGACCAGCATTAAAATAATGGTCCCGTTTACACAAGAATGTATATACCTAAAACCTATTTAATGTTGTAGAGGTGTTATCTGCCGGTTGTAAAGATATATCGGTGTGCACTACTAATTTATGAGCTATTTAGTAAAGTATTTGATTACCGTAGCAAAAACGCGATTTTGAAATATGGAGAATATAGGAAAATGTGTAAATTGATCAATTTTAGCTCAAATTTATTTTGTAATATGCCATTTGAACTGGTCTGGTGATGAGGGAATCAATCCAGACCACTCCTAGACAATTAAAACAATACTTAACCCTTTTAGCCCAAGAGTTTATTACATCGGACACCAAGATCACCCTTGTGATGTCAATTAGGACACAATTATTCTTTATACAAAACACGATTTCATTATTATTGGCGGTGAATTAGAATCATAGTAGGCCTAATAGCCATGTCAAAGTAACACTTTATTGGTTTGTTTGTTATTTTACTTATTCAAGATGAATGGCAGCCGGTGTATAGTGGGGCCTTCTATGGATAAAAACGAGGATTGCCAGTTCCTCGCGAGGATTTTAAAAATCCGAGGATGGAGGATCATAGAACTGAAGATCAAGTGTTCAAGCCTAAATGCAAAGATCAAGCTGCAAAAACGAGGAATTTGGGAAACGAAATGATCATTGTTTGTGAGGCCTCATAATAAGCCAGAAATCTGGCAATCCTACATCAGGTGTGTCAACTTTTGTGAGGATGAAAAAGTGAGGATTTTAGTGAGGAAACTGAGGATTTTGAAAAAGTGAGGAAAACGAGGATTTGCCTCTAAAATGCGAGGAAAGTGAGGATCTGACCCACCCATAAAGGGCCCCTATAGTCAAATTTGAGAACAGTTATCAATTCTAGTCCAATTATCTTTTGTAATACACCATTTTAACTAGTACAGAGGTCGGTGAATACATTTGGAACACTTTCAAACATTTTTGAAGAATATATAACACGTTAGCCCAAGAAGATAATCTATTTTCACTTTCACGCCCATACGACTACCAGTGGTCGTTAAATTATGACGTTATTCCAAAAAATATGCGCTGGAAAAGGTTATACTCCAGCGCTAACGTAGCCTCACCCCTGTAATGTCAACCAGGACATTTTTTTTCCATTATAAATGGTCATTCATGAATGGGGATAAATTGAAGTTAACATTAGGAACGTAATAATATTTTACAGTGAATTTGACCTTATTTCTAACCATTTGGAAAATTAGCACCTGCACCCTTGTGAAATCAAAATCATCAATGACCACCTTCAAAACCACTTTCACAAGAACCTTATCAATACATGTACCTCTTTTCAAGATTGTTTTGTTGAGCTAAATTATGCCGTTCTTTTTATATAATGTGGCTTCTTTAGTGGAAAATGTAAGATGAGTGCCAGGGCAAAACATAACTTTCTAACCTTTACATAACTTTGACATAAATATATGGGTTACTACATCACTATTACTGACAGATAGTTGTTAGTATAACAGAACCCGTATTTTCACGAAAAAGTGTGGAAGAGAAAAGTATAGCCCTGCTATCTATGGAACGCAAAAGTGGACTTTCCCTGCTACATTTATTTAGTTGGCCACATTTTCATTTGTTCATGCATACTTTTTTTCTGGTTGTGTTATATTCCATTTGTTGGTGCTTATATTTATTTGTTCCTGTATAATTTGTGTTTCCTTTGTGCAGTTTTTATTTGTTGGGGCAAATTTTTTTTTGTCCCTGCTAGTTTTCAGTTTGTCTATGCTTAGAATTATCGGCTTGGTGCCATATTTCGTTCGTCGTGCTGTTTTCTGTTCGGCATGCTAGCGACATCTGGTGCCGATATTGTAAGTTGGAGCTGTCATTTCGTTTAGCTTAGGCGCCACCAAGTGAACGAGAGAGACTAGATATATATTAAAGCTGGATAACTGTTTTGTTTATTTCGACTGAAATAACCTCAAATGTTCAACACAATCATTCATATATTTTTAAAGGCTTTATAAATGGACAAAATAGATGTAAATGTAGCTGGATTAGATCACGACGCGATACACCATCAAGTTATATGGTGTGGTAAAACGGCCCGTCTGTGTACAATATGTACGTAATACTAATAGTGGGTAATTGTGGGCCAATATAATGTTACATTAGACCAACATCAAACCCCTTAATAACAAACACGAGACGTTGAGCCGCATTGGTCTAACGCTGGGACAGAGCCGTAGACGATGGCCCTGAATTAGTTTGACATCGGACCAATGCCTCGTGTTGGATGGGATGCCAAGCTCACACAAACCACAGCTTGGTGTCCTAAGACTAAGTCAGCCCCTATGATAACTCAGCAGGCACAAGTCACTGACCCATTGATGGTTCAATGTTGGTCCAGCTTCTACAACGCTGGTACAACATTAACCCATCAATGGTTGAATGCGTCTTGTTTGCTGGGTAATTAACTCAGCTACCGGTAGCCTACTGTAAAGGCTGCTTTTTTTACAATTATTTTATTTTACCGCATTTCGCTATTAATTATATAACTGTAGGCCTATGTGATGACTAACGATGAAATAAAATAGTCTGATATTTTCGAATAGCATTGTCACTATAGATCGTGTTTCTCTTGTCATTCAAAATTCACTTTGAATTCACTCATAGCATTGTCACTATATTTTGAAATGCCCATGAGGTATCATAAAAGACTGTGCGAAAAAAAGATGATTTACATCACCACCTGATCACTGAATTTGGTGTAATTCGGACTGCAATTTCTCACGGTCGGGGAAGAGCGTCTTAATGGCGGGCCAAAGGCTCAGATGCTGGCCCACACTTAAAAGCTGCACGTTGGTGATACGTTGTAACACCTTGTGTTGTGCACCTGACGTTAAGCTACGTTAGTCGGGACAGTCAGTGTCGGTCGTTACAACATCTGACGTGGGCAATTAACGTCACACGTTAGACTTAAAGTGGTGCACTAGGCCCCTGGACGGTTTATTCAGGACACAATGCATAGGCGGGTCAAAGTGAACACGAGTAACTGACAAATGGAGGTCGATGTTGGTTCACCATTTACGTCGTTGGTCCAGCATTGAAACAACATCAGGTCCCTGCTTCGCGTTTTGTAGGGTATTAGGAAGGGCTATAGGCCTACAATACAAAAATATTTATGTTGTCATAAACGTGCAGCTATAGAATGCCCCTGAACCTCCTACTAAATTATACACTCAGGCCTACGCTTCCATAAAAATATTTAATCCGCCCCTATCAATTTATATAGGTCTAAAATTATTTTATAGGTCTAGCCTATGTATAACATGTATAATAATTAGATACACTTCTTATTGGAATGTTAGGCCTGTTTTATAACAGGTATTGGATTTGATGAATTACATGGTGTGTGGACAAAACAATTTTAAAATGCATTGTTTAATTCTAAGTACGAAGCTTTAAAATTATTTTTAGTAGCAGGATCCTTTATTTTCTGACCGAAAGTCAATACAGTCTCTCTCGTTCACTTGGTGGCGCCTAAGCTAAACAAAAGGACAGCTCCAGCTTACAATATCGGCACCAGATGTCGCTAGCATGCCGAACAGAAAACAGCACCACGAACGAAATACGGCACCAAGCAAATAATTCTAAGCATAGACAAACTGAAAACTAGCAGGGACAAAAAAAAGTTTGCACCAACAAATGAAAACTGCACAAAGAAAACTTAAATTAGACAGGGACAAATAAATATACGCAACAACAAATGGAATATAACACAACCATAAAAAAGTATGCACCAACAAATGAAAATGTGCCCAACAAAATAAATGTAGCAGGAAAAGTCCACTTTGGCGTTCTATAGCTATCAGCTATTATTCAAATGTAGCCTGTCACCAAAAAGTAAGACATACTGTGCTGACCGCTTTGGTTTCGTTCACCAGGGGTCAGCACCTGACGAGGAGCTGCACCACCTGACGGGCGCTACCGACGACGCTGAGCCACGAGGCTAAACCCACTCACTCTTGCACTTGTAAATCAACCAGCGGGCTAGGCGGACGTCCCGTCCTAGCCCCGCTCAACATGTCACGAGGCTGCCGCCGCGTTCAACATTCTATCGCCATCCTGGGATCCATCTGGGACAGTGCACAGCGAAGTTGAAGTTATAATCAATAAAGCATCAAGTACCATCATCGAGTCAATCTCAAGTTATTTATGAAATTATGTACCGTCGCCCCGACGGGAGTTAGAATAGGCTAGGAACTTTGACCCAAGTTACTTCGTCCTATCATTGGTGACCCTGACGTTTGATCGTACTCGCAACAGTGCTTTCACCGAGAAACACACGACGCAAAACCACTGGTTTCGAGGATACTTTTTTGGAAAATTTAGGGGATCTTTTTCGAAAAAATGACACATCATTTTTTCCAAAGGTACGAGGTAATTGTAGGACATTGTCAAATATGCCAGTAAGGATTAGCTAGAAAGGTTATCCGGAGAGAGGCAGGTGCGTTTCCGCTGGAAAACAGCGAAATTTTTTATAATTTTGGACGATAACCACGTGCGATCCATTTTTCAAGATGGCCGTCACGAGGCTTCTTGCTTGAAATCAAATTAGAATCTTTTCGATTCATTCCTAACAAGTCAGAATTTTAAAAAAATTCTCTCCTATTTATGCCACTGTATGCGATTGGGAGGTGAATATATTTTCAAAACTTCATTTTAAATCGTTGTACACCATAATTGGGTGATTCGATTTTTACTGCCCATTCAAGAAATACCACTAGGTTTCTTGTCTGCAAAATAGAGAAATAAAATTTTCAAACAAAATATTGCCTCGACTCAGAGAACTTTTGATAGGCTTAGGTCCACTTAAAATTGTTTGCCTGAAATATATGTGAATAAAAGGTCCTATTTGGTCTATTAAAACATCATTGTTAGGACCGTAGGTCAATATTTTGTAATTTACAATCATATTTTGTTTTCAGCGGCAGGAGAAATATTTTACTATGTATAGGTGAGGCAGCCATTTTGCTGCGGGTGTCCCTAACTTTAGCTCCATTGGCTACCGATAGCTACCCAAGCCCTCCAAATCGGCGTCCTTTACGAGGATCACCCCACGCTTTCAACTCGACATAATTAGCATAAATTAAGCCGCTATCTTGAATCGATGGCGTGATTGACAAACCCCGTGCACATATCAAGGCCACACGTTGTCTGGAAAAATTATCTAGACACTGCAAATTTTTTTTTTTCAAATATATCTTTTTCTCAATCCTCAAAGAGAGGCTGAATGCATTTTAGCATCAAATTGACGTCTAAAATTATATTACACATTGTGTGATAGTTTTGATTAGAAATTTGATTATCTACTTTCCCGTAATTTCGCGCTGACCTGCCCCCTGGCGGTCAGCATCTATTAGACTAAGCACGGCGCTTAGTTTATGCATATGCTAATGAGTTGAAGCATGCAGCCCTATTGCACACGGCACTCGATTACCAGCGATGCGCCATCACACATAGGCCTACATGATATATATCACGTACGCCACTCACCGCCTGCTGTATATATCACGTACGCCACTCACCGCCTGCTGCTGTAATCGGTGCGGCCACCACTCACTCGGTAAGGCAACATCATGTCGCCATACATACATAGCACACAACACCCTCACCCCCGACCAACCTAAACCGACGGGCACAGAGCTACGTGTGATACTACGAACCAAAGCGAGTGATTGATTTCGACGTCACTGTGAATGATTTTCATGATGGACATTTTATAAAAAAAAAAAGATGTTCATCATGGGAAATACTCGTCAGCGAAATTACGCTAGATAGTCTTTATAGACTACTGTCAGTCAAGAGTTGAATAAAATAATTACAGAAGTAAGTCGAACTGTAAACTAGATAAAAAATACAGTCGCACTCAGCCTATCGTCAAGAGAACGAAATTTTCTCATGATGGGCCAGTTTTATTCGTTATTTAATTAACGGGATATAAGACTTGACTGTTGCGCTACCATGATTATTTTGATACAACATGTGTTTTTCGACTTATGTGGAAAAAAAATTCCACACAGGTCGAATTATCTAATACTATTACCCTATAGCTTAGAATAGCAATTTAGCATTTATTCTGGCATTCTATATACAGATTGTGACCTACAATTATCACAATTGCAATGTGTTATTCATAAAATAATTTAATGCATCAGAACGATTCATGCAGCAGCAGACAGCTTCTGAACCGAACCCACAATCATCACAATTTCAAGTCTACACTTTAGCACGTTTTCCGCATAGCAGCGAAACTACTCAACTGAACTATAAATAATCTACTCAGCATCACAGCAATCTACAACCAGACCCTAGTTTCAAGAACCTACTTCAAGTGATTCCTACTTTCTCAACTCCACAACTTCATCATATTTCAAGAATTTTTTCGCAGTGCACTGATTTTATGGATGGAATTTAATGGATTGAACGCGGCGGCAAGCCATAGCAGCCACATTGTGGCGGGGTGGCTGAGATTGTGAGAGTTGCGTCAATACAACGTTCAAAATTCGCATCAGTACTGTCATTTATTTACTGTCAGTAGACAAGAGAAGATTGTGTGAACTGTAATAACAGGCATAATATAAATGTATGCCGTATTAAACCCGCTCAAATATGCACATTTAGCCGCATAGGCCGCAATTTGGGTGTTTTACTAAATAATAATGTCAAATATAAACTGTTTTTACGTCAAATGATTTTGACAGACTGTCAGATTCATAATTCCGCCAAACTGGTATGAAGTGTATTGTGGACAAACGGCATGCTGAATGGTGACGTCATATACCGCTCAAGTATACAGGCAGTCAGCTCAGACTACAGTCTACACCGCTCAAGCCTCAACACACAGTATACGGCCCAGCTAGCCAGACAGCAAAACGCAGCACAGTCTACAGCAACCGCCGCCACGGCCAAACTGCTTGTGGTCGATTGGCATAACCACGGGGAATTCCCCCAGCTTATCGGCATCAGATTTTCCCTACCTACATAACCAGCGATTTACAGATTCACAGATTTCAATAGACTACAGCCTTCAATAATGACATTCCAACTTCACCACATCAGCACCAGCCTAATTAATTTCATCAGAACTTTCGTCCAGCAGCATTTTTTATTAACATTCTCAGACATTTCAGATTAAAGCAGTTATTTTAAAAATACCTACCTGCACAGTTATCAGTAGCCTAATAGGCTTGACGAACTTTAATGAATAATTATTCTGCATGCTTTTTCATATTAACTTTAACCAGCCTAACAACCCGATATTGGTAATTTTTTTAGAACTGAATTTCAGGTTTAATGATTTGCTATGATTCAAATTTCTGCCGACTTTTACGATATGCGCATGTGTCTGCCTTTTCCCCGCATGCTCGGAGACGAAGCAGACATATGCATGTTTAGCCTAATTTTAATAATATAACTGTTTAGCCACCGCAAGAGGGCGACTTTTGCTCGTATCGCGCCGGTCACGTAGCCGGTCATGTCATTCACGTGACACTTCATGGGACGATGCATTCCATGTTACATTTCACCCCGACACATGTTCAAACATGTCTATTGCGACACATCGCAATTGCATTATCGATTTTCAAACCTTTAGTAAGGCACGGTTACTGTAGATGCCATGCAGAAACTGTCCACCAGCGCGCCCGAACCAGGTAGGGATGAGCTGCGGACACAGTCAACCAGTGCGCCCAGGCCTACCCACACATAGCGTATAATGCACCCCTGCTACGGCTGATCTGATTACTCGGTATGACGCCACTCTTGATCGCTCACATTAAAGGCTCACAAGGCCCGAGCACGATCACTAGCAGTTTCAATCCTTGCACTAACGGGGATTTTGAGATACTTTGCATTATAACGCTGGCGATAAACAAAACGACCCACGAACGACGTTCGCTACAGTATTACATATACTGCCTTTTTAACGATAACGCATAAAGCACTGCGGCTTTACATCGTTACTATATGTTTAGCATGTGTTGGACGAACTCTCCACACACCTGCTCGATTCGTGTTGCTGGTTCTCGCTACTACAGCGCAAAACCGGCGGGACCAGCCACACGCATCGCACTACTTTAATTATACCACATTGTTTTATTATGAAATTAACGTAGTAATTTTGCAAAGCAATTTACGTTTACAAACGATTTTTGTAATAATTAAACTGGATATTAATTGTATTAATTAAATGTAAATAAGGTTGGACGACACACGTCGCAGCAGCATAACTTCAGAACATTGGTGTTAAGAAGATGGGAAAGGACTTTTAAAATATTGTTTATGCTGCGCACGTGATGTTTTCGTCACCCACCCACCCTGTATTTTGCGCATTCAGTTATTGTTGTAATAATGTCGTTTTTGGTGCACTGCTCGGATGGGCCCCGACGAAACCTCCACTTTACCCACAAGTTAGCTAGGTTCAACGTTGTCACTTAGCCCGGGGGTAATGTGGGGGACTGCTTCGGTTTTGCTCGCCAGGGGTCAGCACCTGACGAAGAGCTGCACCCCCTGGCAGGCGCTACCGACGACGCATAGCCACGAGGCTAAACCCACTCACTCTTGCACTTGCAGCTCAACCAGCCCCGCTCAACATGCCACAAGGCTGCCGTCACATTCAACATTCCATCACCATCCTGGGATCCATCTGAGACAGTGCACAGCGAAGTTGAAGTTATAACCAATAAAGCATCAAGAACCATCATCGAGTCAATCACAAGTTATTTATGAAATTATGTACTGTTGCCCCGACGGGAGTTAGAACAGGCTAGGAACTTTGACCCAAGTTACTTCCTCCTATCAATACTACCCACCTGTGACCAACCGCATACTACAAGGTAGGCCTACGTGGTGTATAATCAGATGGACACGGCCTCCACACGGCATACTACAAGATATGGGTTGTGTAATAAGATGGACACTATCTTTAACATATTTAAAATGTGGTACTTAATGTGCTGATAAAAATTGTAAACCCGAATATATGCGACACCGGCGGTTAAAGGGTTAATACTAAAAAACACACAATGATGGAAAGAAGCATTGACATATGAAAACATGCTGTGTGATGTTCAGTGGGTAAAGTGACTATTAAGAAGGGTCAATTGTCACGAAACTAAGACTCTTGACTTTTCATAACTAAATTGTCCATTTATCATAACTCAAATGACAAAATAAGAACAAACAGTGATTTTCAACTTGGAGACAGAGTCTCCAAGTTTTCAGTCTGACTTTCAGAGAAAACGTCTGTCGTTAACTTTCTGTTCTGCCTGTGCAAAGTCAAAAGGCATTATCGGCTCCCTGGTAAACTAGATATTTACTGCTTTTTAACTGGCTCTTCCTGCTGTAGCGCTGCCAAAAGGCCGTATTTGCTCACTTGTAAAGCAAGTATATACTTCCTTTACGCTGATGTCACTGCCTCCTTCTTGTTTGTAACAGCACTTTCAATAGACAGTATCTGCACACTTGTGAAATAAGCAGATACTTGGTTTTGCTGTGAGCAGAAGCGTTCTATGTCATGCTGGTTCTAGGCAGTCAATATGATCCAATGTTGGGTTAATGTTGTGCCATCATTTATGACACTGTTAAGGCATTAAACCAACATTGTGTCAGTGTATTGAGTTGCCGGTGACTCTGAAAAAACGGGACCAATGCTGTTTAACTGCTGAGCTATTGCTGTAGACATTAAACTGGACCATAATGGGCCAGCATTAAACTGGCATTGGATGAACGTTTATCGCGTTACGGCCTATATATTGGTGGACCAATGCTGGGATAATGCTGGCCCAGTATTGTTAACGGCGGGCCACCATAAGTCTAACATTGTGTCAGCGTCTGGAGTTTGCTGATTGGCTGTGACCAAACCCAGTTAACTCGAGGCATTGACCCAATGTTGTTTTTTGTTGTGCCGACGTCGAAGATGTCTGGCCAATAGTAGAACAACATTGGGTCAGTGCTTCGTATTTGCTGTGATAAGTGTTCTCGTGGGTGTCACTCTGTCGCGGGGATGCTAGCCCCCCCCCCCTCGTTCTTCCACCTCTCTCTTTGCTGCAGTCACCTGTGTTATCTTACGCAATATAGCAATTACGCCTTGGTTAAGATATTCATCTCCAAAAATGTCAAATTTCGTATTATTATAAATAGATTTTTGGACTTAACGATTGAAGGCAATGGAAATTGATATAATTTATACACTTCTGGCCTGAAATATGACCGAATAACAACTTTTATTGCAATGCCCGTTCATGTAGTTAAGTTAACCCTTTCATTACGACCTAGTCAGAAGGCCCGCTAGTCAGAAGGCCCGATAGTCAGAAAATCAGTTAAACTTTTTATTTAGAAGGCCCTTTAGTCAGAATTTGTTCATTGGGCATTGAACAATTCTAGGGGACGCTGCATTTGATATCTGGGCATGTGGAGAGGGGGTATGGACTATATTATTTTGATTGAAACGTTTGTTGTCCAGCTATTGATAAAGCAATATTGAGAGTTGTGCATAAAATAATTACTGAAGGATACTAAAAAAATGCTGACGGAGTCCATACAAGTTTTTCAAAAAAAATCGGTAATTTAATAAATAGTTTGAAAGAGAAAAATAGCCATGAAAATAAATTGTGAAAAAATTATACAAACAAATTGCACAACTGAGAGTAAAATCAATATAGATCAAATGTTGATCTATATTGTCTCTGGGACATTAGTATATACGTTTGACTATTAGTCGATATAATCTGGATATGATCTTGAAAAAAAATCACGATGGTTCGTAGTTCGTACATTTATATTGAAAACTAACATTATTGATGACTGGTTGGCTGGGTTATTTTCATCAATGAGTGCGCTTTTTTTAGCACTATGCTTTTTTGGTTATATATAACTTTACTGAAATAGGTGTGAAAAGTATGTCATGAGAAAACCCCACAAGATTTTTCAATTGGAGTTTGTAACCATCTGTTTAATTTATGTCAAGCGTTCATAAATGTATAATTTTGCTCAGAATAAATAATAAGTTGTTTGTCCAAATATTCTGATAACTGGCATTATTTGTCGACTCTTTTGTGTGGAAATGATTGTTTTATATTCGAGAAAAAGAAGTTTACCTAAGCACGGGAGAACTATTATATAATGTGATTGCAGTATATATTATTACTGTGCTAATTAGGACCAGCGTAAAATTTGAATCTCATTATAATCTATTAGCAGTATCTTGTTATCTCGACCATTTTTTCCCAGCAAGTTTCAAAATTTAGGTAGGCCTATTCGCGTTTGAAGCAGTATGTTGATGGTATTGCTTGTTCATATCTACATTGTTCCAACCTGTTCAAAGACATGGAGTGTACATTGCTGCATACGATATGCAATTACATGTATTATTATTATACTATCTTGTTCCTATATGTAGACAATTGACTGTTATTCACAGACAGCTTGGCAATAACCACTTGATCCAATTATTATGGGTAGTTTTCATTCATTTTAAGCTGGGAATTACGTCAGCAACATTAGGTTCACAAACATAATGAGTGGCCTTATAATAGCGCAACCCTTATGAAAGTGCTAGACGTTGTTACTGGCACAAGTAAATAAATAAAGACAAATAATTGGTCATAGAGTTGTTCACAAATGAGATGATTTCGATGAGGTAATTATCTGACTTTCTGACTAACGGGCCTTCTGACAAACAGGCCTTCTGACCAGTCATCTTTACTTATTTTCTGACTAACGGGTCTTCTGACAATCGGGCCTTCTGACTAATCATCCTTACTGGTTTTCTGACTAACCGGCCTTCTGACTAACGGGCCTTCTGACTAAAAGGCGGATACCGGGTGGACGGATGGAAGGGTGAAACTATTTCCACTATCTCGGTATGTGCCCTATAGGCCTAGTGGAGGTACAACACATTGAAAACAATGTAATATATATGTGAAACATTTAGTTAGAAATAAACACATATCATTCGGTTTTATCTCATTCCGAAACATAACATGGGTATCTTATAAGCTTAAATTAAAGTTCTTTGGACGTTATCTTGTGCCAAAGCATAAAGTATCCAATATGTCAGCTATAAATAATATTGAGTTTAAGACAACCATTAAAGTTAAATCATATTTTGATGTTTTAAATTAGTCAAATAATAAATTATTGTCACTTGAACTGTCTGTCTCGTCACTTGATGATATAACATTGTCATCCCCTAATAACTAAAACAGCTGTATTATATGCACGAATGACCACATCATTATATAGTCCTACATTGTCAATTGCTTCTGTCGACTCTTTTGTGTGGAAATGATTGTTTTATATTCGAGAAAAAGAAGTTTACCTAAGCACGGGAGAACTATTATATAATGTGATTGCAGCATATATTATTACCGTGCTAATTAAGACCAGCGTAAAATTTGAATCTCATTATAATCTATTAGCAGTATCTTGTTATCTCGACCATTTTTTCCCAGCAAGTTTCAAAATTTAGGTAGGCCTATTCGCGTTTGAAGCAGTATGTTGATGGTATTGGTATAAGTGAGTTTTAACGACAAACATGAAAAAAATATATATATGTTTAAACCAATATAGTACATCATCAATGTCATAAAAATTAATAATTGGAACCGTTTTTCTAATCAGCTTATAGATACCAGCAAGAATACATAGCACATCATCTTGATATCAGTAATCAGGTAATGTGTTTGTATATATGTAACAACAATACCAAAGGGCGGGGGCCCTGGTGCCTGCTTGGAAAGTCAGAGATCGCAGATTCGTCTCTTGCTTTGGCATTCCAAGTTTCAAAGAACAAAATGTTTCCTCCCTGCTGAATCGTGAAGATGAATATTGTGGGCAGCCTACAAGACCGAGAGATAACGTGCTTGACCGCAGACCAACATGGCTCAATTTCGAATCATGTGTCTGGAGGGCAGTGTCACCTCATTCATATCACCATCATCAGGAGGTTCTTCTGGCCCAGTTTAGCCTATATGTGAACAAATGTGGCGTAAAACCCCATTCATTTCATTTCATTAAATTTGATAAAGAAACATTAAAAGTTGATATTTTACAACTCCGTGACGATTTTGTTAGGCCTATTTAAGGCAGAAGAATTGAAATTGATTGAAGAATAAAGACTTCGTGAAAATTCCTGGCTAACTGGGGCCTATTAAAAGACCCAGAATAAATAATAATTGCACATCTACTCTTGTATGTACATAATTTTTACATTGTAGTACTGTAAAAATGATTTTTTGTCAAGCATTTTTTATTATGTGCAGTGGCGGATCCAGCATAGGGCGTACCCGGTGTACGCCCCCCCCCCCTTCTTGGTGAAAATATTGCATTTCATGCATTTTTTGAATAAAGTGAAGCTAACACCCCTTTTTTCAGCCAAAATGTAGCTTACGCCCCCTCCTCTTGCACATTCTGGATGGGCCTACTTCAGAATGTGTGTAAAATCAGCAAAATGTATGATGGGAATTGAACATATAATATAAATTCCAATTATGGATGAGATATAAATATATACTACCGGCCTATACATATTTTATTTTCATGATAATGCATTTTAGAGCATAGATATACATTCTCTGACACACCTGTAGCTGATATTTTGCAATGCTGTTGACAAGTTTCAAGGCCCCTGGGCCTCTTGTTTTAATTATTGAACCATGAACTACTAACAATGTCTTAAAATTGAGAAAATCATGAATTATTACAGTAAATATAAAGATCTAGTATGATGAACAAATAGCACATGTGACATGATGGTCAAAGGAAAATAACAATTATGAGCTAAAATCGTGACTTTTCATGTTGGTTCTAAAAAGTCATTACCGGTACTTTTTATATCTGTCGTGACCAGTGGCAACCCTGGGCAGACAAATGTTGCTGATTTCATTTATAGACATGTAATGCATAATTTATTAATAATGATGAAAATTCATGGACAACCGGCTGTGTCCTGTCATCGATGCTCCTATGGCTGACCCCTTACCTGTATTCTGGGAATGGGAATGTCAACTACCACTTATTTTATGGATTGAGTGCACCACGAACAACGTTTTCGATGCGAATAGCACACAGTAGGCTGACTGCATTGCGTGATGGGAAATCAAAATTGATTTTTATTATATATTTCAATACGTTTTTGGTCAGTACTGGTAACAAGACCAATCCCCAGGACTATATTTGCACTGAGCCTAGTACAACAGCACATACGAATGTTAAAGAGATACATCCCGTAGAAACTTCCTGCACCAGCTTGACAAAGGACTGTCTTAGTATATATCAATTTTATTAACACGGAATTAAATACTGTATATATGTCTTAACGCTGATGTAATTGTCACTGGCATACCCAGTATACCTGTATTAACGGACTTGTTTACTCGTTCAAGTAACATATATATGTTTTTTCGGAAGTTTTTTTGTGATCCAGTATCATCACTAAATAAGATATTTGCAAATAAATCATTCAGATCCAAACTTTTTCCACCCATCCCCCCAAACGAGGGACTATTACAGGTTATTACGAGGATTAATTACAGTACTGAATGCGAACAATGACAATTATACCACTCGCATGTGGGGTACTGGGATGATTGCTAGTAGTAGTACTTTTCGCCCCCATCCGGGGAGGGTCACAGTCGCGGATCCAGAGGGGGGGCGCAGGGGAGCGCTAACCCACCACTTTTTGCCCCAAATGTTTTTAAAAGTCCCCTAAATTGGCCAAAAAAGTCTTGGGAGCGAGCCCCCGAACCCACTGCGCCCCCTCCTTTTTCAAATCCTGGATCCGCCCCTGGGTCATTAGGGATCTGTTTAGTCAGTTGCATGCTGTTTGGCATGGTACGGAAGCACTAGTCTACAGCAATCATCCAAGGTAATCTGCAGCCTCCTCGTATCTGGCCATAATCTTCCATAAATGCTCTCGATAACTCGCCATGCTCTATCACCGCCACCCTCACATCATCATCTGTACATCATTCATCTCATCAATTGACTACAACGTTTTTATCATATTACAATCTTAAAAGACCTTTTGTGCCGAAAAGTGACGTAAAGCAAGGATTTACTACTACTACTACCACTCACATGTAATCGTATTAATTGATCTTTCTAACCTTCCCTGAAACAACCCTAGCTGTCATGTCTTATTATTATTGACGCAGGACAAATAAAAAAAAACATCTGACAATTTACTAGAAAATTTAATGAGAGCGACCATGAGAGCGACCAAACAAAAAAAATTGCCCTATTTAAAAAAAGTTATTGAGGGCGGCGAAAAAAAACAAGCCAAAAAAAAACATAGCTGAAAAAATGTTTTTTATCTCCTGAAATAAACTTGCTTTTTTCGGAATGTTTTGTTTATCTCCCGAAATCAACTGGATTTTTTTGGATATAGGCAACAATCTAATGCGCGCGCTGGGCAGGAAAAAAACACTTTTTGGTAATGTGCGGCCTAAATCTAATGTTCATCTAAAACAGAGAAAAAAACATAGTGGTCTAAGAGTAAGATCAATAAGTAGATATTCAGTTAGATACTGCAAACCTCAACGTTTCATGCAAATCTGTGATATACGGATTAGATCCGGATCATAATCCGGATCTGGATCACAATCCAGATCATCCCCAAAATCTAACCGGTTGGTCATTGGCTTAAGACACACCTCTGGTAAATATTTCATGCAAATCTGTTTGTTACTTTTGAAGTCATCTGACGGAAAGTCAGAAAGACAACAAACCAACTCGACCAAACCATAACCATGATAACCTTGGAAGCAATAAGTCAGTCTAGAATCCCTAATAGGCCTATCTGTTTTGGAGTAATGGTCTAGACAAATACCACGGTTTGTCAAATATTATGCATATTAGTACCAATATAATGGCAGAAAGTCAGCCATTTTGAATTTAATCACGTAATTAAATTTGTTCAGGGCATATGGCCTTTCTCTTTGCTTGATAGTACGAGTGGTCTGGCTATCGAGCATGATTTACCAGATATAAGGTATATGGTAAAGTACAAAATGGCCGGAAGTAGGCAATTTTAAATTTTATCAATTTTTCAGGGTGCATCCTCCCCTGGAACACATTTTGTTTCATAGTAATGGTCCAGCTATCTAGCATGGTTTACCCGATATCAGGCCTATTGAGGTGAGTAATGGCTGATTGCCGGTCATTTTCAATTCAAATGAGATTAAAAAATTCACGATGCATCCTCTCCCGGAACCTCACATTTTGTTTTATAGTAATGGTCAAGCCATCTAGCACGGTTTACCATCGTTCATGTGAAGGTAAATAATGGTCGATAGGCGGCCTTTTTGAATTTGATAAAGGCGAAATTTTTCAGGATTCATCCTCTCCTGAAACCTCACATTTTGCTTTATGGTAATGGTCTAGCTATCTAGCACGGTTTACCCAATATCAGGCCTATCGAGGGAAATAATGGCAATTGTCGGCCATTTTGAATTTGATTCAGTTAAAAAATTCCAGGACCTCTCCTGAAACCTCACAATTTGTTTTTTAGTAATGGTGTAGCTATCTTCAGCGGTTTTCATGATATTCCACAAAATATTTAAATCGGATATACCTATGTCATAAATCAGGTCAAAGTGGGGAAGGGGGCAACTTCAAGGTTAAGGTACAAAAACCTGAAAAAGCACAACTAGCTAGGGACCTTACACAGCAAACACGAGACGTTCACCCAATGTTGTATTAATGGTGGGCCAGCGTCGTACACGCTAACCCACTATTGATACAACAAATCGCCTTTACTTAGGCTAAATGTTATCCCTGAAAAGCAAAAAAACACGTTTTGGTGTATCCTGGGGGGGGGGGGGGAGGGTGCATAGAGGGCCTTCCTGGCACCCCCACCAAAAAATATAACTGGCTCCCTACAAACCACTTGACAGAGATGGCTGCCGCCAATAATTCTTTTTCAACAGACTATTCCAAAAAGTATATAATCAATTCGTGATAAATACTGTGAGTACCAACATATAGATATTTGTGCGTACATCCTAACAAACAGCTACATGAAGGTTGTAAGATTAATGCTTTCAAAGTTATTTTGGGTGTCCATCTTAAAAAAAGAGTTCTTTAAGTAAGTAAATATAGCGGCGAAATAATGCTAAGCATAAGCATCACGATATCATATGGGTTTCTTATTAATTTGGCCATTGTATTATTTAATTATTATTATTTTTTTAATTTAAATGTCAAATCTGGTTGAAGTGAAGGTATATAGCATGAATGCGGTACATGTCTCCCTCATCAATGATAACATGTATGCAACCGAAGCATTTCTGACGTCTCTGATGAGAAACACATACATGTACATTGTATCTAACAAAATGTAGTAAATACAATCTACACATTTATCATTAACTATGACATTAACATGCTAACTAAACGCAAAAACTTCAGCTTTAAAATGCTTAATATATGATAAATAGCAACAAATACTGTGCATTCAACTGTTGAATGATTCCTTTTTTTGTTTTGACTAAAGTGACACAGTACAATTGATGATACTACATGATATTTTCAGGATAAACACAGAATGTCGAAAGATTATTTCCATCGTGCTTCATACACAAAATGTAAAGATGAAGAGGTCAGAAAAGATATATCTGACACAATAACACAAACACAAATCATAGGCCTACGTGTGTTCATAGGCCTACTCCACTAACATCGTGGAATGATGATTAACTTGATAGGCAAGGGGTTGTTTTGTATAGTAGTTTTATTATGCAAATAGAATGATTTTGTCCAAGTGGAAGCCGACTAATTCTTGTTAGCTAGCTATTCCAATGTGGCTTATCTGAATAAGTTTGTACAAAGCTGTCAAGATGTCTCATTTGGGGAATTTACAATTTATTCATTATACCTAGGCCTACTTCATAAACTTGATGGTGAAATATTGCACCATCTCACTTCCCAGTCAACACGTGATATCACGCCAGTATCACAGTGACACCACACAGAACTCACACGCATGATGACTTAATAGTGATATCATAGTGATGTCAACTGGACATCACAGAGTGAGCATCATCCTGTGACAACACTGTGACCTCATCGTGATGTGGTCATCTTGTGTATCTGTGACATCATACTGTGACAACGCTATGACCTCATGGTGATGTGGTCAACTCGAGTCACTGTGACCTCACAAACAACTCATACATGTGATGTCATAATTTCGATATCATAGAGACATCATAATGACATCACATGGTGAACATCGTTCTGTGACAACACTGTGACTTCATGGTGATGTGGTCATATTCATGTATCTGTGACATCACAATGTGACAACACTGTGCCCTCATAGTGATGTGGTCATCTTGTATATCTGTGACATCATACTATGCCCACACTGTGACCTCATGGTGATGAGGTAAGCATTTGTCACTATGACCTAACAAACATCTCACACATGTGATGTCATAATTTTGATATCATGAGGACATCATAGTGACTTTATCAGGTGAGCATCGTCGTGTGACAGCATAGTGACCTCATGGTGATGTGGTCACCTTGAGTACATGCGACATCATACTGTGACAACACTGTGACCTCAAGGTGATGTGCTCAACATGTATCACTGTGACCTCATAAAAATATCACACTGGTGATGTCATAATTTTGATGTCATAATTTTGATATCATAATGATTTCACATGGTGAGCATCGTCCTGTGACAACACTGTGACCTCATTATGATGTGGTCATCACTGCAAGTGAGGTCGCCACATTACCCCCTGGCTACGTGACAACGTATATCTACAAAACTATGCTTGTGGTTACCTAAACGGCAGATATCTCAAATTTACGGTTAACTACGTGCCGACCAAGTAGCACTAATTCGCACCAAAATATTAACATTATAACTGTAAAAATGTAAACAGCCAAAGTCGTGATACAGTGTGGGTTGTTGTTGAGTTATAGTGAGTGCGGCTATGACTAAATCTTTATTTATTTCCGATCCTCCTAGCAAATTTTCTTTTAACTGGTCATGCCCAAAACTCTTAACTCTCATCCAACTGACTTGATTACTTAACATATGAGAATAGTGAAAAATTTTATTATTTACTTAACAATGACTTATTTGTACCAGGCCTAGTAATAGTCCCGTAATTAAAATATACTCAACTCGTTTACGTAAATTGCTGTGCAATATGACTACGTAAATTACATGCAATACAATGTGAAACAATGTAGGCCTAATAATGCGATGCGTGTGGCTGGTCTCGCAGTCTTTATCGTTTGGCGCTATAGTAAACCGCGAGTGCCAGTCGCACGAATCGAGCACGTGTGTGGATAGTTCGTCCAACACATGCTAAATATAAAATGACGTTTTTATCACATACGCTTATCGTTGGGGGGCAGTACGATGATTACTGTATCGAACGTGTGTTCGCATTATCGGTTCGGTTCGTGGAGTCGATTGTGTGTTTTGAATGCAAATTATACCCACAATCCCCGTTAGCGCGAGGAGTAAAATGCTGTATGATTTTGCTCGGGCCGTGTGAGCCTCTATTGTTCACGAGCGATCACAGCAGACGTCTCACCGTGTGATAGCCGTGGGTTGCATTATGCGGTAACCCTATGACGTACCTGATTCGGGCGCGTGCCGTACTACAGGATTTAAAATGATTCTGTGATGTGTCGTAAAAAGACATGATTACATGTATCGAAGTTCGGTGGAACTAGTTGTTCCGCGAAATGTCACGTGTGGGACATGACCGGCTACGAGACGGGCGCACCAGACGCAAATGTCGCCCTCTTGCGTTGGCAAAACAGTTAAGGTAAAAACGCACGTGTCTGCGTCATATCACTGAACGTGCGATGAAAAGAAACAGACCTATGCATTATCGTAAAATTCAGTGTATCGTAAAAATCGGAGGCGATATAAAGTACGAAAATATTGAAGCTGGAATTAATAAAAAATTCACCAATATTGAATTGAATGATGATTAATCTGAAAAATATACCGGATATGAAATGATCAATGTTCGGTAAGCCTAATAATAGGCTACAATACATGTAAACTAGGTATTATTATATTGACTTTTGAGTTGAAATGATTTATTTAAAACTGAATACTAAAGTTCTGAGGTCGATGCTGATCAGGTTCTTTGCTCTGGAAGGTCCATGATTATTATCATTATTGTTGATTTCAGCAATGCGGGGTGTAAAAGGTCTCGCACTTGCTAAAAATGTATGTTGATCGCTGAGTCTGGTCATGCTGTGTCGTACCAGTAGATGTGGGGAATCCCCGGACAGTAGGCTAGGTCTACGCTGTTGAGAATACTGTTGATGCTGACTAGACGTGGCGGCTGAAGCAGACAATAACGTCTATAAAGTCTGGCTGGCTGTGCTGTTGACGCGTGTTGTATATGGTTGTACATGCCCACGCTGTGTTCTGTGTGGTTGACAGGACCGGGGTTGAGCAGTAACACAGGACGCATGGACGACGCCTGTGACGGTCACACTAAGAGGCCGGCCCACATCACACACCATACTGATTCGTGCCACAACTTGCACAAGCCTGTCAAATCAGGTCACGTTGAAACAGTTTATAAAATTGACATGCCGGTCATTTGAAATTGTTTATTTATTAAAGTCGTTTAAATATTGAAGCACTCAGTCTGCGGCCTATTTGGCTGACTTTGCAGACTTGAGCGGGTTTTGAAAAGCACACATTTATATTAAGTAGGCTAGGCCTATGCCAGACTATTTTGGCCATCACTCTGTTGACTGTTGAAGTGATGTAGGGGAAGGGCGGGCAAAGGGGGCCACTTAACGTTTCTATGGTGTTTAAGGACAATATTTGCAATATTTTAAAACCAATGACTGTTCTATACATGTAGGCTACATGCAATGCAGATACATATAGAAGACTCACTTAGTGTTTCAAGGATACATTATTTTAATTATAAGCCAAATAGATTTGCTCTCAAAGTGGCCCCCTTTGCCCAATAGCTTGGGCAAAGGGGGCCAGCGCATTGGGCAAAGGGGGCCACCCTCACTTTGGGTACTTTTTTTATTTTGATACACAAGTGTGTACACTGAAGAGAGCTTAATAAAATAGATATGAAAAAACCCTTTCATTTGATGGTGACATACTTCGTTGGACATAATACTAGGTAATATAACAAATATTTCGTTCACTGGGATTAGTTTGTGAAATATGTACCCATCGAAAGTTCGCGGGCAAAGGGGGCCATGCTGTATGGTCTTTGTATTGAAATGGGCTGGCCCCCTTTGCCCTGGCTCCCTTTGCCCAAGGTGTAGAGGTGGGAAATTTAGCCTATTATCTCTTCCCAAAGTGATCTCCTGACTAAAGTAATGAATAGAAAACAAAGGCAATATATTGTACCACACAAAACAAAAGATTTTCAGAAGAAATCACATAAATTCATCAAGAGATTCATACAAATATATAAGCTTATATTCATAAGATTGTTGCCAAAAAACTCCTTGCCGTCTATTATTTTTATCTAAGATATGTATGAGATGTATATTTATGTTTTTTGTATAGGCTACATATGTTCATAATTCATAACTATGACGTCATTAAAATTTCATACAACATGTCACAATTAAAATATCATTGATGGCCCCCTTTGCCCACCGGCCCCCTTTGCCCGCCTCTCCCCTACCTCTCCACCATGTCGGTGGCTAGCCTCCATATTGCTGGCGCACACCCCAGGCCTTGGGCCAGGGTGTGCGGTCGCCACTCTCCGCCGTAGTCACCCTCTGTCGCACGAGACAGTAGGCCTAGCACTGCGAAATCTGACACATCTGACGTATTCTGTGATAAAATATAGAATCTTTGTTTTTCTGGTTATGATGAAATGTCTGTTGCGTGTGGAGTTGCCGAATGAAGTAGTCTTTCTGAAATGGCTTTTTACTTGCACGTTTTATAACAAATAGATGTGTCGTTGTCGGACACGTAGCACAATATTATAGTTGGCCCTAATACGTAAGGATTTGGGTCCAACACATAACATGTACACATGCCAATAAAATTGCTAACATACTGCTCTAAGCTAAAATGTATAAGACAATTGACTGTCCAATCTGCGAGAAAAATATTTTCTCGGAGATTGGAAAGTGAAATATGATAAAATACTCGAGTCGGAACAGCTGTCAAATCGTATATTTCAGACTGTAAAATCTCAAAATTATTTTTTCAAATTCGAATAGCGACTTAGGCTAGTAGGTGTTACAATCAAATGATGACACCCGTAATGTTTTAATAAACTTTGTTAAAATATAGAAATATGTTTAATTTCGCTGACAGCTTCTCATTTGAGTGGCATAGTATGAATATCTATTTCACATATTCTCGCGAGAAATACACACAATTTTTTTTTTTTTTTAATCTCTTTGTGTCTATTCCTCTTAAGAAAACTCGTACGACCTCGTCATAATCGTTCGTTTTGTTATTCGTTCGCTCGATTCGTATAATGTATCTCTACAGCCATGTCGATGCTGTATTAGTTCGATATTTCCTAGCGGTGAATGTCTGTTGGCTCATTGATATATCATCATAGGTCTAATTTGACGTTTCAATGCGCTGTCATCCTGCAAAAATGACATCGCTTTCGCCGACAAAACTATTATGTTTTAAATTGTTTAAAAAAAAAATTATTTACTTAAGTTTCACAATAATTTCTTTGCGAAACACATAAAAATGAGAAAAAATCTAATCTCTCAGGCAAAGACCAATGTAAAATTCTATTAGTCTTGGCGAGAAAAAAATAAGATTTGTCGATTAGAATTGTAGTCTATAGACCACACGTCTGCCGGCTATCCAATATGGATGCCGCACCACGTGTGTGGAAGATTCCGATATCGCCGCGGGAAATTGTGGCGTCTTAATTTATGTGAATATCAATGAGCCCAGACATCGTATGATGCGCACTTCCTGCGCACTAGTCGGTGTGAAGGAGCACGTGTAGACCCCGTTGGTCTGAGAGCAGCTAATTCTAGGGATCGCTACCACCACCTAGCGGCGGCTAACTTACCATCACATGGAGAAATATATTTTCTGCTTCCACTGAAATACAATATTGAATAAAATGTAATGAATTTTGACCTATCGTCCTAAAATTATAGAACAGACCAATTAAGACCTTTTATTCATTCAATATGGATGCAATTGTGTAAAAAATGCCTCTGGTTCCTAATAAAAACTGCACAAGTCAAGATATCATTTCGTTGCGGAAAAATATTTTGCGTATATCTCAAAAAATATGGCGGGTGTCCTCGTGAAAACCGCGTCACCCGAATGAGGTGTCAAAAACGGTTTAATATACTAAAATTTCAAAATATCATCCCCTCAGTCACCGACAGTGGCGTAATTAAGAAAATAACCTTGAAATCTGTTATAGTTTAGGAAGGTAGACTATTCCGTCTAGTATGCATTTTTCTAAGTCTAGGCTTGATGTCAAATCCGCCATTTTGAAAATGTCGAAACCACGTGGGCTTCTGGAAAAATCTATCGAATTTTTCGCTGTTTTCAACGCGAAAACCTCTGTTTGTGCAATTTTTCTGACTAGCCAAATGGCATTTAGTGTACATTTACACCAAAACTCTTACATACCTTCATAGAATGTACATTCATTCTATGTCCCTTACATATAAAAACTATCCAATTCGCACTTTGAAAATGCCGTGAGACACAAAAATGTAGATCTGACTCTATAAGGGTGTAGAAGGTGTGTGTTCTTATCGATTTATTATCGTAGTCTCGGGGTCACCATTATCGTTGTCTGGGGCGAGGGTTACCATTGACGTTGCCGAATGTTCGACAAGTCAATGGTCGCGACCATCGTCTCAGGCCCGATCTTGATCGTGGTGTCTTGCCCGGTCAGCAAGTGATGGTTCGCTGCAGAAACTCAGTCAAAGTAGATGATTTCCTTAATTCATTCTTTATTCATTCCATATTCGTGCAGACATGTGTGTGCTACTTAGTCCCGTGCAACAGGGGGCGGTTATCCAGCCACGCGGCTGAATGTGGATGACGCGGTTGCACGTCTGAATTCCGAGAAGGTCGGTGGAAGAGTGAACGAGCGCGGCCGGGCCGCACATGGCTTGAGCCGGGCGGAAGTGCTGACCCGTCGATCAGCGATTCCGTCCGGTTCTAACTCGGGCGCGATGATCTGCAAGTGAGGTCGCCACATGTACACTGAAATGATTAGGTTAGAGTTGTCTATTTCTTGTATTATGCATTTCTGATATCATGCACTGTGTGTAAACAGCGAGGAGTTAAATTAAGTCATTGTCATCGATACATACCAGGCTTTAAATTTGACCTTTGTTCTTTAATATCCAACTTTCTTCTCTAAACATAACCGTGTCATATTATCATGCTTACTACCTCACTATTACAGGTTAATCATTCAAGCCTATTGGAGAGGCTGTATGGGACATGCTCAGGAACACCATGGATGATGCACTGCTGGTTGAATACACCAGTACTGGTGGTAACGAAAAACTCGCCTTGCCTCGCCTTCCAGAGATCTATCCATAGTAGGTTGCATTTGGCATAAATAATCTTAACCCTTTGGCTGCTGAATTGTTTGTTCTTATTTTTAAATCATTCCAAGTTGGAATTGCTAACGCAATTTCCCGCTTCAAATAACGAAAAATATTTCAATTTATGAAAAATAGACACCTCCCAGATTTAATTATTGGATTAACTAATCATCTACATTAAACAAATTTTATGATATTTCTATTGATCTCAAACCGTAGATATAGGGCCTACGATTCCAGCAGCACAAGGGTTAATAATAAGTTTTGCTTATTTAATACTCATTACATAAAGGGTTGTAAAATATACTATCAAGAGTATGTTGTATTTTGGCCAATGCTAATTTCCGTGGTAATGTTTTTCTTCACTTCCTCTGCACTACAATATTTCCACAGTGAGCCAAATGTAAAGAGCCCCGTAAAAATATGTAAACATTTGCTTTGTGATTCATTTGCAGTACTCACTTCCAGAGGGTATGCAATAGCAATAGTGAATTATTGATTATTGTAACGAAGTTTGTAATAATTTAACGGTAGTAGTAGTAAATTATTGCTTTACGTCATTTTTCGGCACAAATGGTCATTTAAGTGACATTGTAATACAATAAAACGTTGTAGTCAATTGATGAGATGGATGATGTACAGATGATGATGTGAGGGTGGGGTGATAGGGCATGGTGGGTGATTTAGAGTGTTTTTCTTCGATCGCCCAATAAGGGGTACTGGACATGTCTATGGGATTTACCCGCAGACATGCCCAGACAGCCGGAGACTTGGGCTTCGCTATGCAATTTAATGCTGAAACTACGTGGCATTTTGCACAGCTGTTGAGCGGAGGAACCAGGGTATGCCACTGGCAATCTGCCCAAAGATTATGGCCAGATATGAGGAGGCTGCAGCTTCCCTTGGATGATTGCTGTAAAAGGAACTTGATGGTAGGCTAATCAAACTGAACGATTGTTAATTGTAAAAAGCTCTTACAAATGTAACAAAAAATGATAAAATGATAGTTTTAGGATCACCAATACTTCATTCTCGCATGGTACACCATTAAGATCATCAATACTGTACTCTCGCTGTTGCATACCCAACTAGGTGTGGTACTACTGAAAGCATCAGTGACTGTAATTTGGAATGCAGTTCCTTTACGATTCCACATTAGTGTCCGAAATAAGCGTCAAAGTACCCTGTACCCGGCCAACAGCCAAGTCACAACTTCAAATTGTTTGACAGAATTGTTGGTTGCCCGAAGAAAAATATATCCCATAAATTGGTTAAACTGTGATGCAACAATACACTCTTCTTTGACAATCACTCAGACAAACTGATAGACTACTAGGGAATGATTAAAGCGCTGCTTGGTTTCCATCCGCTGCGGCATTTTGTTATTGACAATACTTGTTATTCGGACCATTTTGCTTATATTTGCATGTGTGGCTATATATACTCATGAGAGACAATACCCCATCCCCTAAAATCAATGGTCAGCCAATTTCCAAAAAGGCAGCCAACTACCTTGTGGACTCGTTGACTTGTGAAGTATACTTTGTTGGGGTATCAATTAGGTTTGCATTTGTTAACTTTAAAAGTGAAATATGTGTATCTGTTTTCAGAGTGCTGCAGACATAAATAAAACGAGCTGGAGGTAAAGTGCTGCAGACATAAATAAAACGAGCTGGAGGTAAAGCGAGGAACCGAAATTCACAATACTACGGTCAAGGTGGAGATTAATCGACAAATTGAGATATATATTTCTAATTCCAGAACTCACCTCAAGAGGAAACAGTTGAAGGCTGTGTAAACACTTTGAAAATAATTTTTTGAAATGTTATTAAGTATTGTCTTGCTTTTAAAAGGTTGATACATGTGAATAAAGCTCACAGGTGGATCAGATTATTGTGGTACGAGTTATAATGTTGATAAAATGAAGATTGCTTGTTTTCACTGCACTATTTTTTAATGGACAATTGATAGGTAAGATAGATAAGGTAAAATATCGATATTGGGATTCAACAGTACACGCTTCTCGAAGGAAAATGCATCGCACAGTATAAGCATCATTACTGTGATGTCACAGTGCCCTCACAGTACAAGGGCTGTGTGAGCTCATAACTGTGACTTCGATCACAGTATGAGGGCTATGTGATTACATCACTGTGATGTCAGAGTATGTGGGCTGTGTGAGCTCATCACTGTGATGTCACCATGGCCTCACTGTACGAGCAGGCCTGGCCAATTGTCGCTATGTCGCGCATCAGAGCGACAGGCAAGGTCAAAACGCAACAAAGAGTTATATTGCGCGACAAGAAATGACTCCAGAAATCGCCCATATACATGTAGACAGGCTACAGAATGGGATTGTATGGATGCAAAGTGATCCAAGTCATCATAGGCTGCACACAGTTTTTTTTGGTGCCCATTTTAATCAGTGTAGAGCGCAACTCTTAGCCAGCCCTGTACGAGGGCTGTGTGAGGTGGTACTGTTATGTCACCATGACCTCTCAGTATGAGGACTGTGTGAGCTCATCATTGTGATGTCATCGTGATATCCAGGTGAGGATTTAATTTGATGTCGCAGTGACCTCACCACTGTGATGTCACAGTGACATAGCAGTGTGAGGGCAGTGTGACCTCGTCGCTGTGATGCCATCATGATATCCAGGTGAGGCTTCAATTTAATGTCGCGGTGACCTCACCACTGTGATGTCACAGTGACATAGCAGTGTGAAGGATGTGTGACCTCGTCACTGTGATGTCATCGTGATATCCAGATGAGGCTTCAATTTGATGTCGCAGTGACCTCACCACTGTGATGTCACAGTGACATAGCAGTGTGAGGGCTATGTGACCTCATCACTGTGATGTCATCGTGATATCCAGGTGAGGCTTCAATTTGATGTCGCAGTGACATCACCACTGTGATGTCACAGTGACATAGCAGTATGAGGGCTTTGTGACCCCATCACTGTGATGTCATCATGATATCCAGGTGAGGCTTCAATTTGATGTCGCAGTGACCTCACCCCTGTGACATCACCGTGAGATAAATGTGAGGTCACTGTGATATCATGGTGAGTTGGTGACCTCAAATTGTTGACTGGGTTCCGTGTGTATTGTCATGATATTCTACCTTTGCTGTCCACATTAGAGAGCAGTCTATCAAAACAATAGCAGTAGGCATACGTTATGATTATCGATGCTGCGATACAGTATACATGTTGCCACCAAGCATTATTAATTATTACTATCAACACGCCAGAGAAAGGAGGCCACGTTTATTTTCAAGGAGAGAAAAAAATCACATGGGTGAATAAATACACACAAACTGTCATGGTGTTTTTAGACACCCTGAATGCATTATTTGATACAATAAAAATACCATTCCCGCTTGCATAATATAGCAGAACAACACCAGTCACAGATTGTATGGTCTTTATCTAGCTCCGTGCATGTGAGTTTCAATCTGAAGCAGATTAAACCAATGCCAGAGGAAAGTACGCGTGCATGCAGGCCTTTTCCAGTATGTAACCATATCGGGTTTCACATCTCCAAAATCCGGTGAATAAACTTAAAATATGTGTCATCTCGTATAACAAATATCGTTTATGTAAATCAGCATCAACATAATAACAGCGAGGGGCCTCAACTTTCGTCATACCATATCTCAGGTCCTGCGGCGCTCATCTGTTTCACACTTGGCCAGATGGTATATGATGTCATAATATGTGTCTATTTTTCAACAATTCTACATTTCAAATCCTTCATCTAAGACTTACATTTGTGAGTAAGTGATGTCAGGTTGTCAGCCATTTCATTAAGCGGGGGTCGACTTCAGCTACATCTCGGTGTGGAGAATGACAAACAGCAGCTGTAGGCCTATACAGAATACATGTACAGCAGCAGGTACATACAAAAGCCAGCATGCGCGCACAGGGGTAGCATTTTTTGTGAAATATGTTTTTTAGTCTTTAGACAATGTTTAAATATTCAAGGGGGATGTAGAAATTCATATGCCACCATAACAATTTGTGTGTACTCGTTCATTCATGTGATTTTTTCACCTCCCCCACACTTGAAAATAAACATACTTTCCCTAGTCTGATCAATGTATCACATTAACTTAAATATCCCTCTGCAGTTAGTATATATGTCTACTGCACAATGTTTAGTACATTTTCTTCTTTCGACGTGGATCTTGTGTGTAGCTTTGGTTAAATAACATCGTCAACACTAACATCAATGGTATCAGGAGATATGGTGAATATATTCCAGTAAGTGCAAGTCTCTCCTTCAGAGTTTTCGGTCCAGGTGGAGATGCTCCAGTAAAATCAGCAAACAAAATTGCAGCTATAATGGGTATCACCGTTGTTGTCACGTGTGTTCCATAAACAAGAGCAGGGATCCTAATCCATCGACATCCACCTAAACATAGAATAATATGGACAACTTTCCCGCAGAAAAATTAAATGTATGTAAAATACTTTTATTGAAATCTCTATCATTTACATTAATAATTTTGTTTGATGTAGCGAGTTCAATTAATACCACTATTAAATAATACCAATAATAAATAGGCACTATTAAATTTAAATGAATGACATCGACGCACAATGCACCCATTAAAATATAATACCGGTGGTGTAAGGTTGGAATTTTAAGGTTTTTGATGAATAATTATGTGGAGAAGAAATGTTGTAGTCCAAATAAACAAGACTTACTCTTATTATGTTGACGCGATATATCCCTAATGTCAAACACAAACTTAGAAAACGTGTATGCCATAGATCAAATAAACTGCACTGGTGTTGTAGTATGACGACCCCATTCACACTTAAGGTAAACTTGTGTTACTCCGACAATTATGAAAATTCAATTAATTTAACTGATTTATAAACCACAAGTCGGGTTGGGTGCTTGAATAAAGGAAATTATGTATTTATGAGAAGTGAAATGTATAGGCACATATCAGTATAATAAACGATTACCTATAAAACAAAATGTGAGGTTTCGAGGGAGGATGCACCCTGAATTTTTTAACTAGGTCGAATTCAAAATGGCCGTCAATCAGCCATTATTCACCTCGATAGGCCTGATATCGGGTAAACCGTGCCAGATAGCTAGACCATTACTGTGGTACTGATTCAGATCATTAATTGCAATGGAGGTTTGCAATCTCTGACTGACTGTCTAGTTCTTGTCTTACTCTTAGATGTAATTGCCCTGCGTCTTGATTTTTTACCTCGCCTAGGACTACATTAATAACACTACACAAAATCGCTTCAATCAAATTTTAATTTGGAGAAGGAGCGCCGGGACTTTTGAAGTCTTGTTCAAATCAGGATTTACAGCTCTAAAATAATGTGTTTGACTATTCTTTTACATACAATGTATGAGCGCAGCTTATGTGTATCACTTCTTGCACCTCTGTGCGTAATTCTAGCTTTAATGGTGTTATCAGTGAGATTGCTAATACTTCACACCACTGTTTTCATCATCATCGTCGTCGTCGTCGCCGCCGACCCCCCCCCCCCGCCGTTGTCGGCAGCAGCAGCAGCAACAGCCGCTTTACCGCGCTCATGGCCACCCCAGTACCGCAAAAACATACTTTAGTGCGGCAAAGTTTTAGTTGTCACCATCTGACGAAGTTGAGACAAAATGGCCGCCATCATGGGTTTTAGTAGCAACAAATAAAACAACACCTGGGCCGCCCACTCAACTACTGGGTCTATATATCAAATGTATGTCGATCATGCTTCTATCATATACGCGATTTACGTCGCTTACACAGATGTTTTTAACAGCAGCAGTGACTAAGACAATTGCAACGTCACTTGAGTCCGGCAAGCTAGACAGACTACTGCAATTTTATCCTCTACAACATCCCAAATTGCGAAATAAACAAGCTACAGAGTGTTCAAAATTGCTTGGCCAGCGTTCTGACCCGCTCTTCACGGTTCTGCAGTATCACAACTTTGTTAAAATCGCTACATTGGCTCCCTGTTCAATTCAGAATAACATGGAAAATATGCACCCTCACATATGAAGTAATACATAAATGTCTCTATAATTTGCATAAACCATCAACCAGAACCTGTAATCCCCACTCCTCAGATGATGATCAACTGATTGTTCCCTGAGTGAGTTCTAAGATGGGTGAAAGTGCCTTTTCGGTTGCGTCCCCTCCCCAGCTCTAGAATCCCTCTCTAGATGAAAAAAATCTAGTCATTTCGGAAAAAAATGAAGACTTTATATTTCGGTCAAGCTTAATTTACCATCCTAAATCATCTGTGTTCCGGCATGCTAGATCGACGAATTGGAACGGTAAACGGACAATGATAATAGGCTTGATTCAGATTTGCAACGCCTCTGAGCTCAACACCGAGGATTTAGGTGCGTTAGATGTTTTTAATTTCATGTCTAAGCAATTATGTCCTACAGTATAATACAATACAATCACAAGCCATCTAAGCTGTTATAGTGTCTACCACAAGATCAAACGGCACAACAATAGTCCACCAACAAGCTCTATTCTTTGTTCTCATTCTGTAGGACATTGGATGTGCATCATGACATTGTTTTGACCACCACTCCTCTGCTTCGTGCTTCGAGATTATCCTTTCTTTTGATGTATATGCTTTTTTTTAAACAGTAACCTTGAATGTATGTTTACATGACATTATTATAATATAATATATTATTATTATTATTATTATTATTATTATTATTAAATATTATTATTATTGCTATTGTTATTATTATTTTTATTATTATTAATTTTATTATTATTATTATCATTATCATTATCATTATCATTATCATTATCATTATCATTATTATTATTATTATTATTATTATTATTATTATTATTATTATTATTATTATTATTATTATTATTATTATTATTATTATTTATATACCGGTCTATCCGCTGTACATACTATCATTTTTTATTACTACTTAATATATATATATATATCATAATGTTCAGGGAAAATGTAAAATGATATTAAATATGATATTGAAACATGAATAATTTCGTTTCATACTGCCTAATTGTAACATAAAGATGAAAGATTTTTCCAGCTGACTGAATTAACAAAACAGTGACAGCTGGATTTGATGGATTTACAGGACAATACCCATAAAAGATTCTTATATCATTGTAAATGATGCTAGTCTAGAGGTATGCTCATGCCAAAGAAATAACACTAACAATGATGGTAGGTGATGCCTTCTGGCGTATATAACAAACAACAATTGAAAGGAAAATATCAATTAATTTTGTTCAGGTAGACTAGCAGGGCCAAACAAAAATAATAAAACAAGTGTAATCAGATTATAATACACGTTACACAAACTAGAGGTGTATACAGATTTTAATGCATTTTTGACAACCCGTCTAGTCCTTAACACTATGATATATAGCTTCAGATGTAATATTCCCTCAATCATTCATACAGGTGTTGGGACACAACGTTAATTCAACGTTACAAAGGCAACAGCCAGCTATATCAAGCTTCCTGCTGTTCCCATCAACCAATCGGTACATTACGATAACAATTATATCATCGAGAATTTACCAAGACCCCATTAGTTGTGAGACATCTAGCTTCCGAATCAGAAATTAACGAGGTTTGGTAAATGAAAACAAGCCCGCAAAATATCCAGGGCACAAAGCTCATCCTATCTTTGGTGAAATTGTCCCAGCTGTCTAAAATACATTGTTAGTAATAGTATGCTCTAGCCATAAAAAATATATCCTCTTTTTGAATCGAAGAGAACAGTGGTGATGCTTGGCTGTAGTCCCTTGGAAATAAAGAAAGGGATGTTCTGAGCAGGTATGCTTGTTCTATTGCTGTGGTTCTATAACTGATCGTCGCCCATGAATCACATGAGATATTTGACGCGTTATAAATGCTTTAATACTTAATATTTAACTGTGGCATTTTTAATGATTGAAGTGAGGGTCATATATTTCCTATGGATTGTCTTCCACTACATGACAGTATCACTGAAGCCTGGTGAATTGACGTATAATTCAGTTGTTGCACAGTTTATTTATATTGTGGAACTGCAATGTAATGAAATCCCCATTAGGTAAGCTTAGTTTCAATCAGGGTGAATGGTTTTCTCCATTATGCAACATCCATTGTTATAACACAAGACGGAAAGAATCATAAATTTGCGAAAAAATATCTCTGGACACGAAGTAGTAATCACTTTTAATAATACCCCTCTGAGTATACCTAATAAAATACATACACACATAAATGGATTCTCCTTGTATTTAAAGACACATTTGCTATGGCCACATGATCCTTCCTGTAACATGACAAACTGTTATGTATGTCACCAGTAATACTATTTACTGAGACCAAGTACGTTATTTGCAATTGCCTCATTGACTGCTCATATTTACAAACGTTATTTGAATAATTAATATTGATTGTTATTCTGCATATATCTGAATATCCATAAAAACTAAATTATCACAAAATGTTGAAGGTGGCTCATACGACAGCGGCAGTAATGCCTTAGTGTGGGTCTCCTGGCCAAGCACAGATATGTATGTGATTATTATTATTTTAAGTTGTCTGTATATATATATATATACATATGTATATGCAGACATATGTGTGTATATGTATGCATTTGACTTAAAGAATATTTGGTAGTATGTAATTTAGATTATGTCAGCTGTAGTAGGCCTACGTATTTATATTTTATATAACATACACTTAGTAAAATAATATATATTGTGCTTTCATCATATATACAATTTTTTTTATCATATAACCCTTATGTTATCTTTCACAAAAGGTCGAATAAACTGTTTTGAGTTCTGAGTTCTAGTTGATAAACCAATATTTGTGTTGCTGATATATTTTGCATATACTTGTCAGTGTTTATTTCTATGTTTTTATATATCTACATCACAGGATCATGTGAGATGCACACACAGAGTTTGTGCAGTCTCTTGTTATTTGAAGACCTAGAATCCATCATCACCACAATATATGTGCCTCACGTTAATGTTTTGCGATCATTTATTCTATTGTAAATCGCGTATTTTTAAAAATTATTTTGCCTATGGTGCTTTCATATCAGGGACAAAAACTGACCATTTTCACTTCCAAGTTATAGCTTGCATGCCATTCTTATCATTGATGTATAAATATTGTGCTAATCAATTACAAATCTGACTAGCAAATAGGCAGAATTGGGTGGCAATTTGCTATGCGATACTGAACAAATTTATTTTAAAGGTAATTGTATAAATCACGGATTAAAATAATTAAGAGAAAAGAAAAGTGATCGCAACACTTTTCATATTTATTTTTTAGCATAGACCTTCGCAATGATCTTGATATGAACAAATAACATATATTTTACTCTACTATGTGTATGATATATTCGCTTCTAGATCAATTAAGAAATAGGTAAATCTTTTTTTTAACATGTGACACATGCAACCACATTGTAATTTCTCCCAAAAATGTTGTTCCTGGCCGAGAATGATGTATGGGATGGTATGTACTATAATTATCCTAGCCTATAAGTGTGGCACTTTTATCAAGTTAGATCACACTACACGCAGACCTGGCTAACATGATTTCTATCAACATGGGTGGGAAGATATTCAGAAGTGCCTCATGGAAGCCCCAGGATGCACTTCTAAATGAGGTGAAGAGCATTCTTGAGACGTAAAGCAGGTCAACATGTGCGCTCATTTCTTTATCTGTTAATTAGATGTATATCATCATCGATCCTAATTCTATCTTCTGCAGCAGTTGCTGAGCAAAAGGCAACTTTAGTGGAAATAAGAGAAGTGTATATATGTGTATAAATGATGATCATGTTGGCATAAGCCTATTTCAGATCGTGGTTGAGTAACATATATAACTGTCTCACTCACAGCGCTGTTGAAAAACACTGAATCACATGGTAAAACGACTATCAAGAATCACGTCCCACAACTTGCAGTGTAGGCTGTCATCCGCTATCGCTGGTGCACTGTAATAGATAAGCCTAGATTGCGACAGGGAGCGCACAACAAACCAGAAATTACGCTCAAGGCATAGAAAATATACTACCGGTAATCAGGGTAATAGCTGCTAATTCTGTAGACCTACGATGTTATCAAGATTGATAGTTTAGGCCTATAATTATTTTTGTTAATATCAAATTCAACAATTTCCAGGGGTTTCACGGGTGAGTTGTAAGAATTCCCGGGTTTTCTGAGGCTTTCCAACATGTTCAAGGGTAGAATTGAATTCCGTATGAACCATGGAGGATAGAATCACAGTAGTCTAGCTTGCTCGACACAACTGACGTTGCAATTGTCAGTCACTGCCACTGTCAAACAAGCGATATAAGTCGCGTAAATGATATATGTTTCTTAAAATTGAAATCCTTGTCAAATTCTTTAGATCTCGTGCCGAATTGGTTAGTGTTACATCCTGATCAAGTAATTCTGCAAAAAAAAAATTATCGTTGTGATTTTGTCCCGACTAGTATGAACTCTGTCTTGTCAGGATTCAGTTGGCTAGCTATCATCCAGCAGAGAAGTCTTGCAAGCGCTGCTGGACCAACGACAATGACATCTCATGGTCTGTTTTGGAGAGAGAAATGTAAATGTGTGTGTCATCAGCATACAAATGATGGCAGATGTTATGTCTACTAATAAAACTACGCAGGGGCGTTGTAGAACGTGAATAAGAGTGGTCCCAGGATAGAGCCCTGGTGGAAACCGTAATTCGTCTTGAAGGGTTCTCCAGATTGCAGATTGATTTAGAAGTATAACCATTTGAAAGGGTTAAACAAGTTTGCCCTCGACCCGATAGATACAAAAGTACCCAATTTAGAGCGGTTCCGGAAATACTGTACAGCCAGACAACAGGTCAATGATACTACTAAGGTCCAAAGTGGCTGCGGAAAGGTCAAGCAAGACCAATGTTGTGGTCTTGCCACTGTCAATGCTCATACAGATGTCATGGTGAATTTTGAGCAAGGCTGTTTCTGTAGAATGAAGAGGTTTATATGCTGATTAATTGAGGTTTGATAGGTTATTTTTGTCTAGATGGGACCGGATACAATTGAAAATTATTTTTTCAATTATGTTACAAAGGAAATTGAGGTTCAAAACTGGTCTATAGCTTTTATGTTATCCTTAGACAATAATAAGTGTGATGTGCGATACTTTCAGAACGTCTGGGTAGGGGCCGGATTTCAAACACAAATTGCCATCTGTCTGATGGAAAACGAGATTTTCGCGATACACGCTCAAAATATCGTTGTATACGTATGGCTGCTTGAATTGCTGATGTAATCTAAGGATTTGGTGGTTTTAATAGTAGAAACAGTTTTTGTCTTCAGAGGAGCATGACAATTCAAAAATGGATGACATGGTATCATGGAATTGTTGATCAAGACTGTCTGCAGACAGTTTTGTATTTGTAATGAGTTGTGATTTTCTAATATATGTTTTAAATTTATTCATATCCATTTCATTGAGTCGTCTGTATGTTATCTGTTTCTTAGCGGTATGACGACGGAAATCACTTTCTAGTTCAGCTATAACTTTCAAGTGATCAGACAGGCCATAAGATGGAAAATGGAAGAGACAATCTGACTAGCTCTGCTGATGAAGTGATGCACAAATCCAACCAGTGGCCGTGAATATGAGTATGAAAATTGACATGCCGAAAAAAATGGAAGACGTTAAGATATATGTGAACGTTTCTGTATAATGGGATGTCCGAGTGCAAATTTAACTGTCATAGAAATACCAATTCTTCTGGGATAGATGAAAGGTTCCCGAGCAAATTTTAATATTGGTCGAAAAAAGGCAGTGGATATTCTATCAGTCTGTGGATATGGTAGATGAATGTGCAGTGAAAAACGGAGCTGATACTTTTATGTCTAATCTTGGGGGGTGTTGCGGGCGAAAAGCATGTGTCCTCTTGAAGAGGGGCCCCAAATAGGTCAAGAAAGCCTTATTGCTGGCAGGGTTTGAGTGAGAAGCAAAAAACGCTGCTGTCAAGGTGTGTTTAACCTACATACGCTCAGATATAGGCATATATATTTGATGCACATTCCAGTGACCCAAACCAGGTTATGGGTGATAATCTGAAAATATATAGTCCACAGATGGACAGACATGATGGGACAGATGCGCCGCATGATCACGTTTAGGGACTCGGCTAAATGTAGGCTACGGACTATAAAAATTTGTTGACATTGATATATATTGTACTACAAATAGAAACTTACCTTTGTAAAAGGCATATGCTGCTATTGGGAAGAATGGCATCTGAAAGAACAGCTCACACACAACAAATGATTTGTACCATACCGGTGGATTTGCCATCAAATTGTCCTTGAACAAATCAATGTATTGTTCGGTCGCAGTCAACAGCTGAAATAAAGAAACATGTTCATCTGCAAATCGCCTGTGAAATAATAGATATGCAAGCGTGCGAATGAATTTTAAAAAGTCAATTATGTGTATTCTGTCACAACTACATGCCAAAATGCTGCACATAAAGCGAAAAAGGTGCCGCTCTTCAAAGGTCGTTACCATGGCAACCATACAACCTAAACTTTGTACGGCAGGCCAAAATAGCTCAGCAAGGGTCAGGTCTAAGGAACATTTTGCTACAGGTACTGGTATGTTGTATCTTTCTGCAAGATGGGCGGTCTAAACTCTTTATTTTAATAGGCACCTGTTTCCATATCTGCGCTCCCCTATTAGCCGTGACGTTCTCTCCGAGGCCGTGTATTAATTGCTGTATTCGTTTCTCCCTGGAATATCAACGTTTTTCAACATGGCGGTGATTGAGAGCGATCTTGACCCCAAAGTCCGAAAATGGACACTAACTGTTGTGCCTGTATCATGTGTATTAAGCTAGTCGTTTGATTACAGAAATGTGATTGTTGTCACGGGTGATAATTATAGGCCTACTCTGACTCATGGTATAATGTATAAACATAGATATCAGCTAGGTAACATGTAGGCCTACAGACCTTATGGATTGTAGGGCAGAGTATACAATATCCATAGGCTACATCCATCCCATGTCACCCCATGCTTGGCCTTGCGTGTACGGGCTCAGGGGGGGGGGGGTAAAAGTCCCCTATATAATGACCAAAATCTACCACTAGAATCTTGGGGGCTAGCCCCCAAAACCCGCCGCAAATTCCTCTCTTTATATCCTGGATCCGCCACTGGCTTGGAACTCCGGGAATGTGGGCACTCAGGTTCTAAGAATTTCGATTTTTGCCGGGAGATAGTGAGACATCGACAATAATAATAATAATATCTTTATTTCAAGAGGGTAAACCCAATGAGCATTCACCCATCTTCCTTGGGGCCCCCAAAACTACTTTTGAATCGATATTTTACTAGGCCTACGCCGGGCATCAATCTCAAAGCCAGGGGGCATCCAAATTAGGATTACTTAAACTTTATTAAATCATGCTTAGATGGCTCCAGGCCACAAGCCTGATAAGTAGATGGCCCAGGCCACACACTTCAAATAGATGGCCCCAGGCCACACACTTTTAATTGATGGCCCCAGGCCACACTTTTTAAGTCCAGGCCAAAAACTTTAATTTGATGACACCAGGCTACACACTTTATAAGTTGATGGCCCCAGGCCACACACTTTAGGCCTCTGTGATGGCCCCAGGCCACACATTTTCTGTTGATAGCCCCAGGCTAACACTTTAAGTTGATGGCACTAAGCTACACACTTTAGTGGGGGCCTATAGATATGCGCCCCAGGCCACACACTTTAATTTGATGGCCCCAGGCCACATTTTGAGTTGATGGCCCCAGGCCACACACTTTATGTTGATGGCTCTGGGCCACACATTTTAAGTTGATGGCCCCAGGTCACACTATGAGTTGATGGCCTCAGACCACATATGCCTACTTAAAAGTTGATGGCCCTAGGCCACACTTCAAATAGATGACCCCATGCCACACACGTTGAGTAGGCATAGATAACCCCAGGCAAATCTACTTGAAGAGTGTGATCTGATTTGAGCGACATTCCAGTAAACATGGTAAACACAAAACATTTTTATTACATTTAGGGCCTATGGGCCTTCGACGTTGGTCCAGCATTGTATCAATGTTAATGTTATACAAATATTTTGTGCTCACTGTGGTTTATATATGTGGTAAAAATGGCAGTCGTAGTCCCAATCTGCAATCGCAGTCGTTGTTTTTATACTCTCAACTAAGGTCCAGGGCCATCTTATAACCTGAGAACTACTTTCGAATCGATATTTTACTACGCCATCAATTCCAAAGTGTGTGGCCTGGGGCCATCAACTGAAAGTATGTGGTCTGGGGCTATCAACCTAAAGTGTGTGGCCTGGGCCTGGGGCCATCAACCTATATGTGTGGCCTGGGGCCAGCAACCTACCTTGTGGCCTGGGGCGATCAACTGAAAGTGTGTGGCCTGGGGCTATCAACCTAAGTGTGTGGCCTGGGGCCATCAACCTAAAGTGTGTGGCCTTACTGCCTGGGGCCATCAACCTAGAGTGTGTGGCCTGGGGCCATCAACGTAAAAAGTGTGTGGCTGCAGGCCGCATATATATATAACTAATTAAAGTATATGGCCTGGGGTCATCTATTTAAAATGTGTGGCCTGAGGCTATCCACGTATCAGGTGTGTGGCCTGGAGCCATCTATTTAAAAAATGTGATCTGATTTGAGCGACATCCCAGTAAACACAACACATTTGTAGTTAGGGGGGCCTACATTTACTATGATTTAGGCATATACAACGCCGCCCCAACGTTGGTCCAACATTGTATAAATGTTTTACAAATATTTTGTGTTTAATGGGATCTATGTGGGAAAAAGGTCACGAGAGGGGGTGGTAACGTGATCTGTTGCAACCCGCGTGAAGACGTAGTCCCAAGCCCAGAAATGAATGGCCCTGGGCCCTAGGTGAGAGTAATCTGCTCTGGCCCTGGGCCCTAGTTTAGAGTGAGTTAACAACAACTGAGAATAAAACGTTAACGTTAGACCTAATTATATAGAATTGAAAGTTTAACATACCACTTGCGGGAAAGTAGAACGAGGTAATATGATTTGTAAATCAAAACATATCGTTATAGGGATGTGGGTTGCGAAATAAATAAAGAAAATCCATTCTAAAGGTCTTAGAAGTCCCATTTTGTTACTTTTCTGTGTAAGCGACAAGTGAATGCGGCCTGTTGTGATCTAGTTTATAGTGGTATGTAGTCAACTCATCCCCATACAAGTCATCCCCGGTATTGGATATGGACGGGATTAGTCACTGACCTGTATATACACTGGATTGGACACGAGGCTGATTCACGCGGTACCAGAGCGAGGCCATATTACTGAGGACATGTGTTGACCTAAGTCTTACATAACATAGAGACTTCACCCACCGATTCCGTAGTCTCTCGTTAATAACTTCATTTGTGAAAATGTTAATAAAAAATCATGACATACTTGCCAAATACTAATATTAATGGAAAATAATGCAAAAACAACAAAATTTGGGGGGCTCTGATATCTGAAGCGGTTACCAATTGAAAAGTTGGTGTATCCTGTCAGGTTCAATCTCATGTGGAACGACGTCATCATATCACGTGACCTGCGTGCAAACGTCATCAAACCACGTGACCTGCCGGTATTGATCAATAACAACACGTGCTATCACCTGTCGTCTGTACCGTCATACTCATATTAAGGGCCTAAATAAAGATGATGATGTAGCCTAGATAGGGCCTAATGTCAACAGTATAGTCTACTCTAGTCTAGGCCTATAATTAAATTGATAGGCCTATATCATGTAGACTGTAGTCTAGTCTAGGCCCACTAAATACTATCAGGTGCAGCGCTGCAGGCCCGCCACTCACTCAGTCATTGCATGACAGTGACCATGGTGACAGTGACGTACTCTGACACAGTGACAGTCTCTGTTCACGACTGTGAAAGTGTGAGTGACAGGGCTTGGCTGACATCCCAACATCAAAAGAGCACTGGGTCAATGTATCGTGTTCACTGGGATGCTGCCACCCCCCCCCCCACCTTATAGCACTGCCACTGTAGGCCTAACGTTAGGCTACACAGTCAACCTTTAAATAGGCCCTATAAGTTATGTTCCTTTATTATTAGAAAATCCAGTTCTTACAACTACAAGTAGTCTAGTTGACTAGGCCAACTGTGAAGTGCTAAATTTATTATTTTTGTCGCTTCTATGCGCTATAGTCTAATATTAAATGACTACTTTCGCCTTTTTTGTTGCGATATATAACTACCCAGCAAACATGTGCTTAAATGGCCCAATAATGGTAATTACTGGCGAATAGTGGCAGTACTGGCATACAGGTATTGTTGGGGTATGCCAAAACTGGCCCAGTTTCGGCTTTCTTGGCCTGATTCAGGTTAGACTGACAAAATAACGGCACAATAACGGCATATGATTACATTGTTACTCACTTGGGGGAGCTTCCGGCGTTGGCCAGTATTGGCCAGTATTCCGGCCCAGTGCTGGCATTTTAGTATAGATCTTTTCCCTAGGTGGGTCCTTTCTTGGCGGTTAAAACAAGTGTAGGCTACATTTTTCTGAATTGTCATCATTTATTCTTCTTTTCGATTTAATATGGACTTAGATGCTTATATTAAAGTACAAATTCACTCAAATATGAATTGTAGCACATGTCTATATAATTTTTCTGATTCATGATGGTATAATTGATGAATAAATTGAATATTTTGTTAAGGCTTGTCGCCGCCGTGAGCGATAATAGGAGGAATTGGAGAGTGTCTTACCAGTAGGCCTACTGGCCTAGGTTGCCGTTATCAGTTGTTATTCATAGGCCTATATTTGAATTGCTTTGTATCCTAATTAGGCATAGCTAAGAATTCACCCCTCGGTCCCGCTTGCCTGTACTAGTCACTGCTGGGGCTAAATTAGGCATCTTTTTAAATAGTCTAGCCTAAGCACTATATTTATTGTAATAAGAAAGACCGTAGATTGTAAAAATATACTGTAGATTTCAGATCCGAATAAATCCGGCGTTGACGTTTTTTGTAAGCCATATATATTGTTTTATTAAATTTACTGTGCAATTAAACCCTAATTGTTGTTTTTGTATCGCAACAACTCCGAGCAAAACACAGGACAATCACCCAATGCTGTTTCAATGGCGGGCCAGCGTCCAAGACGTTGGTCCAACATTGAAACAGCATTGTATGAATGACACGTGTTTGCTGGGCTATAACTGAATGCATGTTTCAAAAAGAGATAACACCTATTACTTAGGCATCCTATACAGGGCCATTATTGATCCCTTTCGCAACCATTATACAGCCATTATATAATCGTATCTGGGCCAGTATTGGCACGGTAAATATAACCAAATAGCAGCCTGTATGTATTCCTGATATCTGGGCCAATATGGGGCCTCAACAGGCCCAGACATGATAACTAGTACTGGGCCATATGTGGCCCTGTGTGCAAACTGTATGGAAACTACCCTGGGCCAAAACGGGGCCGGTTCTGGCATATTGGTTTGACTGTATTGGCCCATTACTGGCACAAAATTCTGCCATTATAGGTCCAATTCTGGCCCGTTATAAAATTGTTTGCTGGGTATATGATTGAAGCGACACAATCAGGGTAAGACCATAAAAAAACAGTAATTTTATTTCGGCTCCTTCACATGTCCATAATATATGTCAACATGTCCATAGACTAGAATTTTGTAAGATTTTAAAATTTAGTGTTGCGCATTTACTAGTTAAGTCAGAAATAAGGACATAATTTAATTTTGGACATGCATGTCCAAAATAAGAAATATGGGAATAACTGATAAATGCCATGGGGCTTTCGGCACACTTGCTACATTGCCACAGCAGCCAAAAATTTTAAAGACCCCCGTAATTCTAGTTTATAGACACATCTTATGGCACCCAAAAAGAAGCCGAAATAAAAATACAGATTTATTTTTAATTTAAATTGTGTCGCTTTAGACTTACTAAAAATGAGAACGTTTAATTAAAATTGATAAAATCAATATGGCTGCCATAACCTCATTTTCGGTTGCACATGAAAATAAACAATGCCAATAGACTTGCAGACCCCGCAAATTTATATAGGCCTACCGGATTTCTAGGCACTATTGTGAATTAAAACAAAAAAAGACTACATAAGTCCAGGATGCAAGACAACTAGGTCTAAGAAGCTCAGTCTAAGAGTAAGATAAGAACTAGACAGTCTGTCAGAGATTGCAAACCTCCATTAAAATAATGATCCTAATCAGTATCCCAGTAATGGTCTACCTATCTGGCACGGTTTACCTGATATCAGGCCAATCGAAGTAACTAATAGCTGATTTACGGTCATTTTGAATTCGATATAAAGTAGTTAAAAAATTTAAGGGTGCATCCTCCCCCGAAACTTTAAATTTTGTTTTATAGTAATGGACTAGCATCTAACACAGTTTGCAAAATATTAGGCATGTGAAAGTAAATAATGGCCGATAGAGGGCCATTTTGAATTTGATCCAGTCAATTTTTTCAAGAAGCATCCTCTCCTGAAATCTCACATTTTGTTTTATAGTAATGGTCCAGCTATCTAACACGGTTTACCAAATATCAGCAATGTGAAAGTAAATAGTGGCCGATTGGCAGCCATTTTGAATTCGATTAAGTCGAAAGTTTTTAAAAGGCATCCTCTCCCGAAACATCACATTTTGTTTTATAGTAATGGTCCAGCTATCTAGCACGGTTTACCTGATATCAGGCCTATCGAGGTAAATAATGCTGATTGTCGGCCATTTTGAATTCATAATTTAAACATTTCCAGGGTGCATCCTCCCCCAAAACTCACATTTTGTTATATAGTAATGGTCTAGCCATCTAGCATGGTTTACCAAATAACGGCCATGTGAAAGTGAATAATGGCCGATTGGCGGCCATTTTGAACTTGGTCGAGTTGAATTTTTTCAAAATGCATCCTCTCCTGAAACCTTTCAATTTGTTTTATAGTAATGGTGTAGATATCTTGAGCGGTTTCCATGATATTCCGCAATATCAGGCCTGTCGAGGTGAATAATGGCAGATAGGCGGCCATTTTGAATTTGATCAACTTGAAATTTTTCAAGATGCATCCTCTCCTGAAACCTTCCAATTTGTTTGATAGTAATGGTGTAGCTATCTTGAGCGGTTTTCATGATATTCCGCAATATCAGGCCTGTCGAGGTGAATAATGGCCGATATGCGGCCATTTTTAATTTTATCAACTTGAAATTTTTCAAGATGCATCCTCTCCTGAAACCTCACAATTTGTTTTATAGTAAGGGTGTAGCTATCTTGAGCGGTTTTCATGATATTCCGCAAAATCTTTCAGTCGGATTTACCGATGTTATAAATTAGGTCAAAATGCTGTGTCAACTTCAAGGTCAAAAAACCTGAAAAGGCACAACTAGGGACCTTAGAGAACATATATGTGCAATATGACTGTCATCGGCCCAGTACTTTTCGAGATCTGCTCCGGAAACGAAGAGTGCGTCAAAACGTCTAAATAGGTCATAGTTCTGAACCAAAAGTAGGTCAAAGTTCATATACCCTAAAAAGCACAACTAGACCCCCTAGGGGTGTTGTGTGTAAAACTGGCGGCTATTTTGATTATTGATGAAAAGGAAAATCTAATCAGGTCATCTATCAGTGTCTAACCTGCAAACAATGTACGTAATATAACGTTCGTTAAGGTCCTATTTTCGTCATTCATGGATGAAGGTAACGAGGACGTGCTCAGGACGTAGTCATATTAACCCTAACGTCCCCAGAACGTCTTAATAACGTTACATTTATGCTTTACGTCCTAAGGACGTAAATGGGAGTTCACAGAGTTACGTCCTAAGTACGAATGCTGTACGTTGTGGGGACGTTATTACAACGTGAAATTGTTTGCAGGGTATATACTCATGGGTGACTTCACATAAACAATTGAAGATATCTTATAATTATTTTTCAAGCTATCGCGGTAACAAGATTTTTTTTAATCTTTGACCTTGACTTTGCCTTTCACCTTGAGTAAAAAAACTGCCGGAGGGGTTGAATTTTTGTTTAAATTGTGAATTCAATCTGTTGGACAGTGTTGGCGTAGTAGCCAAAAGTGCCAGCGGCGACGTACAAAGGGGACAACAATACCCCATTTAGTCCCGATGGGTAACAAAACAGTATTTTTTCAGGAAGGAAATATATTTTTATTACAATAATAAATATGACATAAAAGACAAAAGTGACAAAATAACAGCAACTGCATCTTATTTATTTGTCATATCAGTAGGCCTACATATATTCCAGAGCAATGAAATAAATGGCAAAAACACAATGAAATTGATTTATATTTACATAGTCTATCTATTTTCCTTACAACAGTCTGTAATGGACCAGTCAACAATAGTTGATGATTATATATACAAACACTACACCTAAAAATATTATTTCATGAATTATAAATGGGGGGGCTAACTGGAAACTAACAAGATATCCTGTTTTTTTCTGTATACATAACGTACTGTAACGATGATCCCATTCAGTTTAAATGTTGTATCAATGTGGATTATACACACACATAAATAGGGCAATATCTGTAAGAATATAAATGCAGATATAAATGTATGTGAACAATTGATACAGTTTTTCTTTCCAAATGTATTACATTTTAGATTTTGTATCACATTCAGTACATAATATATAATGCCATAGGAGTTATTTATTATAATTGTATTTATTACACAATACCAATAAAAACAATAACTATGTTAACCATATGACACATTATGTTACATTGGTATGGATGGCTGTTGTTACCATGCATGGCTTGTGTTGCTGCTGTCAGCCCTGCCTAATAGGCCTACCAGCTCAGTAGATTAACCCTTGTGCTGCTGGGACTGTATATATATATATATATATATGTTTTCCTGTAGATTCAGACCAAATAAAATCTAACTAAATTGCTAAAACAGTTTGTAATAGATGATCAATTGACATGGTTAATCACATAATTACTTTACAGATGATTATTTTTCAGAAATACGCATATTTTTTTGTCATTTGAGGCTGGGATGTGCATTAGCAATTCCAGCTTCAAGTGAATGAAAAATGGGATCAAAAAAATTAGCAGGACAAGGGTTAAGAAAATAAATTTATATCATTTTTTATGACCCTGAATTTATTATTATAATTATTATTGTATTTTTTTAGACGCTTGTATCCAGCTGCACTAAGCCGATCACAGCGCTTTAAGATAATAATAAGTCATGCATGCTGAAAGTTTCAGTATCTAATTAAAAGTATTTGATGTGGTTCACAAATGTATATTGCTCTTAACCCTGAGTGACCGTGTGGGAACTGTCAAAATTTAAAAAAATTTAATGGTCATAGACCCATAAAATTGGAAATCAAATAGAGCAGAAAAGGCTAAGTAAGCCATTAATGATGACTTCAAATTGAAAAATAAACCTTTGGTGTCCATGGTAATGTAAGTTAAAATTAAATAAGGGTAATATGATTGATGCAGCTTGCCAGGAGAAATGTTATACAAAATATTTCAGTGTAGAAAAAAGGTTTTATGATCTATCACATATTATAAAAGATATATGAAATATAAATGGAAAATCACAAATTTAAACAAAATTATACCTGCACACCTGGTTTAAAATTTGCTGTAAATTTTGATGTTTAAGTTACAAATCCAAAGTTCACATTATAGGCCTATTTCACTATTTGTACCTGTCATAAGAGTCTATTAATTATACTTACCCACCATAAATTTCTCAAAATATGTCTTTAATCTACATAACAGTAATTAGATATGTGCAACCTCTCAAACATGTATAATACTTTATCCACATGGAATCATGGATTTGATGTACTTTATTATTATTCTAAAAAAAAAACACATTCTAATAAATGTCCACCGCCCTGATTTGAAACAGAAACCCACAATCATGTAGACCTACACTATCTGATCATTAAAGACTACTGTAATATCATGAATATAAAGTGTCAATCTCCCTTGTAGTCTGAGGGATTATTGTAATTAATTATAATGAATGAATGTGGCTTAGTTCTACCTTAAGTTACCTTATTTTGATTATTTTCATTTTTCTTCATCAGCTTACTTCTGGGTCAGCAGGCAACTTCACTTCAAATATATAATGCATTGATCCAGAATGACTCATTCCAGTACCTGAAACAATATTTTAAACTAGAATTTTAGTGTAAAATCATGAGGATCATGATAAAAAAATTGTTTAATGCCATGAACATGATGAATAATTTATAGCAACCATCACCCAAATATATGTTTATTTTGAAATGTTGTTGTTTTCATTCTAAAACATCGGCCTCACATATATTACATAGAACATGAGATGTTCTATTGCAAAAAGTGCACAAAATGATGCTTTAAAAAAAATTGTGATCAATGGTGGGTCTGCATTATAAATGTTTTGAGATCCATGACATTTAAATTAGAGACTACCATGCTTTTAATCTGATCATAAATGCCATCAATTATAAAAAATGCAATAAAGGGATGTACAGGTACTGTGTATTTATTCTAGAATACCAACTGATATCAGAGGAGGGGGATTCTGGATACTCCCCTGAATGTGCATGCACACCGCAACAGGCATGGATCCACAACAGGGAAAAATTTGCTCAGTATTAAATATGTAGCAAAATGTTATGGGGTTATTCCATGTTAAAACACCTAAATTTAAGTTTCCCAGGTGACCACCTTAGAAAAATCCTAAATCTAATTTGATTATTATTGGCCATGCCAGTAGTAGGTTTGTTAGATTTTAGTTGCCAACTTTAGTTCAACATGTGTAAAGCTTTGAAAATTGGCTTTAACCACCCATTTTATGCCCAAATTTTAGCAGAGTGCCCAAGTTTTAATTTTTGTGAATTTTGCAAGGACAATTAAATTCGCAAATTTGAGAATCTCGCGCAAATTATATTATAGTATAGCGCTACTATTATCTAAATTGATAATTCAGGAATTCTAGACTTCACGAAAAGTCACCAAAATCACAAATTCACAAAAATCTAAACACGCAAAAAAATTACCAGATTTACAGTAGGCCTATATAGACTCTGATAGACTCTGATATATATATAGACTCTGATATATTATACTAAGTTTTTATCCAAAAAAATGATGCACCCTGGGCTACCGGGCAAGACACGGTGGCGGATCCATTAGAGAAGTTAATTATACCGAGGGGGGGGGGGGGGGGGGGGGTGGAAGTGGCAGAATACTTCAATAGGAATTCCCCACCAAAAAAATTCTCATATGGCTAGAAGTGTGACCCCTGGATCCGCCTAGCCGGCAATCTGATGTACCATGGCATGGATAGGGCAGGAAGGTAGCAATTGTAGGTCTATGCATGATGCCCATGCCAGGCCTCGGGGTCATTAGGGAGCTCTTGTTATATTGATTATTTTATCATTGACATAGGCCTAATATTGTCCATAGACTATAACTGTAAGTTAAATTTAAGCCTAGCCCTACACTACAGAGTGTAATTGTGAGTCCAAACTGGCCAAAAAATAATCAGAATCATGAGAATAAATGTAGGCCTACAGTGTCAAGCGCGGATCCAGAGGGGGGTAGGGGGCGCATGCCCACCCCTTTTTGCCTAAAATTCTTTAAAAAGTCCCCTAATTTGGCCAAAAAAGTATTGGGAGCGAGCCCCCGAAGCCACTGCGCCCCCTCCTTTTTCAAATCCTGGATCCGCCCCTGAGTGTCAGTAACTAGGCAGGTACATGAGGTAGTACTAGTAATTATTACTACTAGTATGTGATAATATGATCAAATTGGCAAGAGAAAGACTAACGTTAGGCCTATAAGTCGAAGTGACCAGCATATTCATCTCACACATTCACCTGTCACTCACTCACTCAGTCTCTGTGTCACCTGTCATGCCTGTGCAAGCGGGTTGACCGGCACATTTAATCATCTATTGTGTTCTCTAAGTTATATTTTAGCAAGATTTTATCAACTATGTATGAATAAAAATATCCTATTAACAATGCGTAGCACTTGACATGACTTGGAAAAGAATAAGTTTACCTTTTCTCTTACGGAAAGCACATTTCTGTGATCAATCACCTGCCCATCTCCAATGTAAACAACCCGGCATCAGTCATGTGATGTCCTAGCCAAGATGGCGGCGTCGCTGACTGCTTCGGCCAGTGCTCGATAGAAGGCGTGTCCTGTCTAGTTAATCTATATATGTCTATGGGATTAGTGTCATGTCTGTTGGTATGCCATTGGCAGGCCCGTAGCCAGAGTTTCAGGAGGGGTGGGTCGATTTTGTTTAAATGTGGACCCTTTTGAACGATAGGGCTGCCGAAGGCAACCACCTGCTAGGGGATCCAGTGGATGGCCACTTGCTTTCTGCTGCAATTTAAGGCCTCCCGCAGCAAAATCTAGAGGTTGTGAATAAAGATTTTCAACACATTTTTCAGAAAGGAAAATCAAAATATATATCAGATAAACTATATGTTGCCATGGTAGAGAATGTCGCAATCGTTTCACACTAAGTTCCAAAGTGAGCGAAATATTCTGTGAAACGCAGTGACGTCACTTGGTGAAAACAAGGTTAGGCCTATATAAACCCCCCTCCCCCATACTTCATTCTGTGAAACGCAGTGACGTCACTTGGTGAAAACAAGGTTATATAATACCCCTCCCCCCATACTTCATTGTATTAGCCAGCTCGGTGAAAACAAAAGAGGTCAAGGTCATTGAGTTTCACAGAATAACCACTTTCTCTACGTTACCATGGTTACCAACTAGTTATAAAAGGTGTGTGGGAATGCAGAAGCCATAATACTTAAATCGAGAAACAGTTTTAAGTCAAACTTGAGAACCTTTCACTTTAACCAAATAGGTTAATTTGCCTTTAATCTGTGCCAATCTGTTCTCATGCCTCCAAGAGAGTCAGTTGAGTAGGGGAGAGTGGGGCACCTTGACCATAGGGGCACGTTGAACCACTTGACTTTTCACTGTTTGTTTAAGTCACAATCGCCAGATATCCCGTCAATGTGACCACTGGGTGGTGTGTGAACGAACCAAAAATTAAAGGGCACATCCCCGCAAACACTGTACGTAATATAACGTTCGTTAAGGTCCCATTTTCGTCATTCATTGATGAACGTGACGAGGACGTGCTAAGGACGTAGTCATAATAACCCTAACGTCGCCAGAACGTCCCAATAACGCTACATTAATTGTATTGATACATTCATTGTTATTGATACGTTCTGGGAACGTTTGGGTTATTATGACTACGTCCCTAGCACGTCCTCGTTACGTTCATGCATGAATGACAAAAATGGGACCTTAACGGATGGAAATAGTGCTGCTTATGTGTCATTTCAAAACCGTTATTTCAATTTTTTATCGTAGTTCAAGGTACCCCGACTCATGGTTCAAGGTGCCCCATAGGTGGGGCAGGTTGAGCCTATGAAAAAAAAAATTGAAATGTGATTTTTATCTTAAGTGAGAGATTAAGTTCAAGTTATTTTATGCCAGGAGTTTACCTTTTCCTGCAGCTGTCATTTGCCATACAAAAAATAATTCAGCTCCATTCAGACTTGGGAGGGGGTTGAAAATAGAAAAAAAGGTTCAAGGTGCCCCACTCTCCCCTACAAGTAGTTTAACAGTTAGGCTACAGCGCTATAATCACGACTATTTCGCTTTTAATCTATTTTATTAGCTGATTAACATGATCAAATTTTAATTATTGGAAATAAAAAGTGTATCGCTTCAAGGGCTAATTTATCGCACTACATATATTTGTCTTGTAGTTTAATTTATGTTTATTTTTTGTCTTTTCAAAATAATGTGTTTTACACATTATTTCTAAATATTGTAAAAAAATAATGTGTTTTACCTGATCAATTTCTGTAAATTCTAAAAAGATGATCGCAACAATGACAACAAATTAAAACCCACAATTTTAACATCTTAGTGTAATACACATCTGGGGGTTTTTAAATCATTTTTGCCAAAATGTCAAATAATGTGTTTTGCCTGATCACGGCTGAGCTAGCCTGACATTCCTCCATAGATCTGCTGTGTAAATCTGAATGTGGACTACAAGATGCGGCATGAAAATCGTTATACATGTACATAGCCCTGTTGGAAAACCGCATTCTACTGATCCTACCTTTTTCTTGAACATCTGGCCTATGCTTTTTGATGTGTCCGCAGTTTGAGCTGTCATTGCTTCTGTTCCTTCCTGCCCATCGTAGTGATTTCGAGCCAAAATGGACAGAGCTCAAGAATTGTAATGTTCAGGCACGTAGCCAGATAGGTTTCGTTAGTTTTAGACGTAACCATGACTTTCCAAAATCAAAGAAGCATTTTTATATTTTTGTACAATTTTTTCGTATAGACTACGTGGGCCTAAGTAAATTGTACAATAAAGTAATTTTAGTAAAACATTCCCGTAATGCCTATATCACTGGTTCTATATCCCGCACTCCAGGGTCTACTATAACTAAATGTTTCAGATCATCCAGACTGGGAGGTTTATCCACCCAGGGAGATGCAAAGAGAGAGGGATAGAACCAATTCCGAGAATCTGTGAGTGTAGGGCTAGTCACTAATAGGGGATTAGTGGAACAAGTCCCATCTCACTTCACTTCATTCCCGTCGGGACGACGGAACACAAATAACTTGGTTAAATCATTTTCATGCCTGGGAGTAAGTGACGCGCATCGTCTGATGTGGCGTGATTCAAAATGAGGCTAGACGGGCCACCGCCTCTCGTCAAAGGTCGGAGACGCCCGAACCAGCCCGAACGGTGAGACGCAGGTTCCCACATTACCCCACGGGCTTAGTTCAAACGTCGGTTTAACACTCGTCCTGCTGGACCTCTGAGTGTGCGAGCTACTGTGTCTTAGTGGATCCTGTGGATTCCCTATAGTGATCCCTGTAGTCTTCGAGCTCGTTTTTTGCGGTTGCGTTGTATGCTGTGTGGCTGTACCTGTTGCAGGCTCGCACTCAAAATGTGCAGGTTTACCTTGGTCCAATGAGACCGTTTCCACCTTGCCTTTTATCAGGATTTTCATGACTCTGCCGCTCCTCACGATGACCTTATATGGGCCGTCGTAAGGGGCGGTCAGAGGCGGCGCAATTGTGTATCTGATTAATTGTCCAAGTTTGTATGTGCGTCGACGGTATACTTCTGTGTAAAAAAAAATTGTAGTTTAAGCAGCCGACCTGCCCAATAACTCTTTGACAGCGGAACGAACGCCAAATAAAACGGAGGGTAGTGTTATTGTCCATGGATCCGGTGACTCGTGTGCCATTATGGCTGCTTTTAACTGACGGTGGAAACGTTCGACCATGCCGTTCGATTGGGGGTGGTAGCTTGTTGTGCGATTTCTTACTATCCCGAATTGGTTACATAAACCATCCCATAATTTGGCTTTGAACTGTGCGCCCCTATCTGTGGTGATAGTGGCGGGTGTCCCAAAACGTGCTATCCACCCACTGGAGAAGGCATCATCGACTGTTTCGGCTCGAATATCCACAATAGGAATGGCTTCCGGCCAGCGTGTGAAATGATCGACGCAAGTCAGTAAATATCTAAAACCGTCAGCGTACATCAGGTGTCCGACTATATCAATGTGTACTTGGTCAAATCTCTTGGTAGGTTCGGTGAATTTGCCAAAAACTGGCTGATTGTGGCGAGAAATTTTGGCGGTCTGACAACCTTTGCAGGTACGGCACCATTTAGCGATATCTATATTCATTCCATGCCATACAAATCTTGTATTTATCAAGGGCTTTGTAGCCCTATGCGATGGATGACCTAATCCATGTAAATTTAAGAAAACATTTTTTCAAAAATTTACTGTAATATACGGCCAATTGTGTCCTGTTGACACGTCGCACCAAATCAAATGGTTATCAAATGACTTGAGTAGTTGAAAGTTCATAGTAAACGACGTTGAATGTCGCAATTGTGTTAATTCCGCATCCAAGGCTTGATCTGCACTTAATTCTTTGTAATTGATTGCTGATGTACTGTTTATTACTGACACTGACGGTCGTGACAGTGCGTCAGCGACGAAATCTGTCTCGCCTTTCACGTATCTTATGTCCATGGTAAACTCGGCTATAAAAGCCAACTGTCTTGTTTGTCGCAGTGATGGGCGTTCGGTAACTGATGACATGACAAAAGTTAAACGTTTGTTGTCGGTATTTACTAAAAAGTTACGGCCTTCTAAATTGTGCCTAAAATGTCTGATAGTGGCATATACTGCCAAAAGCTCGCGGTCAAACGCGCTGTAGCGTGTCTCCGCAGGATTCAATTTTTTACTAAAAAAAGAGAGTGGCTGCCAGACATTGTCTATATACTGCTGCAAAACGCCACCTACGGCGAAATCACTAGCGTCACACGTGATATTCAACTGGGCCGAAGGGTCTGGATGTACCAGGAGGGTTGCATTTGCTAGTATTTGCTCAGACTCTGAAAATGCCGATTCTGCACTTTCATTCCACTTTAAATCAAAATTAGACTTCGGAGACAATCTAGTATGACCGTCATTGGCTGCAGTCAGTAAATTATTTAGCGGCATAAATTTAGCCGCGCATTGTGGTATAAATCGATGGTAATAATTTACCATTCCTAAGTATCTTCGTAACACTCGTTGCTTTTCGGGTTTAGCGAAATTAACTATGGCGTCAACTCCGCTGGGCGACGGCTTAATTCCTTCCAAACAAACGTGGTGGCCTAAAAAGCTTAACTCGGTTGTACCGAACTGACATTTCTCAGGACTGATTATAATACCGTATTCGGCTAGTCGGGCGAAAAGAATTTTCAAATGTTTCTTATGGGTACTATGATCGGGGCTGGTGACTAATAAATCATCTAAATATACGAACACAAAATCTAATCCGCGTGTAACGTGGTCGATGAAACGTTGAAAAGTTTGATCAGAATTTTGTAGACCAAACGGTGTCCTAGTAAAATTGAAAAGATCGAAAGGTGTGGTAATTTTCGAACCAGCTAAACACTGCATAAAGTCTTGAATGTGAGGGATTGGGTATTGATCTGGTACGGTCTGAACGTTCAAGCTTCTATAATCACCACATGGTCGCCAGTCGCCATTTTTCTTGGGGACCATAAGAAGTGCTTAGGACAATTCACTGTCGCTGGGTTCGATAACTCCTAACTTTATCATATCCTCAAACTCACGTTTCGCAGTGACTAGTTTGTCAGGGGCTAATCATCGTGGGTGCGCGAACACAGGGTCTCCTTTGGTCACTATTTTGTGTGTAATACCGTGTTTGACAGTCTCTCCCTTCGTCCTAGGGCGAGTCAGTTCTGGGAACTGACCTAATAGTTTTGTGTAGTCATTATGGACAGTGTCCACTCCATTGAGTGACAATGGTGTAGCTGACGATAGTTAAGATGGTATAGCTAAACCGGTTCTCATGTCTCTTAGACACCGACTTCTCAAGTCCACCAGTAAACTATAATGTATGAGAAAATCCGCCCCTATAATGAGCTTTTTACCGTCTGCTTCTATAAATGTCCACGTATAGTCACGTTTAAGGCCGACGTCGTCACTGGCGTCGACGACGCGTTTGCTAGTACCGTAGGTATTAATAGTAGTATTGTTAGCTGCAACTAGGGGAAGACAGTCAGCGTCTGAAGTCCTGTTAGCGCAAGACTTGGGTAAGATGCTTACTGCTGCACCCGTGTCAATTAAATTTTCGCATTTATTGCGTTCGTCTGCGACGTACAATAACTTAGAGCCAATCTTCTCTCCTGAAATGACTTCTCTCGGGTTTATTCAGACCTCGGCGCTCTATTAGGATGCCTTTGAGACTATCATACTTATGTGTGAGGAAGGGTTGCAGAAGCACGCCTCTGACGTCTGACGCTACCTCTCCAGAGAGTGCCGCACAGGTGAGATTATACCGTTCGTCGTCATCCGTTATCTGGTGTAAATCAAACTGAGTCTCGATCTGATTAAACCATAATTCTACATCTGTGGAATAAAAAGTGGCTATCTTAAATTTCGGCAGATTAGTTGATCGCCGTAAGGGTTGTCGTCTAACTGGCGAAGGGCTCCTTGAAGATTCGCTCTTTGAGCGATTTCAGTGTCGTCTAGTGCGTGCGATTCTTGCAAAGTCTGCTTTTAGCCTTCTGTGCTCACTGTCAGCTGCTTGAAACTGAGTCTTCTTCACTTGCCAGAAAATATGAGTCCTTACGATGAGCCCCTTATCCTTCGAGGGGTGTAGACACGAAGCCTTCGCTATCATATTTGGTAGCCATCTTGAAATGTTTATTAATTGAAATTATGTAAAAATTAAAACGTTTGAGTTTACAGGCCTATTGGCTACTGGGCAATACTCAAACGATTATTAAAATGATATGCATTTAAAACATACCAACTATTGTGGTTGTCGCGTCCTGCATGGAGAACTGTGTGCACAGTTATCTAGACTAGTGAATAAGTCTTGATGCATGCTGAATCTGTAATTTATAAGAATTGTCCATGTTGCTGAATACGGGGGTTGCTGAAATGTCGAAAAAGTCGCTGCTCAGAAATTGCGTTTATATTACTTTCTATTTCATTTAACATATAAATTGTGAAAATTGTAGGTTACAAACTGTATATGAAATACCAGAATAAATGCTACATTGCTATTCTAAGCTATGATACTATGGTATTGGGTAAATTGACCTGTGTGGAAAAGTTTTCCACGCAAGTCGAAAAACACATGGAAACATTAAGATTGTCACGATAGCACAACTGTGAAGTCGTATATCCCGTTAATAAAATAACGATTAAAACTGGCCCATCATGAGAAAATTTCATTATCTTGACGATAGGCTGAGTGCGACAGTATTATTTATCTAGTCTACAGTTCGACTTAATTTTGGAATTATTTTGTTCAACTCTTGACTGACAGTAGTCTATAAAGACTATATAGTATTATTTCGCTGACGAATATTTCCCATAATGAACATTTTTTTTTTTTTATAAAATGTCCATCATGAAAAGCATTCACAGTGACGTCGAAATCGATTGCTCGCTTCGATTCGTATTATCGCACGTAGCTCGGTGCCCGTCGGTTTAGGTTGGGCGGTGGTGAGGGTGTTGTATGTTATGTATGTACGGCGACATGCTGCTGCCTCACCGTGTGAGTGGTGGCCGCAACGATTATAGCAGCTGGCGGTGTGTGGCGTACATGATATATATATCATGTAGGCCCATGTGTGGTAGCGCGTCGCTGGTTCTCAGTGAGAGGAGTTGGCACGCCGGTAATCAAGTGCTGTGTGCAGTAGGGCCGCCTGCTTCAACTCATTAGCATATTCATAAACTAAGCGTCGCACCTATGCGTGGCTTAGTCTAATAGATGCTGACCGCAAGGGGGCAGGTCAGCGCGAAAGTACGGAAAAGTAGATAATCAAATTTCTAATCAAAACTATCACACAATGTGTAATATAATTTTGGACTTTAAGAAGTTTCTGCTATAATGAATTCAGCTTCTCTTTGAGGATTGAGAAAAAAATATATTTGAAAAAATTTGCAGTGCCTAGATAATTTTTACAGACAACGTTTGGCCTTGACATGTGAGCATGGTTTGTTAATCACACCATCGATTCAAGATGGCGGCTTAATTTATGCTAATTATGTCGAGTTGAAAACGTGGGGTGATCCTCGTAATGGATGCCGGGTTGGCGGGCTCGGGTGCAGCTATCGGTAGCCAATTGAGCTAATGTTAGGGACACCTGCAGCAAAATGGCTGCCTCACCCATACATAATAAAATATTTCTGCTGCCGCCTAAAACAAAATATGATTGTAATGACAAAATATTGACCTACGGTCCTAACAATAATGTATTTACGGACCAAATAAGACCGTTTATTCACATGTATTTCAGGCGAACAATTTTAAGTGGCCCTAAGACTATCAAAAGTTCTCTGAGTCGAGGCGATATTTTGTTTGAAAATTTTTATTTTGTATTTTTTCAGACAAGAAACCTAGTTGTATTTTTTGAATGGGCCGTAAAAAATCGAGTCACCCAATTATGGTGTAGAACGATTTAAAATTAATTTTAAAATATTCACCTCCCAATCGCCTATAGTGGCATAAATAGGAGGGAAATATTTCAAACTTCTGACTTATTAGGAATGAATCGAAGAGATTCTAATTTGATTTGGAGCAAAAACCTTCTTGTCGACCATTTTGAAAAATGGATCGCACAAGGTTGCCGTCCAAAATTATGGAAATTTTCGCTGTTTTCCAGCGGAAACACGCGTGCCTCTCCCCGGATAACCTTTCTAGCTAATCCTTACTGGCATATTTGACTATGACCTACAATTTTCACGTACCTTTGGAAAAAATGATGTGTCATTTTTTTCTAAAAATCCCCGAAATTTTACAAAAACTATCCTCTAAAGCAGTGGTTTTGCGTCGTGTGTTGCTCGGTGAAAGCACTGTTGCGAGTACGATCAAACGACTGGGGTCACCGATGTGAGTGTAGGGCTAGTCACTAATAGGGGATTTGTGGAACAAGTATCATCTCACTTCACTTCATTCCCGTCGGGACGACGGGACACAAATGACTTGGTTAAATCATTTTCCAGTTCATTCTCGTTTATTTAGTTCAGACAATGTCGTAACGTTAGTGCACACATTTCCATGCAGAACGCGGCAACCTAGCCAGCAGCTTGGTGCTTGAGTCTAGCGAGACGTCTTCTCGATTCGGCAGCCTGGGAGTAAGTGACGCGCATCATCTTATGCGGCGCGATTCGAAAGTGAGGCTAGGCAGGCCACCGCCTCTCGTCAAAGGTCGGAGACGCCCGAACCAGCCCGAACGGTGAGACGCAGGTTCCCACAAATCTATTAAAATGACATTTAGACACGATCGTAGCGGGAGACCTTCTTCCTGACAAACTATGTGGAGGGGAGTTTTTTACGACCTTCATTCAGTTAGGACGCTCACAGACTTCCCGCGATCCGCTAAGTGCCGATGCTGTTTAAACCTGGACCTCTGGGGCTATTTTTTAGCTTTTCATACCCATTGACCTCGTGCTATCTTTCTTTGACCGAACCCTCGTCCCTATGACCACGATATGGTTCACCTCTTTCGATAGTTAATTTTTTTTTTATAAGAAATCACACATAAAAATATTGCTTTTAACTACTGTAATTTTTTGGGGGGCGTGGTCAGTATTAAAATAATAATGTGTTTATTATTTAATTTAAAATACCGGGTGTCATTATTTATCAGTATATAGGCCTTATAATAATTATTCGCAATGATGAAACTGCTTGTCCAATCCAGAGTACTATATTGTCTATTAACCCTCAAAGCGCTGACATACATTTGTACAGACCCTGAAGACCAAACTTGGGTTTTTCATTTTGAAATCATCATAAATGTCTCAGTTAGCTCTTTCCGCTTCATTTGAATACCTATGTTATGGGTATACTGCCATTAGAAATATGTTTACTCTTACAGTGCGGGGATCGTCTTTAGACGACGTCTAGGCCTACAGACGTCAGATCATGACGTTTAGAGTCGATCCCCGCGCGCTGTAATGGTTAATATTAGCGATACATTAACCAGATAACACGAAATATCGAAAAACAGTTTAAGAATGTCAAATGACATAAGATGAGTATAAATGGGTTCAATTTTTTATCAAATTTTAAAATTATTGAAACTTTGAAGTGTAGCCCCCCCCCTAATCTAAATAAATAAATCGTCATTTGTATTGGGTTTTAACATTTTAAAACTACCGGGTATTTTAAAATGTTTGTTTTTTTAATGATTCAGTAATGTTTATAGTAGAATTTATATTAACCATCAACCCGCGCTTTTCACAAACTTTTCAGTCGATCATGAACCAATTTTTACGAAATTGTGCAAGCAACTTACCCTGTACTTAATTATAGGCCTATAATTTTTCATAATTATATCTTTTTTAAAACGGTAAGACTCAATGGGAGCTTAAATGGTGGAGCCGATCACATGGGGCTGAGTTGATTCTCCTCTGCATGTAACACAAGAGACTGAATCAATGTTAATTTAATGTTGGCCAAGCGTCAGTGACGCTGGTCCCCCATTAACCCTTACATTGCGGAGATCCCCCACTGTAAGAGTAAAAATAATAGTGATAATTGTCAGTGATAACGCAAAATAATTTGCATGAAAAAGCGGACCTCTGCCCAAGTCCGACCCCTCCGACCCCCCATCCCCCCTTCCCCCCCTGGCTACGGGGCTGATTGGGGGCTGAGCAGTTGCATAGCAATTGCCAAACCCCAGGCGTATAACATGGTTACATGGCGACATGGCTATATAAAATTGACCCAACGTTGGTTTAATGTTGGCCTATAGGCTTATAGCCACTCTCCACACATAGATGTTGCTCAGGTAAACCTCCGCTCTCTGACTGAGGTCCGAATGGCTTATAGGATTGACCTAAGAAAGTTGAAGCGCTGGGCACATATATTTGGGCGATGAAATCAATCCATCCAAATGTTCTGTCCTCCGAGTGAAGATACCATGGGCTAACGAGATATACCTTCAGACTATCAGCACAAAGGGGTCACACTCGGAAAAGTAACAAATTCACCTTACTTAGACCCTAATGGGAGTCAGCATCAGTGAGAACCTGGGATGGGGGGATAACATCTCCAAAATCGCGAGTAAGGCTAATTCCACACTGGCTTTATTGAGGAAGAGGGGTACTGGGATGATTGCTAGTAGTAGTAGGGGACACCGGGGCACCATGGACACCTATTTTTCATTTTGGATTTACTTCAAATATTTTTGTAGCAGATTAACGTAGTATCAACCAATAGGTAACAGTGGACTAAACTAATTTCTGACTGGAATACAATACATGCATTCATGTTGGATGTTACTTAAAAATCAATTTTAAAAAATCCCCGAGCTCGGGGCACCATGGACATGGGGTGGGGTACAATAGACATGTCTACAGGCATGTTGGGGGGACTTCCTGTGTCAATCAACACATTTTTAATGGTGAAATGAAAAATTAAAAAGTAGGCCTAATACTTAAATGTAGAAGTCTTCATTTTGGGGGTACTGAGATTAAAAAATATATATTTTCTCTGAGGACGAGGCACCATGGACAATAATGCCAATAATGGGGCACCATGTACGTACATTGTACCCCGTCCATGGTGCCCCAGCATGACGATTGTTATAAGTGTAGCTTTAACTAGCTTAAGGTAGAATCTTCCATTATCGCCCATGGTTCTTGAAAAACACAATTTTCACTAGCTTCTATGTGATTCTTCTTTTAACTTAGTTCCAATGAGTCTTTAATGTTTTACCAAAATCCGTGTATACCTTAACCCTTTAAAAACACATATTTCGCCATAGCTTACACAAGCCTTGATGAATCACCACCATTTTTTCCTGCTGCAATAGAACAGCTTAAAAACATTCCCTAGAGGGTTCTTTTAAACTTGGACAACGCACTTGGCCTAAAAGACAGATGTTCATTCGGCCCCAATGTCCATGGTGCCCTGGTCTCCCCTACTTTTTGCCCCCATCCGGGGAGGGTCATTAGGGATCTGTTCCGTCAGTTCATTGCATGCTGTACAGCATGGCACGGAAGCACTAGTATACAGCAATCATCCAAGTGAAACTGCAGCCTCCTCGTGTCTGGCCATAATCTTCAGGCGGATTGTCAGTGGCATACCCTGGTTCCTCCGCTCAACTGCGGTGCTAATGCAGCTCTTGCATCAGTGCTGGCGCTGGTGTAGGCTGTCGTAGTCTTAAATAGCGTGTTTGACATTAGGTCTCTCACGTGGGATGAATGGAGTTACCCAGAGGAAGTTATCCTAACTTTTGTTACTCTAGGGCCTATCCGACCCGAGGATAGCGGAGCTGCGCGAAATGCCGCGGAGTTTCAGCATTAAATTGCACAGCGAAACCCAAGTCTCCGGTCGTCTGGGCATGTCTGGGGGTAGATCCCCTAGACATGCCCAGAACCCCTTATCAGGCGAGCGAAGGAAAACGCTCTCAATAACCCACCATGCCCTATCACCCCCACCCTCACATCATCACCCTACATCATTCATCTCATCAATTGACTACAACGTTTGTATCGTATTACAATGTCACTTAAAAGACCTTTTGTGCTGAAAAGTGACGTAAAGCAATGATTTACTACTACTACTTATTAAGGAAGAATTGAAAGGGATATGTCCCTCAAAATTAAAAGAGATTTCATATTTTTTAATGGTTCGGTCACTTTTTGGAATACTTTTTGTCATGTAGGCCTATGGGATGATCCGTACACCCAGCAAACATGAGACGTTGGCCCAACGTTGGTTTACTGTTGGTCCAAGCTTTGTGCCAGCGTCTCATGTTTGCTGGGCAGGCAAGGTGATATTGACAAATTCAACAAAATTCAAAGAATTGCTGTACGTTTTGTAACAAGCAACTACAAGCGTAAATCAAGTGTAACAGCTCTAATCCAAGATATATATAGGCTGGACTGACTTACAAACTAGAAGAAAGAACTCTAGGCTGTCAAGCCAGTACAAAATTTTGAAGGGATTAATCGCTGTACCTGTCAGTGATCTTTTAACCCCAGCAGACAAAAGAACTCGTGGTGGACATAAAAAAAATCATTCAAACACATTAGAGCTAATACCACGCTGGGACAAAATTCGTTTTTTTACAAAACCGTACCCTATTGGAATCATTTTTCACCAGCTGCTACTGAATCCAGATCAATAGCAGTTTTCGAGAGACAACTGAGCGATTAGTCTGGCCGGCGGCTCAGCACCTCCCTTCTCTTGAAACTCCATTGAGGAGGACTGCAGAGTTAAAATATTAAAGGTTAAAGGATACCGGACCTAATAACGCTAATGAAGGTTCAATTACCATTGTGAAAATAAACATATAGTCCAGAGGTAGCATTTTTAAAATAAAATTGATAAATATAAGTAGGTTTAATTATTAACCGAACGTCCACGGCAAGCTTAAGAATGCCCCCTCTATTTGTCCAGCAAGTGTAGGCTACAAATATAGTAATGATAATACATGTCCTGTAACGTGTTAGCCTACTTGTGACCATCTATGCACTACTATAACGGCGAAATTATATTCATAGATGTCACTAGAGTCACCAAATGAAATGTTTTTTTTTTTTTTTAACCAAGTTTTGTAATCAATTCATATCGTTAATAAAAAAAACAAGAAAACATTCAGGAATGTCACATTTATTTTAAATATGTATTCTATATTCACATTGTGAAAGGTCTAACGTTAAGTTTATTAAATACACAATGGTAAAGTACCGTATATTAAAACAATTGCAGATATACATGTACAATATATTATAATTATGATACAACTTTATAGTAAAATTATTTACATAGTATAACAACATGATAAATTAGGCATTATTCCATATATTAATGTGTATTATATGTTTACATTTTTATCAGTATACATTTAATAAATATAACATTAAAGTATAATAAAACAATTACATATATTCATGTACAGTAAATTATAATTATAATATTTACGTAACACAAGCGTCACTACATTGACTCTAACCCCTTTGATTGGTTAGCCCTCTCAGCCCCAGCTAGAGCGCATCACCCAATTACAGTAAAACCTGTACATATCGGAATGCCTTGGGGACAAAGTTTTATTTCGGTTTGGACAGGTTCCGGTTTGGACAGGCTTTTTGCTTTTAACGAGGAACAAACAATGATAACGTGTAGAATTGACATGAGGGTTATGATTCAGCAGTGTTTCATGTACGATTCAGAAGGGGCATGGCGCCACCTATCATTGGGGGCACCTTATCATGGCCGCCGGGCACCCAATTGACACGGCGGGGCATTTCCAACACCCCCCTCCATCCCCAATTAAGGGTACAAACAGAATCAGTTAAGTATGTAGACATCGCCAGTTATTACCACTATGTACACAAGACATTATCAGGTATTGTGTCATAGGTGTGAACGCGAGACATCAGTGATCGGGGTGTGTTCTACTGTGACAATGGCCTTGGTGGATTAAATATGACGTAACAATAGTTAAATGAGGCACTTCACTGTCAGAATATTAGAAGGGCAACATGGCGCACATGAAGGGCAACATGGCGCATATGAAGGGCAACATGGCGCTCACAAAAGGCAACATGGCGCTGCGCCATGTTATAAATGGCTAGATGAAACACTGATTCAGGGTGCGTCGTCGGTAGGTCTGTTAAGCTTGGAGGGGGCAGTCATGCCCGTGTTGATGCAAACAGCCGGAATCCAATTACAAACTTTCTCTAAGTCCTGATCCAGCCGGGTCGGTGGTAGAAGATGAACTAATCAGTATAGGTCCAAAAGAATCATTCTTTCATTTATTGTAGATAATCTAGAAATATCAATTCGCTATGCACATGCTCCATTGGGGAATGCGGCCTGGCCATGCTAGCCTGTTGGGTGCTCAGCGGAGCGAGACGTCCACTCGCATTGCTGTCTGAGTCAAGAGTGGTGAAATGCGCTCGAAGTGGTAGTGGCGGTAGGCTTGGCGGAAGCAGGATGAAATAGGCCAGGAACGCGACTGTTGGCCTGTCGCCGGTGCCATATTACTCCAGGGCTAAGTGACAACGCATATCGAAAAACCTAAGATTGTAGTTACGGCGGCAGGTAGAAATTCGCAAAAGCACGATTATTTGATAAAAACCTCCTGAGCAGTGCCAAATCGTACAATTTTCATATATGAACAATTCAGCAACATAACTTGAACAGCTCGAGTCGTTGTGGTGAAAAATACAGCGTGGGCAGTTGGCGAACGTCGGCAGGTGCAGCAATGACCAATTAATTCCTATCCTCTTAGCGAATGTCACTGATACAATAAACGGTCATGCTGACAACTTGTCGTGTCTCGTCCAACTGCATCAACTTATTTAATCAATACATTCAAAATCGCCCACTGGAATTACATGCAAAAATCACTTGCGTAAATTTTGGAGGAGGGGGCACCAATTTTTTATTTTATTTTATTATTATTGCCGCTTCATTTTTGTTTAGAGACACCAATTTCCATCCCCCTGCCGGAAAATCATGTCAGTGTTACGTTTTTTAGTAGAGCTTCAGCTCTACTCTTCAGATGATATGGGTCTGAGTGGTTTTCTGTATGATTACTTTCACGACAATAACTTAAAATTTTTCAAATTGAGAACATATCTAACTCCATGTGTGTGTTAAGAATAACTTTTTTCTTTACACCACGAAGCCACATTTTGAGATTTGGGCTTGAATGGTCTGACGAACACTGATATAAATGACACATCAATTCCTATACTTAATATGTCAGCCATGTACAATGGGCTCTGTTAGGTGACGTCACGCATGACACGTGACCTTTGCAATACACTTTAACAAGCCTTTGCTAGCACAGCAATACCAACCTTACAGTACTGTATACGACACGTGACCTACTACCCAGCAAACACGAGGCATTGGCCCAATGTTGTTCTAATGTTGTCCCGCCCTCTTCGACGTCGGCCTAACATTAACACAACATTGGGTCAATGCCTCATGCTAGCTGGGTATGATCCAATGGTGTTTAAATGTTGGCCCGCTGTCTTCGACGTCGGCCCGACATTAGAACAACATTGCGTCAACATCTCGTGTTTGCTGGGAACAGCACCTCCCTGCAAACACTGTACGTAATATAACGTTCGTTAAGGTCCCATTTTCGTCATTCATGGATGAATGTAACGAGGACGTGCTAGGGACGTAGTCATAATAACCCTAACGTCCCAAGAACGTCACAATAACGTTACATTTATGTTTTACGTTCTAAGGACGTAAATGGGAGTTCACAGAATTACGTCCTAAGTACGAATACTGTTTTACGTCGTAGCGTCCTCACAACGTACAGCATTTCGTACTTAGGACGTAACTCTGTGAACTCCCATTTACGTCCTTAGAACGTAAATCATAAATGTGACGTTATTGGGACGTTCTTGCGACGTTAGGGTTATTATGATTACGTCCTTAGCACGTCCTCGTTACGGTCATCCATGAATGACAAAAATGGGACCTTAACGAACGTTATATTACGTACAGTGTTTGCAGGGCTGGCATTAATAGCAGGCCTAATACGACAACGCTGACCAAATGTTGGACCAGCGTCGTAGACAGTGTGCCAGCATTGAAACAACGCTGGCTCCATGTGATTGTCCATCGGTACGTGTGTTTGCTAGATCAATCTGTCCCAGAGGCACACACCACAACACTCAGCTGACACAAAGAGACGTTGAATCAATGTTGGTTCAACGTTTGTCCACTATCCAAGACGTTGGACCAACGTCAAGCCAACTTTGATTCAACGTCTTGTCTCTGCTGGCTATTGTTTAAAACCCAATATCAAGCTATTAACTCACTAATTATATTGACAACTTTGGAATCTCAATATATCTAGGCTTATCGAGTTGTGAGTTCTATAGTGAGTTGTGAGTTGTGATAGGCCTATTGAGTTTAAAAAAATAAAAATGCAAATGTTTCCTTCACACATAAAACATAATTAAAACGGAGTGGTAAATTAAAAATAGTCCTTGACATGAATAAATTAGGGCCCAACGTTACACATAAATCACGATGGAAACTGATTGTCAAGGGCATATGCCTGATAGAATATATGCCTATTGAAATCCTTGTTGGACTGAGATGGTCGGGCTAACGGTCTAATTTTCGGGAAGAAGACAACCAAAGTAGCTTTACACAACATGTGGTGCCAAGGCGCAGAAAACAAGAGAGATCTCCCCAGGTCTATTTAATGTTGTCCTGCAGTCTCACACTGTTATTATTGTGACAAAATAAGACCGTTTATTCACATATATAGGCAAACAATGTTAAGTGGCCCTAAATCCTATAAAGTTGTGTGAGTCGAGGTAATAATTTATCAATTCTAAAATCCAAACTGTATTGCTTTTAGTCCAACAAGGTAAAAGCGACACAATCAGGTTGAATTAGAAAAAAATTCTGCTTGGAGACATATCTAGTGAGTAGCTAAAGGGTCATTTGTTGATCTTCAGAGTCCATGCAACGTATTCTGTTTTCTTAAAAAAATAAATAACGTATGCTTGTGTTTATTGATTATTGGGGGAGTAGCACTGTTAGTATCACATACTTTTTTATGTCAAATCCTCATCTAGGCCTACTTACGTTAGACTACATATTCACCACACAGCAAAAAACTATGGTTGATTTTGGAATTGCTGGCCGATAAAAACAACAATATAACTAACTCAAATGTAACGTAGGCCCTATTTTGTTATTTTGTGGCGACATGAACATAAATCAATTTTGCAACGGACAATTAATGCCACTTTTGGGAATTCTCTTTTTTAATACAATCACTACTATATATTCGTCAAATTCACACAATTTATCTTCCAAAAACTGCACCCAGTCATGAACAGTGACCTGTCAGAGACGAAAATTTAGGCTATCGGCATGCCAAAAATGGCACTTTTATGGCATTCCATGCAATGGTCACTAGGCTATGGATATCTATGCATGCTTTTCTGCAAGGTCTGTGCATGAATTAAATGATAAAACTACCTAAACAAAAGTGGAGGTCACTACAAACGAGAACATAGCTGGGGTCACATAATTCTTCAAGTGGCGTGCTTTGCCCCTATGATTTATAGCGAAAAAACCCTCTGTAATTTCACCGCTTCGAATGTGATGTATTTTGAAATATTAGCTGTCACTTTTAGGCTATATGAACAATTTGATGCACATTAGTGTAGACTCTATAATTGTTTATATAACCCGAGGGTGCACTTCATATATGCAGCGGGGGTTGACCTGAGCGACATCTTTGGGTGGAGAATGAGGCTAAGTAGCCTACTATGTGTGGAGAATGCACCGAAACCAAGCTGTAACGTAACAGACTGCTCGAGATGCACAAGTGGCGAGATGAAAATGATTTTCAAAACAAACTGCATGAAACACAAAAATTGGTTTGATAATTTTAAGTTTTATGTAGACTTCAAATATGAAGTGTATTATCCCTGGTGCAAATATTAAAGGTAAAGGAGTGATTATGTTTGATCAGAAAAGTATGATAGTCCACTGATAGAACCTATAAGTATTGAGGCTTAAAATGGCTAAATAAATTGAGATATAAATTCTAAAAGCAGACGATGTGGGCGATAATCAAATGATTTAGGCCTAACGCTAGTAACTTAAAGTCTCTCCGACAGTCGGGTTAACTGGGGGTATTATTATTAAGCACCGACAGAACTACCAAAGAGCTGTAGAGAAGAGGGAGAGAGCCTGAACCAAGGGAGTGGACCCCAGTTATAAGGTAAGAGGGGGGAGTAAAGTAGATATAAAAATTAGAAGGTGGGAGGGGGTACGGGAGTGGGGAAATAGGTGGATGCTCGCTTCTCCAGGCCCATGGAGGCTTGGAGTCGCTGTAGCCCTGCGGAGCAGGTCACCACAGACAGCTGCGGAATTAGCTCGCAGCGGGTCGGGTCGATAAGATTCTATTCTATTCTAGTGGAGGATGGTTCAAAATGAAAGTTAGCTTTTTGGTATCCAGTAATTAAATTCTCAAGCGATTTTTATGGAATTTTGTAAACCCTATTTTATTTTCTAACGTTAGTCATTTGGCATCGATCCTGAAAATTTCGTAAAAAAATTGGATTGATCATGACATTGCCATTGGATAGGCCTAGCCCTAGGCCAGGGCTAAGCCTAGGCCTAGGTCTAGTCTAGTTTAAAAGTTAAACTATTTGAATTTTGACATGTAACGTTAGATCTAGTTATTGTAGTAAATCATCACTAAATGTCTATTTATGACGCTCCTCTATAACATGTATAAACCTATTCACTTCATTCTGGTTTATTCTCAAAATTGCGTTACATGTCAAATGAATACAGGATGGTTCGCCACAGAGACGGTTCGCCACAAGACGTTTCACCACACTTTTGGACGGTTCGCCACAGCTTTGGACGATTCACCACAGCCAGGGATGCAAATTCACATACGCCCGGTCGCCCGTGGCGACGAGAATTATATAAGGGAGATTGTAAATCAGCAAGTCACTAGCCCTGCTGGCGACTGAATCCCTGTGCGATCCGCAGATCATGTATGGCTATTTACGCATAACTGCAGAGCGCCGCACAGCATTTACAGGTGTCATCGTCGTGGCGCGCTACAGAGCGTTGTCTCGACTCGCACGTGGTTGTGTGTATCAGAGACCTTTACGTTCGAGGAGCACAGAAGCGCACATAATTCAAGATTTCGTACACTAAAAAGTGAGCAACTGAATCAATCAAGTTTGATGCTGACACACGTGGACATAAAAACCTACTGACCAGTAAGCCTACAGCCTGGTCAATCAGCGGTGCGTGGACACGTCTATTGCATGTGGCCCGATCAGCGGTGGCCATGACAGCCCACAGCGTCACTTATTGTGTCGTGGTTCCCAACATTCGTTTCACCCGATATTTCACAGTTCAAAATGGCGCTGATCAAGAATATCATTTATCTAGTTTGCTGACATACATGCATGCTGACAACATTTCATTGCCCAACGAGCTGTGGGTGAATAGACGCAGTCTTGCATTGTTGCTGATTCTAAAAGACTCTTGAATTATTGGCCTGATAAATCAAGCATTAATCTTACATTAAAACGTCTGACTTTATTATATTTGCAGAACAGTTTACATTTTTTTGCGATGTCCCCCTCTTTTCACCGAAGGGGGCAACATAGCCCCTTCTTTCTTCAAGTTGGAATGAACCAATGTAGGATTAAATTAATATTGTCTGTACATGTAATAATTATGAATAGCCAATTAAATCTAAATGAATTATGGAAGGTGGGGTCGCCACCAGCAAAAAAAATAAAGAAAACTAGAGAAGAAATGCTGGTTCAATAACGTAACTTTATATGAATATCAATGATGACAGAGACATTTTCAGGTAGGGTGGCTGGACATATTTCACTGACCCATTTACTCAGACTTCACTAGAGCTCAAACAGCTGCAGATGTGCTAATTCAAGCTAAAATGCCCACCTGCAACAAAAATGCTCAGGCTTTTTCATAAAAACAGTAAACTAGTAAGGGCGATTAAAAAATCATAAGGGCTAGTGGATTTTTAGTTCCACTAGCCTGGCTGGCGAGTGAACAAAAATGACGAATTTTTTCCCCTGCACAGCACAGCTGAGGATGGTTCACCACTAGACCTATGGTCAAGAAAGTTTTGCCACAAGGGAGAGAACTAAGTACAATAATTATATAACATGATTAAAATGTTGATTATTTAATATGGTTGGAGTAGGTGATGTAGGTCACAAAAAAATTAATTAATTTTGCAAATAGAAACGATTATGAACGGGCGGCTCGCCACAAGTGAAATGACAACAGAGACAACATGTGTAATTTAAATTTAAAAATGGTTAATAACGTGTTACTTTATTATGAAAAAAAAATTATACATGTAAAAAATACATGTATATAATTTATACATACACAGTACAAATATATGCAATAAAGTGTTCATACACATTGATACAAATGTACATTTATATCGATATAATATATATTTTATGTTGGTTATATATTATATATTGTATATTGTTCAGGTGATTTTAGTTATTGTATGTCTGGTTCATATAAGATCTATTGATTCTATCAACATTATGTATTATACGAATGTACATGTCATAGGCCTATTTAGCATCCGATTATTATGTTTGTTATATTATATCAGGTTGGTTATATATTGTTCAGGTGATTTTGGTTATTGTTTGTCTGGTAAGTCAGGCTTTAATATCTATTAATTATATCAACATTATATATTATACGAATATAAATGTCATATTTAGCATCCGGATGGTTAATTGTGTTTCTAAGTATCACACCTCACTAGTCGGCAGGACATGTCATCACTCTTTTGAGTTGTTACTCCACTGTTAAAGTTGATTGCGTTTCATGTGGTGTTACATCCACTGTTGAAGGTAATTGCGTTTTAGGTGGTGTTATATCCACTGTGGAAGGTAATTGCCTTTCATGTGGCATTTTATCTACTGTTGAAGCGAATTGCGTTTTATATGGTGTTTCATGTAGACGTTTTATCTACTGGTAAACTTAATGTTAATTGCGTTTTATATGGTGTTTAATCTTCTGTCGTAGTTAATTGCATTTTATATCGTGATTTATCAACTGTTCAAGTCAATTGCATTTTAGGTGGTGTTTCATCGAATGTTGCCAATTGCATTTCACCTATGCCTACATAATAAATACACAGGAAATATATATATATTTGAAAGACATGCTTATATCCTCATAAACCCAGTTGACTCCTGCCAGCTGACTGTGTAATGATTTTTTATGTTATCAATCGGACGGCCGCTTCTAGAGCAAGGAAATATTATTACATACTATTTCACAAAATGAAAAAAAATACAACCAACATGACAACATTTTATTTTTAAACTACATGTATTACTTTGTAGGATTATTAGGTTTGGGTTGCACTATTCCCACTGTGTGGCGAACCGTCTCGTGGTGTGAACGAGCTCCCGTCTCGGGGTCTAATTGTTTTATTTGCTAAATTACTCATTCAGTTGTGGCAAATATCATCACTTATTCGTTTCGTCATATATATATATATTATTATTATTGTTCAATTTTGTTAAATAAAAAGTGTATGCTAAATTGTATATTGACTGTAGGCCATTATTAGTTTAGTCGTTTCTATTATTATAGTTCGATTTTGTTCAATAAAAAATTATTATTTGTGACTATGTACATTAATGTAGGCCTATTATTCGTTTCGTCGTATATGTTATTATTGTTCTATTTTGTCCAGTTGCGGTGAATCATTTTTGACTTGTGGTGAACCCTCCTCAGCTATGATGTGGTGAACCGTCCAAAGCTGTGGCGAACCGTCCAAAACTGTGGTGAATCGTCCCTGTGGCGAACTGTCCTGATACCTGTCAAATGGTCTAACTTTTGAAATACTGAATGGAATTTCGCGAAATTTTCAGGGTTGTTGCCAAATGATCAGATAATAATGGTTTCAAAATTTTGTGAAAATCGCTTGAGAATTGACTGACTGGATACCAAAAAGCTAACTTTCAATTTAGACCATCCTCCACCGTCGGACAGACTTTAGTAGACTACAAGAATTCTAGGCTTTTAAAAAAAGGTAATACTAAACGCCTAAAAGAAGTCAATATTTATATTATAACTTAAAGGGACTGGCCCAGGCTAAAATCATAAAAAAATTGTTGATTTCATTTTGGCTTCTTAATAATGATATTTATGACCATATGATCATATCAATTATCATGACATAGACTAGGCCCTATATATGATATTGACATATGAATGATGTAATTGTAAACATGTCCATAGACATACTCACATAGTCATAGACTAGAAGTGCACTGCAATTTTTTTTAATTTTCATGCTGCGCATTCACCAGTTAGGCTAGATATAGAGACGAAATTCCTGATTTCGAATTTTTGACATCCATGCCAAAAATTGGACATACGTGAATTTTGTCTCTAGCCTAACTGGTGAATGCGCAGCAGAAAAAAATAAAAATTTTTGCAGTTCTAGTCTATGGACATGTTTACATCAAGGTCATAATAAGAAGCCAAAATAAAATCACAGATTTTTTTATAATTTTAGCCTGGGCCTGTCCCTTTAATATATAAGGGAAATCCATTATGATTATACCCGCCGTCAGGTTAACTTGTATCGCATGTTTTTCGCCGATTTCTCAGTCAATTCTCAACCGATTTCGCTGAAATTTCTCAAGAACTATTTTCGAGTCTTGCAGCGATGACCGTGAAATTTTCATAAAAAAATATTATGTAGTACAAAAGTTAGACCATTTGACATTTAGTAAATTTGAAATTATGACGTCCCTCTATAAACCCATTAAACTGGTTAAATTAAAGTTTGATTTTAGCGCTGAATTGCATTATATATGCCAGATGCAGGGCTTCCGTCAGGAATGTTTGAGAGGGGGTCCAAAATGGGTGGGGGCTCTGGGTGTTCTTCCTCAGGAGAAAAAAAATCAGATTTAAAAATTTTTAGTGCCTAAAATGGCCTATTTCAACTGAAATGATAGCAAAATATGGAATATATTTTTATTTTTTTTGCCAACAAGGGGGGGAATATCCCCCCTTTGGTGCTGAGTGGGCGGAAACCCTGAGATGGTCTACAGGGCTCGACATTAAGCATTGCACGCTTGCTCGGGGCTAGTAACATCAAAAGGGGGCAAGTGAAGATTACTAAAACCTAGTCCGACGGGGCAAGTCAAAATCGGCGGTAAATACGGTAACACGAGGAGTCAATCAGTTTGTTGTTGTCTTCCCATGGAGCCGAGGTTGCACGAATGCCGCCGATGGCGATGCGTCAGCAGAGCTCTGTATTTCCCGCCAATCACCGACAGCGAGCGTCGGCAATCGGTTGACAGAACATGTGCCAGAGTGTGCGTTATGGACTGACTGCATGCAGTAGCATACACGCATATCGCTAGAAAGGTATCATCCATGCTTTACAGCGCGTCAGCGTTCGAAACTAACATTGGTCCTGTGGCCCGAGACCAGTAAAACCTCTGGAGGGCCAGTAAAACCCTCTTAAATACTGGTCCTGCGGACCACTGATATTAAACCACTGCCCCGGCCTTCAAACTTTTTTGATTGCCAGCAGGATTGAATGTTCAGGTGTGCTTATTTGTTTGGTTAGCTAGCACTGTAATTGGGCTGCTCGGGCCTTACAAAAAAGTTAGTTGCAATAGCATAGTCAACTGAACAGACAATATTTTTAAAATTGTTAAAATTATAGATTGTTGTGCAATGTTATTGATATAATTTATTGTTATTTTTAAAATCTTTCTGAATCAGTGCCATTTCGAAGTATGAAATATCGGGCGAAGCGAACTTTAGGAACCACGAAACAATATACCGGTACCCGTAGTTTGTCTGTAAGTGTAAGTGTTTAACCACTCAGTGACGGTGATGTTATTTTTGTGGTGCGCGAGCACTTTTGTGCGCCTCAAACGTTAAGGCCTGATTGGGAATGAAATGTGTGTCTAAAGATCAAGATTTACAAATATTTATGCTCAAATTAAACATATATATATTCATGAGTAATTTTCAACCACTCGAAGTTGTGTCTTGCTATGAACTTGAAGTTGTGTTTCTCGATAGCAAGACACAACTTCAAGTTAGTGAAAATTCAGATAAACTAACTTAGCATGATAAGGGTCACTAGGCATAGAGTGTTTCACTTTTTATCACCCGCCCACAAAGTAGCCCTGGGCGGGGTAATATTGTCATCACCATGTCCGGCCGTGCGGCAGTGCGTCCGAGTTTTGCTTCCGGATGATAACTCGAAAACCGTCAGGCGGATTGTTTTCATATTGCACACACACATATCTTGGGGGTTATGACCTTTCGTCTAATTTTTTATTTTGGGGCTATTATTGACTTTAACCCTTACAGCGCGGAGATCGACTTCAGTCGTCAGAATCTGTCATCTGTAAAAGTCAGATTCTGACGCCTAAAGTCGATCCTCACTCTGTAAGATTAAAGATATTCATAATGGTCGTAGACACATAACATAGGTACCGGTTTTCAAATGAATCGGAAAGAGCTAACTAAGACATTTATGACAATTTCAAATTGAATAAAACCCTTTGGTCTCTATGTTTTATATAAAAAATATTTAGCTCTTTAAGGGTTAATTAATGGCAGATGATAAGTTCAGTTTCCGGACAATATCTTGGAAAGCGTTTTCTGGTTTGTTTTCATATTACACACACGTGTACATCCCTTAGGGATAGTGTAGATGTGCCTTTTCGGGGGTATGACCCTTGACCTAATTTTTGACCTTCGATTTTGAGGCCATTATTGATTTTAATTGATGTCGGATGATAAGTTCAGTTTTCGGATGATATCTCGGAAAGGCGTTTGCTGGATTGTTACATAGTGCATGCATAAATCCTTCAGGGGGTGTAGATGTGCCTTTTGGGGGTTGTGACCTTTGACCCAATTTTTTACCTTTGAGGCCATTATTGAATTGAATTAATTTTGAACTACTAGAGGAGAATTGTGACTTTTCAAGTAACAATAATGTTTGGACTACGTTTTGTGCGTTTTTTGGCGACCATTTTAAATATTGTTTATTTTTTTTATTATTATGAGAGATTGATTGGAATTTTAGATTTCTGGATTCTGACTTCTTTGTTGGCATAATGCTGTATCACTTTCTGTGATGCTGGCCAAACATTAAAAAAACATTGCGTCGACGTTTCGTTCTTGATGCAATTACAACTGTTAGTTCAATGTTAAATTGTAGCATTTGAAAGGTTCTACTGTTCGTATCAAACACCCAATGTTAGTTCAATCCTGAGCAACCTTCTGCAACGCTGACCCCACATTGAAACATTATTGGATATAGGCCTCTGTATTTTAATTGATTAAATGTACCAACATTGATCCACATAGTGATCCAGACAATCTTGAATAAATCCCAAAGAACATGACTTATGACTTAGAAAAGTCATAGCACACCTGCCCAATACATAAGGATCATTGTGCTAAGGTTTGAAGTCGATTGGATAAAAACTCAGGGAGAAATAACACATTATAAGCCACTGATATGTACATCATTGGCCAAACATTGATTAGCACTTAGTGATCCAGAAAATCCTTTATAAATCCAGAAAAACGACTGGGAATTCTTAGAAAAGCCATAGCACACCTCCCCAAAACCGAAAGATCATTGTGCCAAGGTTTGAAGTCGATTGGATGAAATAGCCCTCGACATAGAATATTAAAAGTGTTGAGATCCATACAAAAGGTCCAAGCATAATTAATGGCGGGAATATCGTTAGCATCAGAGCTATTGTTCTAATTGTAATAAGTAAGTTTGAACATAATAAAGTTATTTTTAATGATTAAATTAAAAAAAAAAAAATCTTATCAAACAGTTTTGAACCCACAAGCATGCAACAAAATAAATGTTATTAAATTCTTGTTTTATTGATACCATTCACCTTTAGTGACTTAATTAACTTAATCTGATGACATCTGATGAGTTGTGAAGGGAGACTGGGATGTATTAGAATGAATTGTACATGTCGAAGAAGGTGAGTAGGGCTAGTATAGCAGAGCAGAGCAGATGACACAAGTTGAGTTGTAAAGGAAGTCACACCTTGGAGAAGGTGAGTATTACTCCAGAGCAGATTCATGACACAGTAGGCTAATCCAGAGCAGATATAGGCCTATGTATCTATATATATCTAATATTGATATTCAATCATCACATCTGTTGATCAATACACTGTATTATTGTATTTGTAAATAAAATAATGCATTATAATATTCATCAAACATGTTGTCAATTGTTTTATACTGACCTTCCCCTGCCCTGGCCAACATAAATCTATATATCCAGGGGCCGAACGGGTAGACCACAAAAGGCATTGCCATGTTTACTCAGGGGGCCGAAAGTTTAGGGGGCCGAACCAGAGGGAGCCGAACAGGCAGGGGGCAGAAATGACTGGTTACTATGTAAGTGTGGGTGTCACTGTACTCCTTTCCTAGTTGAGCTCCTGTATTAACACAGTGTCAGTGATGCCCGTCAATAAGCTGAAAGGCTTTTTGAGTATCAATCAATGAATGAATGCCAGAAGTCCCGTTCCAACCTGCATCCTATACATGTACCCTATACCGACCCGTACCAAATACAAACTTGCACCCCACATACATGTAAGGGGTGTCTGATTATAGTATTCACAAATTTAGTCAGACCATGGGCTGGGACAGGGTGAATTAGTCAGGCCAAAAAAAATATATATGTTTGTTTCCGATTTGTTGTCATTTTAACCAGTGTTTGAGAATTTTTTGAATTTTACTTGGCGCCAAATTCACTTCCATGCATATCTTATCTGTACATTACTTAACCATTTTTTTGTTTTTCGGACGCTCTTTGACCCCCTCTCCTTCTACTTCGATTACAGTTGGTAACTCATCCCTTTAACTTATGGTTTTCTTTAGAAAAAAAATGTGTTTGATAGGGTCGGTCGGAAATCGGAAACAAACAATATTTTTTTTTAGGCCTTAGGAAAAGTCTGACTTTCAGGATGGAAGTCAGCACAGATGCCTGTGATCTTTATATCCACAGTCAACTTTAATCTCCTTCTGCCTGGAGGATTTTTTCCACTGTGCAGAGGTCTCTCTAGCTTTGGTCCCTTAGTAGCTTCTAAGAGCTTGACTGTAAATTTTAAGCATTACAATTTTTGGTCCTGATTCATGCAGTTTGTATTGTATAATGTATGTTACGTTTCATTTATTTATATTGTATGTAGACTATTCCCTTTTATTAGGTTCGGTCACTGAGACTCCTCAAGCTGTCAACAACAGGGATCCAGTTTACTTATCTAGTCAGCTGTGCAGCCGTCTTTTTGGACGGCTAGTTTTCACATTGGGCTGTTTGGGACGGGACGGCCAAAGTCTGACAACGTCCAAAAAAGTTGCCTAATAGTTTGCTATGCTCCCTAAACACGACTGCCTTAATTAGGAACTGAATGTTCCGTTGACAGTTCAGTGGATGAAACTATTGATTAGGAATCCCTGACTTTCATACTTGCCAACTGTGTCGTTTTTACACAGCTTGTTGTGTGCATAAATTGGCGGTCAGTGTGGTCGGGACTGCGGCAAAGGGAGTTGGGCAGACTGGTCATGCCGTGTACTGGCATGTGTGATTTTTGCTTTTTTTAAGCAACGTTGACTACATGCTGAACTTGGAAAGAGTTTTGTCTGCATGAATCTATCATAATATGTTCTCTTTTGCTGCCTTTGTAGTGTTTGGTAAAGCAGTTCATTCACTATCAAAGATTGGAGATGAGCTGTACCTTGAGCCTTTGCCAAATGGGGTTAGTATAGTTTGATTATTTGACTCAAAATATATCTATACATGTATTCATACTTAGAACAAAATGCACAACAACATCAAATTTATTACAATATTATCTACAATCAGCATTTATTCACAGAGCTTGAAAGTTTTAAAATATTGAATAACAACAATATGGGAGAGTACATTTTTCTAAGTAGCCTTCTATTCTCCTACTTCTAATGTAGTTGCTGAACGATATCATGCCATTTCTATCCACCCATGGCGGAGGTTATGCCGTTTATTAATATGCCGGTTATTTTCGTTTCCGGAGCATATTTTGGAAACCCATGAGGGGGGGGGGGGGGTTCTTCCATATTGCACGCACAGATCCCTCAGGGGTATTGATGTCGAAATATGTACACTATATGATCATTACTCTAAGAAGGACCAATTCCCCCATAATATCAGAGAGTACCGTATTTATTCCAATTATTTTTCATTTGAATCTGATTATGAAAAATAGACATGATCAATATTGAATTATTGAATTACCTATTTAATACTAAGCATCTACCAAAACATATTTGATCAAAATTAGTAATATTTCTATTGATCTGAAATATGCTTTAAACTGTATATATATACAGTTCCAGCAGCACAAGGGTTAAATATTAACCTGTCTCTACGAGACAATCTGCATGTGTTGCCTTTTTTACAAAATGGAGTCATGTACATATCACACAACTCGCATTCGCTAGGTGTTCTCACATGTTCATACTTCAGGCTTGAGATGCCATCAAAATATTTTTGTACTTATTTGTGAAAGTGGAAGTAAGTAAGTCTATCCTACACCAATCTAGCCTCCACATCAGTTTTAGGTATACATGTACAGTAAAACCTGTCCATACCGGAATGTCTTGAGGACACAATTTTATTCCGGTTTGGACAGGTTCCGGTTTAGACAGGGTTTTTGTTTTTGGAGAGGAGCAAACAACGATAACTTGTACAATTGACATGAGGGTTATAATTCAGGATGTGTCGTCGGTAGGACTACAAATGATAGGTGGATGAATGCAAATAAATTGATATAATAAAAGATACATTTTTTAAAGATCTTTTATTATATTAAAATAATAAGCATATAATAATCAATGCATACATTATTTTTTCAAACATTATTCAAATATAACATAATACAGCTAGTATACATAGTAAAACTAGTAGCTGGTATACATATTGTGTCCGTGATAATTTATTAAAGTATTTACAATTTTAGCACCTAACTTAAAATAACAGTACATTTTTGTAATTGTGTGTCACATATTTCACACACGGAGCGCTTTTGTCATTTTATAAACATTGATTTTTTAGCGCCTAATCTAAAATAACATTACATTCGTGTAATTTTCCTTCACACATTTCAAACACGGAGCATATTTGTTAACAACGACATCATATCGCAGCAGTTTTTTAGCTGTTTCATGATGACAACATTCGTTTGTTTGGTAACTTTTATATATTTTCTGGAATGTATGACGCTGGATTAAATGATCCGATACTGTATAATTATGTCATTTAATACAATTAATGCCTTGACTGGGAGTCCAAAATATTTCAGGAATAATCCAGCGATGAAAGAATAAGTCGAATATTTTTTATATTTTACTGTTATTTATTTATTTATTGGGTCATTAAGTATCACAAATAGAATAAATTTATCCAAAAACACAGTCTAATTTTCGTGAAAATTCTTTATGTTTATTGCATTGATATATTTATGAATTGATGCGAAATTTTAATATTTTATTAACTAAAGATTTTTTTAAAACATTTTGTTAACCAATTATTATATTAATCCATTATATTGTTAAAATATTTTACCTCAAAGTAAAGGCGCTATATAACAGGTTCTCTAACGCGGGAAGGGTGTTACCAACACTAATTTCGCACTCTGACTTCGCACCTTCTTCATTGCATAACCAGGTAACAAGCAGGATGTTACGTCACCTGCCGCCACCTGTTTAACCCTTAGTGCACCGCATGCGATTTTTAAAAAAATATAAAAAAGATGGATTCCGGTTTGGAAAGGTGAAATACAATGCAATTTATGCATTTGGGGAAAATAATGAGTAGACAGGTTCCGGTTTGGAGAGGGTTAATTGGTATTGTTTTAAGTGTAATTAATTCGGGACCAAATAATTATTACGGTATAGACAGGGTTCTGGTTTCAACAAGGTCCGGTATGTACAGGTTGCACTGTATCTCATTATCATAAAAAATAACCACATCACCTTCTAATAAATGTAAAATGTTTTATGTATTACAAAGCAGCTCAGTACATTAAATAAGAGATAGAGCTGGGAAGCCTGAAAAGACAGGTCTGTGTATGCAGATGTTGACTGATAAGCTCATAGAGGGGGTGATAATTAAAGAGACAGGTGTACATGTTTATGTATCTATTATGGGAGGGATGTGGAATAAAATAATACTCATCATTTTCTGTAAGAATAAATTCAATTTACTGGGATAACACTTGTGTCAATGTGATGAATTTTAAATTTCAGCTCAGCCTGAGGACTGTGAATGCCTGCCGTTCAGCTTTTGCATGCTTTATTTTTGCGCCAACTTTTTTCCTTCAATATAATGATGGTTTATCGGGTCAACAAGAAACCAATGACTCTGAGGCTGATCCACAACTGAAATGTAAAATTGGAATGAAGGTTTGTTGCTTGAGTATTGAAATATTTACCAATATTAACCTGATGTCTACAAGCACTATTATAAATATTATAACCTCTTATTCAGCTTCTGATGACATCAATAGCAGATCGCCACAATCTACTAAGTGCTAATTTGAATTAACAATTCTATAAATAAAAAAATAAAATATTGCAATGTCATTTTATTTAAAACCAAAACACTTGCACCAAAATACATTTAAACTGTGGGATGTAGTTGATGTAGGTGATTATACCACCTCTGAGTGGTCTTTACCCCCCCCCCCCCCCCCAGTGCTATCCTTTGGGTTCTGAGCTTCTCTGAATTTGAGCCGCAGAAATATGACATGTTGGTTAGTGCTTTGTAGAGCTGTCACCGCCCCGGACAGTAGCTTTGTTTTGTAACCACGATTTCAAGCTTGAGTTTAAACGTGGATTTTATCAAACACTGACAGATAACAATTGTTTTTAAAACACTTGTCAGATTGATTGACAAAGTCTATATTGCACTTAGCCTTGCACCCCTAAACATGTGTTTTTTGCCTACAAGTTCATGCAAGATTATGCACCGACTATAAATTATATATAACAAAAATTCTCGTAAATTTCTATAGTACTAGAACATGCTGTGGGCAGCCACCCTTATGGGCAACCAACCTCTTATGAGAGATTACTTGGCCATTCTAAAAAAAATGACATTTTCTAGAAATGTATCTCTCATGGGCAGGCATCTGTCTTTTCAGTTCATTTTTGAAGTGGCCTAATGGTGACCAAGGCGTGACATTAAGGATTGTCTGGTGCAAGTAAAGTCATAGTTTGGACACGTTGGCCATATAATTGACTTGCCCATTTGGGCAAGTCACTTTTACAGAATAGAAAATGGTTAAAGTCTGATATTTTTATGATGACTGAAATGATCCACACTTTTCACCAATATTTGCCATTTTCACGATACTTGTACCACATTATTTTTGCTTCAGGAAGTTGAGTGATCAAATTATGCATTTTTTTAGACAAGTACAGTTTTGATTCAGACAATTACATTTGATAGTGACATTTATTGGACAAGTGATGCAGGTTCCTTAATGTATAGGCATGGCGACTATCTATGCCTGATTAATATTGTACTTTAACAATTTTGTGTCCAGATACTAAGATCCATTACAGGGTGATTATTGAGTAGATAAATTATATATGTATCATTTTGGAAAGTATTATCTGCGCCTTTTTAAGTAGCAGTACTGGCAAAAACAAAACTATTTTCTACAATAACGTTAATGTCTAATTTGCATTAGTATTTGCATCTGAATAATTGAGAATACATAATATCTATCATGTTTAATGTTGTAATGAATTGCGTTTTTGTTTATTTATCTATCTTCAGTCTATTCTCAGTGTTTTCCGTTCTTTATCTACTCTTGAGAAAACTGTTGATCGCTGCAAAATACGTTTGGATTTGGAGTCTTGTCGTCTTGTATTTCAACTGTACTGCAGACACGGTGAATTTATCATTTAATATAATATATCATGGTTCAGCATCTCTAATGCCTCCATGTACATGTATGTGTACATTAGAGCATTTCAAAATATACGTTCTGAAGTTAATACATTTAACTAAAGTAGAGCTGCTGGTGACAATAGCAATTACACGCATGACTTTAACTGCTTTGTTTTCATGCATATTTTTCAAAATATTACCACTATTTTATTCTTGTGTATATATTTCCTGCAGGAGTGTTAATTTACAATGAGTCTTTCCTTCACTCCATTTATCAGTAAAACCAAGTGCAAGGAGTGGAGTTGACAACGCTCCTGCGATCACCAGAAGTTGAATTTTGAAGCTAATCAAGCCAAAATAATAGCTCTCAGCGTGCCTTGCATGCCTCGAGGAGAGTTAAATGCTCTCCTAGAAATTTGAAGGAGAATATTTTATAGCTGTCATCCCATTTCCTTATTGGGAGATTCAAAAGTATGCGATAGTATCTATTGTATGTTTAAAAAATAACCAATGTTAAAATTAAGTTTTAAAAATGATTAAATCAAGCATCTATAGAATTTATTTTTTCTAAATGGAAACAATGAAAATGTTAATATGTTGTATGTTCCTTGTTCAACGGGGCTGTGTAATTTTATGTGCGCCTGTTGCCTTGCATGTCTGCAGCTTGCTTGTGTGCAGAGCTAGCCGCAGTGACGGTGACAGTGTATCTTGTCCAGCTTGTTTTGTGAAGTTATTCATTATATAACCCACAACATGTCCCTCAATAGGTGAAAATTAGCGGGTTATGCATCAGACAATGTGGTACATACTAAATTGTCATGTTAGCCATGTAAATACATTAACATTATTTTTCTGAATATATGATGTGATAATGGAAATATAAATAGATGTTTGATTTTAAGCATATACAGTAGAACCTGCTAGAAGCAGCCACCCTTGCAACACAGGAGAAGTGGCCTTTTAGGGCAGGTTGCTGCTGTCAATCACATGTGTATTACAAAATATCTAACTAAAATATAATTATATTATTAGTATTTTTAACAAGTGAATTAAAAATTCAAGCAGATGATATTGCTGATTTGAAAAAAACAGTAAAAGCTGCTCTCTAGGCTGATCTGTCAACCCCTACATGTTTTTTTATAACTGAATATCCCATTTGTACAATAATGAAAGGTTTAAAAATAATATATGTTATTTTTACTCCAGGTATTGTAAAGACACACAACCTAGCTTTTATTGAATGCGAAACACTTCAGGCAGTGTATTCCAAAGAAATGACTCCCAACACTTTAACAGCACAGTCAAGGTGAGTATTTTTTACTTGTCACCTTGTAGAGATATACATTCTACACAGCATGTGATAAGGTAGATCCACTAAAGCCTGATAGTTTACTGCAAGGGAGGTTCCTAATACATAGTCCTACCTGCTTGTTACAGCATATTCCACGTTATCTTATTAAAAAAAAAACATTTCAAATAGAGGCACATTTAGGCATGTATATGAAATTATATATGTGCCTTAAAGGTGTCTTTAGGGTTTTTCAAAAACCAGTGCAGTTCTATTATCTCATCAAATTGTGCCCCAACAGTGCAGTGCTATTTGATAAGCTAATAGCACTGCACTAGCTGTTGTTGTGAAGTGTGCTTCATAACTCTGATAAAATAATTTGTCCAAACGTCATTACACAGAGGATGGTGGCCTGTAAAACCTCCACGCTGATTAGAGGTGTCGGTTAACTTCATATTCAAATTTTTGTATACATATATTTCTTCATCTGTTTGTGTTTCTGTTTAATCATGTTGAAAGAGTTAAATAAATAAATAAATAATATCCTGGCAGCCCAGCAAGCCCTAGACATTAGCCCATTCTTTGTTCAATGTTGAGCCAGTGTTGTAGATGGTGAAAGAATCAAATTTTGTTTTTATGTGGCTAAAATCATTTCTCTAGGCAAAATCAATTCCCATCCTAACACCCAAACTGAAAGATTATGTACAATGTTTTGTTCTTGTATTGAAGCTATAAAGTCTTAGCACAAAGGGTACATGTTAATAAAATGGAATCATTTCTCCACAGACTACTTGCAGATGTGGTGGTGAATTTCCAGACAAATCAGGAAGAGATCAGTCTGATAGTTAATCCAGAAAAGGTCATCTTTAAAAATTATGTGGAGGATGAAGGAGGTCATTGTATACAAAATTATTCACGCAATTGATTATTGAAAGTATTGGTATTTGCTTGTAGATTTATATAATGTTTTAACAATCTCTTACAATGACTACAATGAAATTAAATATGAGATAGTGATTTCTAGGCAAGTGTTATATTTATTTTCTTGCTCAATTCTTAAATGTGTCTTTTTTTTACAGATTCAAATAAAGCTATACATACCCAGCTTGGCCTTGATCCTTCGGAATTCGAGAATTTTCAAGTTGGGATTGATACAGAGATCACTTTTTGTCTTAAAGAACTCAGGGTATGGTTTCAGAATCCCCCGAATAAGAGATGAGAAAATCTTATCTATTCTCTTGTAAATAGTCATTTCAAGCCTGATATCACCATGTTTAAAATTATCTATTTTATTTTTTGCAGGCTATACTAGCATTTTCTGAATCATCTAATTTGCCACTTTCGATACATTTCGAAACACCAGGAAAGTGAGTATAATCATTTTGACCAGAAGTTACTAGGGATTCCTATGGCCACTTGGGATATTTTTAAACTTGATGATACTTGTGGAATCTGTTTATGATGTTAATTGGGGAGGGTGGGGGAAGAAAAATGTCTCTTCAGTTGCCTGATGTACATGACTATGTGCTTTTAGTTTAAGCATATTTTGTAAGCCAATTAAAGCAATATAATTTTTTAATGCAAGGCTTTGTTCTGTGCTTTTAAAGAAAGTGGATGAAACACTGAAATCCTAGATAAAACACTGGTATTTTTATAGATAAAAGTATCTTGGGGTAGGCCTACACAAGACCCAAGACAATTGTTTTGCAGATATAAAGTAAAATACAGTGTTCATACTGCTGCTGACTGTCTAAATATCCCCCGCCCAACCAGGTGACTCGGTTTCTGTCGCTGAATCTGCTTTTCATCTTGGGTTATTGGGAGTCGTATCCCAGTAGTGCTTATGAATTTGTAGAATTGTCCACTTGCCCACGAGGAAGAACATACTATTACGTTATCCCCTCTAAAAAAATGTCCTGCTGAACAGCAAATTAAACTTAATGTAGTATGATTGGGCAGAATATTTTTAATGATCCAGCCCATCATGACTGCATGGCACAAAGTTTGCTCTGCCTCATTATTAGACATGACTGCTCTGCTGGTGCCTGGAACAATAAGTGAAATTCAAAAAGATTATCAACTAAATAGATAAATTAATTACCGTAAAATGCGAAAAATAACGCGCTTGGCTGTATAACGTGCAGAGGGTTGAAAACAATCCTTCAGAGGTTAAAATCCTTATATATCACGCACCATTCTATGCCGCTCAAAATCTCAGTCATTTGACAAACATTACAGAATGCTGGACATGTGTTATTGGGCATGCCGTCAGCCACTCTATGCTGCAGACTACTGTAAACCACATTGATCAAGTGGTGTCCATAATATTTTGTAGTATCAGTAATGGTCAGGCAGTCTTAGCTCCCATACAATTAAGCAAATTAATAACCCAAAGTAGTTAGAGACCATAAACCCTGGCCAAAGAAAGTGATAATATGCTGAATCGCGAGCGAAAATATATAAGGCTACGAAATAATATGGATACAGTGTAAAACTGTTGGGAATTCCCCTACTTACCGTATGCGGCATGCATTCTTGCCTCCCAGCATGGACTATACACGCCACAAAGCTATAGAGACCATACACTCCAAGCAAACATGTATTTTACACCCACTCGCTCACAGCATGACATACTGTATCCTGCCAAATTCTGGCTGACACAACTTCAAGTGGGTGAAAATTCAAATTGAATAATTTGGGGGCTATAGGGTTAATATAAATAACCTTTCTTTGTATCTTAGGCCAGTGGTGTTCGGCTCAGACAGTGACCCAAGTTTTGAAGCAAGTTATGTATTAGCAACAATGGCAGAACCATCATCAACTCAGATGTCCTGCTCACAGAGATCCGTTTCATCTCGTAATGTCACTTCTAGCAGGTGAGATGAAATATAATTTACCAATAATAAATAATAGCATGTACTGTATTTTATCAATCTTTGCAAAGGGGAATGGTAGTGTTTGTTTTATTATTTTTTATTATCTATATCATTGGGAATGAATTGAATTAGGAGTGATTTTTTCAAGTAAGGCCAGATTTACTAATGAGTATACTTTTTTGGCCTCAGCCAGATGCCTATTGTCATCATGGTATGCGTTCATCTGTCCACCACTTTAAGCACTATAACTTATTTCTTGTTACTGGAATGCATATTAAACTCCACATACAGGAAATCATGACTAAAGCTTGATTGAGTTTACATTTGAACTACCGTAATTGCCGGGCTATACCACACTACTTTTTTTTTTGAAGTGCCTGCATGATATAGAACAATTACCCGTGAAGCACCTGCGTGGTATAGAACAATTACGTGATATGTGCAGCTAGAGCACTGATTAACCTACACTGCCACCATTAGACACTGCTATTGTGTGGGTATATTGTGCAGATGGGATGATGTCACATTTCCCCCACTCTCCTTTTCAGCCTATCGTAATGTGCTTCTGATTGGCCAGTTTATAAATAGCTGTCCATCTAAGCGTTATCTGATTGGCTGGCGCAATGTGTTAACCGTTTGCTGAATACTAGGTTGGTCAATAGTGAGGTATTCCACGTGCACAAATTTAACTGCCTGGTTTCAGTGTGTGGTCGGAGACAGAACACAGAGAATGAGTGTATGATTAACCTGTCTGATATTTCAGTAGCTTTGTCATTGATTTGGCGCCATTATGACGTATGCCTTGGTGTGAGTTAGCAATCATGCATGCTTAATCTGAAGGCCTTGCCTTTTATTTTATTTCAATTTTGGTCCTCAGGAACATAACATTTATTTTGTAATAACTTTGTGACTTTCAGTACTGTATTTCTTTGAAACAAAATTGTGTTGTTGAAATCACACAGATATTGCCCTGATTTTGTAAATATTTTATGTTAAATATTAGCTATACTGTGTCTTTCATAGAATGAATAAACCAGGAACCAGTACATCATACTTTCCCACCCCTAAAGCCACACCGGCAGCTAAGCCAACGACATCATGTAGATCAACACCAGCAACGGCACAAAATTCATCAGCTAATGTTTCTTCAGAGAGGTACTCTAGATAGTATTATTTGAAAATTGGTTTAATTTCAATATGTTGTAGGAGGATTGTAATATATACACTGTGACTTTACATAGATAAGGCACACACTTCTTGTTTAGCTTATTTTAACTTATTAATCCTTACAACGATGTACTATTTTTGCATAAACCATGGAGAACAAAGGTTTTTTATCCCCAGCCTGTAGGGGAAAGGTGATTTTTGTCGCGGCAAGATTTTGTCCAGCGTCACGTTTTCTTGTGGGTGCAAAATCTCAAAAACTACTGGTCAAATTTTTTTGAAATTTAATTTAACCCTTTCACCACTGAAGCCCATTTTTATGTGCTGAATGCCATAGCATTCAGCACATAAAAATCTTTCTAAATGTTTTAGTGAGCTCTTTTCTCTTCATTTGAATACCTATGGGTCTACAGCCATTATATATGTTTTAATTCTTTTAGTGTGGGATTGTCTTTATACATCAGAATCTGACGTCTGCAGACATCAGATTGCGATGTATAAAGCCGGTCCCCCGCTGAAATGGTTAATCTAGAGAGTGATAAATTTTAGTCACTTTGACACTTTTAAAGAAGCGATTGGTAATGTTTCAATCTGCCTCCTGCAGATAGTGATCACACAGTGATCATGGTGGATGATGTGGCTCAGATTACAGAATCATGAATCTCATTCATGGAAGAAACTCTCTGCTTGATGTAGATAGCTGGCCCAGATATACATGTACCAGCCCGATGCATTCTACCTGTTTCACAAGTGGGCAAGACCATCCACTCAGTGATGCTTGTAAACCCTGAGGACAAACCTGAATGGTACTGTACCATCTACCACATCATGTTTAATGATGACAGCACACACATTATAATGGGGAATCAAAGCGACCTCTGATTAACATCCGCTATAAAGAACATAATCACCATACCAAACAAACCTACTGAATTGGGAGGGGCTACTGTAATACAACCAGTTACAGTGGATACCTAGGCAGAGAGCAGAACTGGAATGAACTGGACGAACCACAAGCTGAATGAGGCCATTCACATAAAGCACATCCTTCCAAACACAAATTATATGTAATATGTATATGGAGGTTATGTATTTACTACTGTACAGTTTTTTACTAGATTTGCGGGAGAAAAAGTAGATGCCAAACACCCAATCCCTGTGCGTGTCTTTGTTGTCTCATCACTCTCATAACTTTTCTCATATATCTACATTTTATAGGAAGAGATTGAAACCATCAAAGAAGATGGCTAAGGCTTTTCAGCAGATGCTGGAAGATGAGGATCTAACAGATGAAGTGATTCCAGAACCTGGGGAGAACAGGTCAGCCAACAACCCTGCAGGCATAGACAATGACAAAGTGTTGTGTAGCAACTCTGCTGTCAGAAATAAAGAAGTCACCTGCAAAGTAGACAAAGATCTGCTAAGGGATGACATAGACATACGTGCTGGAGGCGATATGCTTTCTAACAACAACAAAAAACTCAACAGTGCACTTTTCATGTGTAATTCTAAAGATCCAAATGATTTAGTGGAGCCACCAGTATGTCAGCAAATACCAGAAACAACAAGTCCTGTTATACCACTACAAAATATCAAGGTATGTGTAGTACAATTTGCACTCTGTATTCCTATTTACTTTTCGTATTCATATCTGTACAAAATTATTATATGATGCAACACACGATAGTAGTGGGTACCGCTGTCCCCCGGAGTACCATGTTATGCAGCGCCACCTGGTGGCACCCTGAATGTGGCAGGAACTAGTAAAATTTGCGTTGCAACTGGTCCAATTGGGTGACATTTTAGTTATTTTCTCTGTCCTTGGAGTTTAAAAGGTCTCTTAAGCAAGAATACTATGCAGGATATAAGCTTTTAACTTTATTTTTGCCCTTTTCTAAAATTAATTTACATATTTTATCCACAGCCCATAGGGGAAGAGGGATATTAGTTGCTCCACGATTCCTTCAGGCGTCACACTTCTTTGTGAGCGCAAAAGCTAATGGTCAAATTTTTTTGAAATTTTACAATCACATTCCTGACATCATGGAATGTGTAAGTGAGATTTTAAAGATGCTACCAAAATTCAAAATAGCTGTTTACTGAAATTCAAAATGGCCGCAATGGACAACTTCATAATTTTTGTGAAACACTCAAAAACATGATTTCATTCAGAATTTTTTTCAATTTTTTTATCATATTTCCCATGATATGGAGATGTGCAGGTGATTTACTCAAAGTTCTACTAAAATTCAAAATGGCTTCATAATGTTTTGTAGGCGCAAAAACTTAAAGTCAGAAATTATTCAAATTTCACAATCACATTCACCATAATATGAAGATGTGCAGGGTTTTTTTCAAGGTCTACTGAAATTCAAAATGCCTGCCATGGACAACTTCATAATTTTTTGTGACCGCGAAAACCCCAAAACTTGAAGTCAAATTTATTCAAATTTCACAATCACAATGCAAAATGGACACCGGATTACTTCGCAAAAACTAATTTTTGGCAGGGGATATAGGACTTCAGGCCTATTTTTGTTACCAAGGTACAGCCCTAAAAAATAAATAAATAATTAATAGACAAAATGGCAGATAGAAATCATCACCGATAATCAAATTAGATGTCACATTGACCTACTGTTAATCGGGTAATATTCGTGAGGTATTAATTTTCGTGATGAGGAATAATTTGCGAATTTAACTCTTGAAATTCTTTAATTCTTATTAGCACTATGTATCATGGAAGATTAACTGAATAAGTAACTGTATTTTGGCCAATTGTGTGTGAGCGTTAACAAAAATGACATTGGAGCGGAGTATATCATTTACTGGTTTTATGATTGATAGTGTACAATTAGTGATCAATAATAATGGTCCCGAAATTTCAAATTTGCGAGAATTTACACGCATGAAAATGATCTAATTGACAGTATTTAAATTTTACAAATATTCAGACTATTAAACCTTCCGGCTCCATTGTTGCATATTTTGAATAAAATTCATCAAATGAAATTGGCATAATCCATGATTATACCTTAAGGATGTTCTGAGCTTTCATTTGACATATTATAATTTGGTATTTTTCAAAATTAGGCCATTTCCACTCAACTTAGGGGGGACAAAATGAGAGGAAATGCATGGGTGCTAGGAGAGTTAAATAATTATCATTTGTTGTACCGGAAGTACTTTTATTTCACGGATACATGTATCAATTTTCATGCAAAACCGATTTTGGACCATTTGCAATCTCTTCAAATTTGCTCAAAAATAATTTTTGAGGTTTGTGCCTGGAGAGTAAATACATTAGATTTTCACCTCGTTGTAACAATTATAAAACACCCTTCCCCCGCTAGTAATTACTATGACGACCATTGATGTTTAAGAACCCCTTTGACACGTGTGGCTCATAAACCCTATGATTGACAATCCTGCGGGTTATCATTCGATTAATTATTTAATTATAATTCTACTGTTGTGTATTTTTGGATTTAATTGAAATATGGTAAAAAGGATCATTGCATCTGTTTGATTTTGAGAATATTTGAAACAAAAACTAATTTGGGTTAATTTACTGTCACTTATTTTCAAATCCTTAGAGAAAATACATGTCCTGGAAGCGCGTTCACAGACAAGTTGCAACCACTTGACTGTCAACAAAAACTCTCTGGATCACCAATAGTAGGCAACAGAGGGAGTAGATCCAGACGCAGAAAAATAATGTTGACCTCAAGACATGTTTTTAAACTCCTTTATGCCCACAGTTAATGACAGCCACTTGAGAAATGTCATTCAAATGTCAATCCTAGGCCTTAAATATTCACAATATCCGAGATCAGACTACATAACCACAGCAGTCTGCATCACGCCAGTCACACCGTTTACAACCCGATCACAAAGTATATGAAATACTGTTGTGGTGAACAATGTTGGCGATCACCCTTCTAACGTGAAATGCACACAATTTTTTCCATCCAAATTAAAAATTACTACGGTATTACCGACTTAGAAAATGTAAACATACATGTACATGTTGAAAATATGTTATTCATGGTTCCAAGGTTCACTTAGATAGTAGTAAATTGTACTTTGGAACTAATGTTTTGAAACTTTATGACGTTTTATTACACTGCATCAACACCCAAGATACTGTCCACCGATGCAGAACGTGAGAAAACTGAGGAACAGCGGCTAAAGATGGGCATGGTCATATTATGTGTCATATTATAAACCAGTAATAATAAGAAATCCTGTATGATTTAATAAAATACAGAACTCGTATAAATAAATAAAAACTTTTTAATAATTACAGACTTTTATGTATATGTAAACTTAAATGATATCAGGATTAATAACAATTTTAAGTTGGCTTCATAAAGGATATTACGCCTAGCATTACATGTACTAATGTGGTCAACTGTGTGGCTTGACAACGCCTGGTCAGAGGCCTGCGAAATTAGGCATCACCTTGCTGACAGCCTACTGTCCACGCATTGACCGTGACGTGTCAGCAAGCTAATGCTTAATTTTGTGGATGTCGGCGGTATTAACACACAGTGGAACAGTATCACTTATATCAGTATTTGATTACATCACATCTATCGATTTATAGAAAGAACTGCAAATTGAAAAAGTAACACAACACAGCCTTATTCAAATAAAACATTTGTTTATTTTCATCAGATATAACATGATTATCAACTGTCAAGTTCACAATTATGGCATTATACTTATAACATGTGGAAAACACAAAACGATACAATCATAGTGAAAAGTATGTGATAAAACTTAATTAAAACATTATGTTAACACCTTCAAAAAACTGTAAGAGCTTTAATAGATTACACTAAAACCTGAACCGTTTGCAGAAAACAACATGAAGCCATATCATAATAATGAACAGACTCGACTAGTTCTGTGGGTCAAATTGAAAAAAAAACATCAAAAAACCCATTTTAATGCAGTGAAATTTCTGACAATGAACATTCAGCACTCCTCTTAAGCATTTAGCATAGGAAAAAAATCAACCTCTACATCATCTAAGGTTATTTGTTAAATATATTTAAAAATAACCCAATATATGCTGCAAAGGTTGATCTAGCGCCAAGGTGTACCTAGAGTTAAAAATAAAAATAGTGATTTAAGTCTACTATTAAAACAGTAGATGAATCGGATTTACGACTTAGTTGAACTTCTGCGCCTGGCCCAATAAAATGTCTTTGTAATCTCACGCTGAACCCTCTTTCCACCAGTGTGACGTGGAAATCAGTTAAATTCCTGTCAAGCTGAAAAAAACGTATTATTCCCGCGTGAGAATTATCATGGTATCAAGTATTTTATTCAATTATATATATTATATGAAACCTTTAACAGCAGATATATTTTGATAGCAACTATAAATCTTTTTTTTAAAATAAATATATGGAAAATAAATGGATGATTTAAAAAATAACGTACATTATAAACATGTCAGTTAAGTTGGACGCAAAGAGTAGGGAATGAGACTAAATGATAGTCACACCTCTTTAGGTGTTCAGGTTATCAACACTTTGCACAAATGCAAGGTGTTTGTATTTTCTTGTGGCGACTGGGATCGTTCGAAACTAAGAGTACATCTCGTGAAATAAAAAAGAGAAATAGAACACTTATTCATCAGAAATAATAATAAAAAAATAATATTGATTATATTTTATTGTAACAAATAGATTATTAGCATCATTATATACGGGACTTTAACATTTTGAATAAACGCCTCTTGGAACTAGATGGTCATTCAGGGGCGACATTAGACAATGCGATCACACCTTATTTAGTGTGACTTAATAGCTGCACCTCCCCCCTCTCAGGACAATAGATTGTACGGCTACTTGTCGCAGCCAATCACTAAAACAACATCATGTATCGCCCGTCTAAAGATAAAAGGGAAAAGTTTATTACGCTGCTCCTTGCCACGGATGCTTCATTGAGGTTACTTATATACACAATTATCTGAATCATTGGCTAACGAGAAATGTTTAATTATTATATTTCATATAAAATCAGTGACTTGTTAGTGTAATAGGTATCAAGTCAAATGAAGAATTTATGACAACAACAATTATTTATTATATGTCAACCATTTTATTGTCATTATTTAAAACATACAACTTTGTCATGTATTCAAATTAAATCATGTTTTATTTACTTTCGAAATGTAAATAATGATTCAATATTACCATTGTAACTAACTGATTATGTATATATTATAGCCAATTTACCTGCTTGCCGATATAAATTGATCCCGTCCCCGTGGCAGTTATAAATGTTAAAATATCGTCAATTTCTCTAGAATGTATAATTTTAATTGAAACCGAAGAGATAATCTCTCACTTGTTAAAGCTGAATTGCTGTCACAAAATTAGATCATTAGTTTTGCAAAAACATGGTAGAAGCTTTTCGGAGAACTGAGAGCATAATAGAGATTATGCTTTGATTGAAGTCAGAAACAATATTTTTTTATTTGACCTCAAGATTTTGTCGCCTAAGTGTGACGAGTTCATCAATGTCGCTAAGCGCGGGTACATATCGCAAAGGCCGATAATGTTAATTGGCTAGAAGTGTTAACAGGAGCATATCACTTAGGAAGTATATGCGATATTATATTATAGTAATCATGGTAAGACTTATGAGAACAATATATGAGTAGAAAGCAATATGACATATATGAATATCGAATTACTTTTGTTTACTGATCCTTATATAACAATATAACAATATTACATGTATGCCATAGAGAACAAGAGATAAAATAACAAGTATTAGGATAAATTAAACATAAACTAACAGTGGTAAAATGAGGAACGCATCTGATTGATAAATTAAGCATGACTTGACAGTGTCAACAGAGACTGTTTCTTTGGTGTCAAAATTAGAAATGCGCCTAGTTGATAAATTAAACATGACCTGAAAGTGATCAATTAGGAATGCACTTGATTGACGCATGATTTGACAGTGTCAAAATTAGGTATGCGCATGGTTGATAAATTAAACATGACCTGACAGTGGTAAAACTAGGAATGCGCCTCATTGATACACTAAGCATGACTTGACAGTGTCAAAATTAGGAATGCGCATGGTTGATAAATTAAGCATGACCTGACAGTGTCAAAATTAGGAATGCGCCTGATTGATATATGGGCAATTCCACGGTGTCGGACGTACATTTCGGACACTTCTTTTATGCCTGGTGCCCTAACTGGAAATGAGAATTATATAAAGTTGTTGTATCATGTGGGACATTTAAATATTTTGTGTCATTCACACATATGGGTTATGAGCCAAAATAAGGGTGGTGTCGGACGTACGCAGACAAATTGATATTTTCTAAAATAAATCTTCCGTACCATATCTGTCTGAATCCTTGGGTGACAGCATAAAAATGTGGCCTGATACTGATAGAGGATAGTGTTGTCTTATTATTACATATAAAATATTTTTCATTTCCATTTTAATTGTGCTAGAAATTATTGGATATCTTTGGTGTCGGACGTACACTCATTGGGTGTCGGACGTACATGTCTGAAAGTAAGGATTTTGTTCATCCTGCAGCACCCAAAAGCAAAGTCAAAAATGTTGCCAATGCTTTGTAACAAGCATTTTGAGGGGTTCACATACCAAATTATATAATTTATCAATATGTATAAGTATAAGATTATAATAATAGCAGTAATTGGCCATGCCAAAACCATATAATAACTATCCTAGGTAAGAGTAAAGTATATAGTGCTAAGTTAACATCACTTTTCAGCCGAGAGTTAGTTTGTAAACACATACAAATTGTTATTTACAAAATTTAAATGGCAAATGAGTTTTTTACAAATCAGCCTTGATGCTGCCCAGGCTAACTGGGCATTGAGGGTTATTTACATAATTTTATTTCCGTTATCTGTTGACAATTATGTCGGGTGACTTCTCCCCAGACATCATTAATTATCAATATTCAATAGTCGATGATGTACCATTAGTCTAGATGTTAGGCCTTTAATAATGCTGATCGGTGTTTTCTTTGCTGGTAAATGTAGATGGATGCATTCATTCATCATGTTCATGAGCATTCATCAAGCTTTACAGTTCTTCTGAACGTTAGCAGTTGTGCCGAACTCCAGTGTATTTGGCGACTTTGGCTGGATCATATTGTCTATTCAATCGCTTAAATTATCATACAGAGCACCACAAATTTATTCATCAAGATTCAGTTAAATGGTCATTCAGCACTCTTTACATAATTTTATTATGATATGTGTGCTGCATCTGGACTCCCAGATTCTTGTGAATATTCATCAAGAATTAAAAGACCTTCACCATGTAAACAGAGATTCAGTGCTGTACATGGTGTCGGACGTACACTAGTATTGTGTTTGGCCTGCAGTGAGTTGCATATTCAACAAGCAGCATTTGTACTTATGCATGCAGTTCTGATTGCATATTTGCATTAAGGGTACTATGTGTTTTCAACATATTAGATAAAATAAAGTAGATATCCAACTATCATATCTAAAAACAATAATATAATTTACAATTTTGGTGTCGGACGTACACCCTAATTCTCTTACGCATACTTTTCACTGTTTTGCCATTCACAATTGATGAATAATTTATCTTTCTGTTATTAATTCATCTATTACCTCATAATAAACTGACATGTGGCTGATTGAGCCATTTAGTGGGCAAGATTATACTAAACAGCCTTGTGAATGACACACGGTGTCGGACGTACATTAAAAAAGTGTCGGACGTACACTTGTTTGCATGGTGATAATCAAACAGGCAACCATCACAGTGACTCCATGTTGCATAGCTGGGGTTATGGTACCATTTCTGTTTTGCATAAGGAATTCTAGAATACTGGATGTGGTTTGTCTACTTAGAAAAAAACATTTTTATTATATTTGGTGTCGGATGTACATAGTCGTTTTCATCAATTTAACACAGAATTGCCACACCTGAAAACCCATGTTGAAGAAGAGTACAGCAACCAATTTATATATTGTTTTCAACAAACATTTTCTACTGATGAACAAACACTAAATATTTCCTATTGATGGCATTTCTTATGTCATAGTGCAAATAATACAAGCAGGTGTCAAATTGTGAAATATGTTACCAGTGCCAAATAGTGTTCAAATGTTCAAAATCAGCGCGATTTTACATCAATGTAGTTCTGTTTCCTGGCAAAACAATTATTGATTCTCAAAATTTGACAAGTTGTCTATGAAATTAAGATATAAAAATGGGAATCAGGCCATTTTATAATTTTCACACCCAGGTTGACACTTTCATGGAATTGCCCATATTAAGCATGACTTGACACTTGTAAAGTTAGGAATGCACCTGATTGACGCATGATTTGACAGTGTCAAAATTAGGAATGCGCATGGTTGATAAATTAAACATGACCTGACAGTGGTAAAACTAGGAATGCGCCTCATTGATACACTAAGCATGACTTGACAGTGTCAAAATTAGGAATGCGCATGGTTGATAAATTAAGCATGACCTGACAGTGTCAAAATTAGGAATGTGCCTGATTGATATATTAAGCATGACTTGACACTTGTAAAGTTAGGAATGCACCTGATTGATATATTAAGCCTGACCTGATAGTGGATTTGACAGTGATCAAATTAGGAATGCACTTGATTGAATCATGACTTGGCAGTGTCAAAATTAGGAATGCGCATGGTTGATAAATTAAACATGACCTGACAGTGGTAAAACTAGGAATGCGCCTCATTGATATTCTAAGCATGACTTAACAGTGTCAAAATTAGGAATGCGCATGGTTGATAAATTAAGCATGACCTGACAGTGTCAAAATTAGGAATGCGCCTGATTGATATATTAAGCATGACTTGACACTTGTAAAGTTAGGAATGCACCTGATTGATATATTAAGCCTGACCTGATAGTGGTAAAATTAGGAATGCGCCTGGTTAATAAATTAGCATTAGTTAATAAATTAGGGATTACATGACAGTGGTGAAATTCGAAATGTACCTGCTGAGTTAAATAATCATGACTCGTCAATGGCAAAATTAGGAATGCGCCTGGTTGATAAATTATGAATTAGGCCTACCAGAATCATGTGAATGTCACAAAAAGGAACTGCTATAGCTATGGCATTTTAAAACATGAGCAAAACACTTCAGTTATAATTAACATTATTAAAGTAAGCATTATCTTACCTCCAGTGTCGTATCTGTAGTGTTGGTGATATTTTCTCAGAGATGTTCTCTTTCCAAATTGTCTAAGACAGCTTTCAGAATACTGAGCGTATTTTGAAATGTGCCTAACATCCTTGAATGGTATTATTGGTCTGATTATTTTGTTTTACGTTATGTGATTTGTTGTTTTACTTGTTTCAGCTTAAATATCCAGGTTGACAAACAATCTAGATGATAATCATTCACCACTGCTACACTAACAGTACTTCCCGTTGCCACCCACCCCCTCCCCAACCACTGCCCACCACACCCTGCGCATATACCTGACCCTGACTTGACACCCCATGCCTGATATAACCCCATTCCTAATTAGGCTCTTCACCGGCCCCTCCTATGGCTGCGGCGAGCCAACACCTACATGTAGCCAATCCCCAGATCATTGTTCAACAGTCCCCGTATGCACACCAGGAATTCGACCTACTACCTACTGGCTGACAGCTCGCTACAATCCGATCATTGATACATAGCATTCCAGAGTCAGTGAAACACCGTGAACCTCTACCCAACATGCCCAGGGCTGGGGCCATGCGTAGAGCATCGACCCAGCACCACGCCAACACCCAAACTGTAATCCGCTGTTGTTCATCGCGAGAAAACACCGCACACGATGGACACTGGGGGACAATCGCCCAAGGTTGACACAGCGCTGGTGTTGCCTATGACATTGAACCAACATCTTGACAGTCCTCATCAGATCATGGCCCGCCCGTCACCCGCTGCACGCAACGCATTCACATAGGTCGTGGATTCGACCAGCATACGCGAAACTCCTAACCTTTCACACTCAAGGACCAGAATTATATGGCCTAAACAACACATTTTAACTAGGTGATACTGAACTACTATTATTGTATTTGATTACATAAATGGGTTTGTATTCCGCCATAATAATCATAACCAGTAGTTTCAACAGTCACCATATCACCACCTCGCTATATCCCCTGTACTTGACTACAGGTTGGCAAATGAATAAACTTATACATGAAGTTTATATTATTTGTTTTTTTACAGAGTTTATTGATGCCACCATCTCCAGATGTTGAGGATAAACACAACAGTGACAACGAAGATGACGACATGATTCCGGGAACACCACCAAGTAAAAAGGTAGGCCTAAGTATTGCTATACTAATTAAATTAATAATGGTCACAAGTATGCGGTTATGTTTTAGATTTAAATAATAAATCAGTCATTTTAACTTAATTAAGCAAATAAAGTTAAAATGACTGATTTGAATTTTGTTTGGGTTGATAAGACACAATGTGACGAGTATGTACAAATCTTTACACAATGAAGAAGGTAATTTAATGAATTTGTCATGTTTGCATCATAGTTAGATGTGTCATTTCATTTTGCTTCAGATGCGACTATCCTTCTTTGGTTTGTCACAATCCACTACATCAGGTACACAAGACACCAGACACACTGATGTGCTGGCAGAAGATACAGACGAGGACTAAAGCCTTATTTTCAGAATCCTAATTTTAACCTGATCAAAAGCTAGTCATCTTCAACTGCTAGTTGAAATGTTTAGTGTGAAATGAACTTCAAAATAAATCGTTTTGTTTGATGTAATTGACAATTTCTAAATATAATGTGATCTTGAATTCGGGTGCTGATTATTGCTTTTAAAACAACCGTGACAAAGGTTGAAACAAGAAAGACAACAAATCTATTGTATCAAATAAAACAGGTATGAGGAATATTGAAAAGTTTAAGTAATTACAACACATGATCAAATTACGTTAATGTCTATGCATTATATATTTAGGTTTGAAAAAATGAATTATTAAAAGAATTATTTAAAAAAAGCAAGCTTTTTTGATTAGAAGATAAATTTTACATTGTTGTTAACGTTGTTTTATAAGTGTTATTGACTTTTTTATACTCCATTCGTTAGTAGAGTATACCATTATGTCACTCTGCTCTCATATTGATATAGTCACAGTTTTATATTATAAAATACTTGTGATTGAAATATATCATTTGCAATAGAGCTTTACGAGATTGTTATTTTATCATACGTTCAAAATATTTAAAATTTGGAGTGAAACGACCGTCTTTTGTCAAATACAGGTCAACAAAATGGTTCCGTCTTAAAAAAGTAGTCCCAGATGAACTGGTTATAGGTGGCAGCCTGAGAGGTAGGTATATCATTATACGATGGACAGTGTCCTTTATTACGGCTCAAGCAGCTTGTGAAGATGGCATTAAAGTTTAGATTACTACTAGACGATCTTAATCAGTGGAACAATGGGTATATAAATGCAAATTTAATGCTGACACTACAACTATGTGAAAGTGAATCGGTGAACTGGTCTTGTTCACTGATTTGACTTCCTAACCTGATTAAAATCTATTGTCCTCGTTCTCAGACTTTACCCAGGGGCAGCCAACACGAGGCGTTGGACCAATGTTGTTTTAATGTTGTGCCGACGTCGAAGACGGTGGGCCAACATTAAAACAACATTGGTACAACGCCTCGTGTATGCTTGGTAGGTTATGATCATTTTTATTTTCATAGACATCATTTCACGGAGAGGGGTTGGGTTATTGTTGGGTGTTTGGATCCTAGACATTATTTACTGTTTTATACATTTTACTAAGGTATTTTATTACCAAACTATATAATCATGTATTCTATTCCCTAATTTAAATAATAACTGAATGACTGCGGAAATTGGATGACCTCGTCATGTGACAAACTGTGCAACTCTTCATAGGTCGGGGGTAGATTGCTTTGTCCACAAACTTTACAAGTCAGAAAGCAAAATTATGAAGATTATTGTGATAGCTGAGTAACGATTTGCACATAAAGTTGTGTTTGGAGGCTGTGTCGAAAAACAAGCTATTTACTGGCTCGACACACAACTCAACTGATAAAATTCTTGAGATGTCGCAATGGTTAGAGTGTGCCACTTTGCCATCGCTGCTTCTGCAGCGAGGTTTCGAATCCTTCTTGGTTCAGGATTTTCAGAGAAACATCATGTTTCTCCCCTCTCAATATTTGGATATTGTTTCGATGTTGTGTCCATGAGCAAGGTACTTCACCCTCACATACTTCACTTGACTCAAGTGTAAATAAGTAGCTGGTAGGACAGAGATGGCAATGTATGCGATTAGTTCCTAGCGCCAAAATGGCTGCAGTGCTGTATGCTCAAAGAAAGGGAGTGACCAGGGGTAATGTTTGTGAAGCGCACAGAACATTTCATGTGCGCTATATATAAGAACTCGCCATTATTATTTTATTATTATACTATGTATGCGATGTCATGACAGAAAACTGAATCTATGCGTGCTGCCGTTTTTGTCCTTGAAAGCCATTTGGGCACACAGTTCAACTGCTAAACTTTTGAGATGTCGTAAAATCGAACAGAAAAAGCGTAATATTTAACTGTTAACATATACAGAACTGTACACCATTTGCTGGGCATACCATGTAGGCCTATGCGATGGACATGACAGAAATCTGACTCTATGCGTGCTGCAGTTTTTGACAAGATGTCAGTGTAAGCTATTGAATTCGTGTCATCGCCAGACAAAATACAAATTAACCCTTTAACCGCCAAATTAAAAAATCGGAATTTTCACCCACTTGAAGTTGGGTCTCGCTGACGCGATCCACAACTTCAAGTGAATGAAAATTATCCAGATCTCACAAAGTGAAGGTCAACGATTCTTGCTGATTGGTGTCACGTTTTAATAGTCCAGGCCCTGCCATAAAGTCCCGTATACATCTCTTTAGGCATAGATTTTGACGGTTGATTTGAATACAGGATACCTCTAGCATCAATATTCTACTAGGTGTTTTTATTCAATTTACAGCGAAACTCAGAAATAGGCCATTTTCCAAGATGGCCGCCATTTCAAATTGACATAACTTTCGACAGAATATACCTTTTTCAATAACAACACGCCACACGGTGAGCAACGCTGAACTGTTTTAATCAGACAACTGTTGCACACTTATCAATGACAACACGCCACACAGTGAGCAACTCGGAACTGTTTTAATCAGACAATTGTTCTCTGCGAAAACTCGTGCAAGCAGTCTATAGGAGCAGCTTCATGATTATTGTGTCGACTATAGGGTTTTTAGGTATGCCCGATTTAGTGGTGTGGTCAGAAATAACTTTGGACATTGCAATGTGGGTAAAAAATCCAAAATGGCCGCCATTTTTCAAGGTCAAACAATACATTGATATATTTTTCAACACAATAGAGGCTGATTCATGTTTTTGGTGGCTATTATAGGGTTTTAGTATGCCCGACACAGTGGCATTGTCAGAAGATATTTTCGACATTTCGACATTGTGGGTAAAAAATCCAATATATATTTTTTCAACACAATAGAGGCTTATTCATGTTTTTGGTGGCTATTATAGGGTTTTAGTATGCCCGACACAGTGGCATTGTCAGAAAATATTTTCGACATTGTGGGTAAAAAATCCAAGATGGCCGCCATTTTTTCAAGGTCAAACAATAAATTGATATCATTTTCGACATAATAGAGGCATATTCGTGTTTTTGTGTCTATCATGGGGTTTTCAGGTATGCCGGACATTGTGGTGTTGTCGGAAAATATTTTAGATATTGTATTGTGGGTGAAAAATCCAGTATGGCCGCCATTTGTTCAAGGTCAAACAATAAATTGATATCATTTTCAACATAGTAGGGGCATATTCGTGTTTTTGTGTCTATCATGGGGTTTTCAGGTATGCCGGACATTGTGGTGTTGTCGGAAAATATTTTAGATATTGCATTGTGGGTGAAAAATCCAATATGGCCGCCATTCGTTCAAAGTCAAACAATAAATTGATTTCATTTTCAACGTAGTAGAGGCATATTCGTGTTTTCTTGTGTCTATCATGGGGTTTTCAGGTATGCCGGACATTGTGGTGTCGTCGGAAAATATTTTGGATATTGAATTGTGGGTAAAAAATCCAATATGGCCGCCATTTGTCCAAGGTCAAACAATAAATTGATATCATTTTCGACATAATAGACGCAGATTCGTGTTTTTGGTGTCCATCATGGGGTTTTCAGGTATACCGGACATTGTGGTGTTGTCGAAAATATTTTAGACATTGCATTGTGGGTAAAAAAATCCAAGATGGCCGCCATTTGTTCAGGGTCAAGTAATAAATTGATATCATTTTCGACAAAATACAGGGTTCCCACTCACCTGGAAAACCTGGAATTTGGCCTATAAAAATTCCATGCATGGGAAAATCATGGAATTTTGTTTGAGTTATCCGCATTTTTTTCAATATCAGATTATATTTTGCAGAATTTATTCTTTGTCACTTGTGCTTCTTTCTTAGCCTGATATTCAACTAGGCCTACTGGTAGTTACATGTGCTCAAATCTATGATCTTTTGGCGTAAAAACAATTTGGGCGAATAATAACAATTTAGGCAAATTACACATGCAGCCAAAACGGAAATGGTCAACCTGGAAAAATACCCTTATATCATGGAAAAATCATGGAAAAATATGGGAAAATCATGAAATTTTGTTTTTCAGTTTTGAGTGGGAACCCTTATTGTAGACGCAGACTCGTGTTTTTGTTGTCTATCGTGGGGTTTTCAGGTATGCCGGACATAGTGGTGTTGTCAGAAGAGATTTTAGACATTGCATTGTGGGTAAAAAATCCAAGATGACCGCTATTTGTTCAAGGTTAAACAATAAATTAATATCATTTTTAACAGAATGGATACAGATTCGTGATATTAGTGTCCACCACGGTGATTTAAGGTATTCCCGGCTTCATGTTGTGGTCAGGAAGTAGGCCTACTGTAAACATTGCATTGTGAGTAAAAAATCCAATAAGCCTGCCAAGTGTTCAAGGTCAAATGTTAACCTGCTATAATTTTCGATAGAATAGAAACAAGTTCATGATTTGTATGTCTAGCATAGGGTTGTTATATGCGATTGATCTATAGTGTCATTTTTAGAAATAATTTCCTACAATGTTTACATACCGTAAAAAACCAGATGGCGGTCATCATGGAAACAAAATGGCTGCTTGTTGGCCATGGAAGAGCAAAAATGTACAAAACATTGAGTTGAGATACATCGATGATAGTGGTGTCTACCATTTTTAGGTGATTCCAACATTGTGGCGTTGGCATAAAACATTTTAGACGATAAGACTGATGGCTATATAGAGAGAAAACTATGGCTATAGTCTAAATGCGTCTTTGTGTCCACACTGATGGCTATGGAGATCGCGGGTTCGTCCCCCTTCTGGCATTCAAGTTTCAAAGAAACAAAGTGCTAGTTCCTCGCCCACTTGTAAATATTAAATATTGTGGGGAACCTAGAGACTGTGCTCGGCCTCGGACCACCGGAGCTCGAATTTCGAGTCCTGTGTCTGGAGGGCAGTGTCATCTCATTCATCTCACAATCTTCAGGAGGTTCTCCTGGCCCAGTTTAGCATACAAATTATGTGCACAAAGATGGCCTACAACCCCATTCATCCATGCTTTTTGGGTCATAAACAAACAAGAAAATGTGCATGGTTCTTGAGAGTTTTTTCATGAAATGATGAGCTCCTTAAAGTTGATTTCAAACTTGATGATCTATTTTGTTATAATAGTGAGCTTAAGGAGCCGTGGGACCCCGGAGACGACCATGCCAAATCATGGAACTGCTATAGTCTCCTATAGTTTTATGACCAAATGAAGTTCTCACCTTCTCGATCGCTACTTTATTTGGTATTGAAATTGAAATGTTGCAGATATTTGCACAGAGAATGATATGAATGAAAACAGTGATATTGATAATTGTACAGATGAACGCACAGTGGACTTTGAATGGGTTATCCGTAATCAGCACAACCAACTGCATTGTCGCTTCCAGATAACATACAATAAACTTTTTCGCGGGATTAGAAACCACTTTGACTGCTATAATTGGACAAGATCATTATGAGAAGAGCTGTAAATTTGTGAACATGTTAACAGCAAAAAAACATATGGGTTTAAGTTACAGTTACAAGGATGTAAAAAGGTCTAGAAAACTTCTTGAAACCAAGCCTCCCACCAATTTTGAAAGTCATAGAAAAAAATCGTCACAGTCCGATCTTCATTGTGTATTTGCTCTTACAGAAGCTGACAGACGCGAATTTTTGATATCCCTCATAAGGTGTGGTCTGCCATATAATGACAATTTTACTCCAGATAACATCCCCACATAGGGTTGATCACATTCACTAGTATAGTGCCTCTCATTCGTGTGGGAATTATGCATCTGATGATGTGTTTACATTATTTGAGGCAGACATCCCTTGCAAACCCAACAAGAGTTCACTTGAAGGGACAATTGACCGATGATGCATTTTACTGGCCAGCATTTAGCGGAGTTCATGGCAAAAGTCGGGTCATGTTAATTTTTAAATATATTTTTAAACATTCGAAAAGTGATTATAAGTGTCTTTTTCCGCAGATTCTAGTGTTGGTTCTAGGACCAGCCTGCATGTTAAATTCGACAAGTACCTTGAGTCATCCATAAAAAGTGGGGAATGGATAAGACGTGCAGGAGGAGTTGAATGTGTCGACCCAAATGAAAAATCAGCTGAAATTCAAATACCAAAGATACTCGAAAAATTTTGGACATCGCCAGCTAACAAAACCAGGGTGTTCTCCCGAGTGGATCCGTCACAGACGAAGGGATTGTGCTTGCACAATTTCTGCGTCCAGACGGTTTAATTGTCTGTACCACCTTCTATAAAAACTTCGGAACTAAATACATTGGTTTGTGGTGTTAAGGAAGCAGATGTAGTGATGGGTGACGGAAAGCGTCATAAGTGCAAAAGACACGGAAGACAATGTGTTGCATTTTATCACAAACAGGAAGAATTGTCTTGCGAAAACAAATAATACTTCTTGAAAGTCTCCTCACATATAACAGTACTTATAAATATGTTTTTTTCCATCCCTGTTCGTGTAATTACCACAGCACTAAATATATAATTTTCTCTTTTTATCGCGGGGTGTGAAGTGACATGCTGCCATAGATCGTGAAATAGTTATTGAGTCAAGTTGTGTGCTGTATAATTATACAGCCATCAGACATATGAGTACTCACATGAATATATGTTATTTTTCTGTCCTTCTTCCTATTTATTCTGCTATATCATAGCTCAAAATATATGATTTTTCTCTATTTATTGTGCTGTGTGTCATATCTCGTTTTTTGAGTGCTACATAATTATACAGACTACCACATTAAAGTAACATGATCGGAAGAAAAATTACCAGAAAAGGCTTACACAAAGATGAATGTGTTGACAACCTTTAGCATCCGTATTGTCGCTATGATTAGCGTCATGCAACATTCGAACTCTTCATTCAGTCCCAACTGAATGTTTGTATTTTCTAATCTACTTGTGACGATGAGTGACTTGAAAGTCGCTACCGGAAACGGAAACTTCTGCACCTAAACATTTCTTCATGTTACTTTTGTTTGTTAGTTTATGTTTACTTCATTACTGTAATTTTTAGTTAGTAATACCTCGGCTGAATGTAAGTTTTATTGATACTAATGAGGTCAGTTGTGGGCAGTTCAAACGCGGATAGAAAAATAGAGCTAGCCTATTAAGTTTATTTGAAGTCTGTGTCCTATTTAGGGAAAAAAAGGGTGCTGTGTGTGCGAAACGGTTGACATTTATGTACACCAGTCCTTATCAGCATGTCGAATATAACGTTTCAGGTCGCTAGGTTAGACAGTTGCGTTTTTAAAAAAATGTTAAGAAAAAATAATATTCATGATTATATTTGTGATTAGAGCTTAAAGGGTTTTGGATAATGTTGGATAATGTTGGCACAGCGTCGCAGACGGTGGCCCATCATTACATCAGCATTAGGCCATTTGGTATCGTGTTATCTGGGAAGTGGCCTTTTTGGCGTGGGGTAAGAAAGCGTCACCCGTATTGCTTTGCGGCAGTACCTCAGCAAACACAGGACAATCACCCAATGCTATTTCAATGCTGAAACAGCAACATTGAAACAGCATTGAGTGAATGGCATGTGTTTGCTGATGTGCGGGCGCAAAGTATACAGCAGACCCAGTTGTGGTAGGCCTAAATTGTGTGTACGTGTGTAGATACATGCGGCAGCCCGATTCACTGGCAATACAAGTATTGAATAGATGTTGGCCAGCACCGGCAATGGTGGTGGAAGGAATACACGTTGAAGATATATTTTAACTTGTCTCCTTGGACCTTTCCTGAACTATATCCTGGACATTTAGGATTCTGGCCCATGAGTTAGACCAATACAGTTATATACAATACAAAATAGTGAGCCGATTTTTTGTCTATATCACTCAAACAGACTAAAGCCGGGTCTCGGAATTCGGGAGTGTTCTAGCTTTTATCATGTATTTGTTTCACGGTTACGCTTGTTACAAAAGATTTACACCATGCATCATGTGCATACGACGTACAGACTAATTTTAGAAATGAATCGATACCTGGAACCCTCTATGTTTTGGATAGTTTTGTCACTAGAACCCAGCATGTTTTGTTTATCTTGTTGTCACTAACTCCTAGATCTATTTGAATTCAGGCAAAGCACATTTTTGTATGACCTGGATGACCCTGTAGCTAATATTTTGGCGACCATCTAGGATTTTACTCACAATGCGATAATTGCAATACTTTTTGACCACTTGGCCGGGCATATCTGAAAATATCATGGTAGAGAGATAATCGCATACCTGCAAGTCCGATGTGTGAGAGAAATATCATGAATCGCCTTTTATTATGTCCAAAATGATACCAATATATTGTTTGACCTTGGACAAATGTCGGCCATCTTGGATTTTACCGACAATGCAATGTCTAAGGTAATTTCTAACCCCACCACTAGATCGGGCATACCTAAAAACCCCATAGTTGACACCAAAATCGTGAGCCTGCTCCTATTCTGTCGAAAAATATACCAATTTATTGTTTGACCTTGGGCAAATGGCGGCCATCTTGGATTTTCCACTCACAATGCAATGTCTAAAATATTTTCCGACAACACCACTATATCGGGCATACCTGAAAACCCCATGAAACACGAATCTACCTCTATTGTGTCGAAAATGATATTGATTTACTGTTTGACCTTGGGCAAAGGCGGCCATCTTGGATTTTAACCACAATGCAACGTCCAAAGTAATTTTTGACCACACTACTAGGTCGGTCATACCTGAAAACCGTATAATAGACACCAAAACCATGCACCTGCTCCTATTCAGTGGAAAATGATATCAATTTAATGTTTGACCTTGGCCATATGGCGGCCATCTTGGATTTTACCCATAATGCAATGTCCAAAGTTATTCCCGACCACGCCACTAGATCGGGCATACCTGAAAACCCTATAGTAGAAACAAAAATCTTGAAGCTGCTCCTATTCTGTCGAAAGTTATGTCAATTTAAAGTTTGACCTTGGCCAAATGGCGGCCATCTTGGAAAATGGCCGAGTTTCGCTGTAAATTGAATAAAAACACCTAGTAGAATATTGATGCTAGAGGTATCCTATATTTAAACAACCGTCAAAATCTATGCCTAAAGAGATGTATACGGGACTTTATGGCAGGGCCAGGACTATAAACTGCCCTATATATATATGCGACACCGGCGGCATAGGGTAGAGTTATGGATGTCGCATATATGCCACACCGGTGGTTAAAGGGTAAATAGGAAAACTTTGGGATGCATTGTGAAAGCAATAAGCACTATTAATTTTAAACCCCTACCAGAAGGTGTACCGTACTCGAGAGAATATGCCTAAGCTACCTGTAAAGTGCGACAAGGTTTCCTTGGGCAGGCGCATGATGAAGACGGGGTGGTCTGGATGCCAGACGGCCGTGCACTAACACCCCTCTCAGACTGAGCGGTCAGTCACTCTCTGTTATCACTTCTTTCAGTAGCCTACTAACTTACATATCTTGTTAGCTAATGTAGGCTACGCACCATAACTGGAGGCCTGTGCGACCTCTTCTGTGATCTATTATGGACAGCAAGTTTAGATACGCCTCGTCTACATTCTTAATGACATTGCTCACTGGAATAGCAGCTTTCAAATCCGCGATGTGTGTGTTGGGGGGGGGGGGGGGGGACTTGTCAGAACTGACTTTCTCTCGCAGCCTCTCCATGTTTTCTAGTGCAAATTCGAAATACAAAATACAGTCCTCTCTTCTATCCGTGTTGCACTCACTTTCACACCATTTCTGCACACATTTCGGGCACACGTCACCGGTATTTGTTCCCTTGGCTCGAAACCCAATGTCCTTTGTAGTGTCCATTGTCCATTCCATTTCCCATTGTACACCGTCGAAATACTCTCTTCCCTCACTAGCCCATGTTCTACAACAATGAGATTCATAGGACTGCTGTTGATTCCACATGAGTGATTTTACGAATCAATCTCCACGCTTTGTGCAAAAGACACTTCACCGATACCCAAGGTTGGCGCGACGTTTGCCATGCCTCGAGCATAGATCAAACACCGCACCAACAACCAGAATGTTGTCCACCGATGCAGAACATGAGAAAACCTCACATGTGCGAGAGACCGGGAAGCAACAGCCAAGATCAGCGCTGCTCCAGCTGCAAAAAGCTGATATTTTCAAGGATGATTCTCCTATGTGGCATGAGTGAAAACACATACAAATATCTAGCAATCCTGGTTGTGCTAAATTCGTGGTAGCGAAAAATCCAAGATGGCCGCCTTTTTGCTAATTCCGTCTAATGTAAATATGCTAACATCAAACATAGTCGTGTAATACATGACTTTATGTGTTCTAAATTAATTCTCGGTGTTATTTTTACATTAAAACATATGTGTAATCATAAAAATTGAAAAATCCAAGATGGTCGCCTATTTGCTAATTCCTTCAAATGTAAATATGCTAGTTAACACCAAACATAGTCGTGCAACACATGCATGTTTCATGGGTTCTAAGGTATGGTGAATTCATTCCTTGTGTTATTTTTACATTAAGATATAATTGCAATCACAACAATGGAAACATTTTAAACAAATAAAGGTCATGGCACTGCATATGACAACATCATCTCTTCTGCATTCCATTGGAGTAAAAACATTACCGCTTACTGGTTGCATGGTTGTAGGCCATACCTCGAATACCTTGCATTGATATTCCATTCACCTTGCAAAATGTCCCCGAGGTAAACAGAGATGTTGTACTTAAAATCAGTATACAGTATAATTATAGTAAAACTGTTTTGTCTTATGCAGGGCAGCCTTGGTCAGAACATCAGCCCGCTCATTAGCTCTCATTGCCATGTATCCCTATGTGGCTGGGTACACCCAGTAAAAAACAATGTGCTTGTGTCTATATATGCATCATGAAAGCAAATCTGTGTGCTGGGTTGTCGGGATAAGCTTTTAGTTTCATACAGTATTGCAGGCTCAACTCCAACCGCCGATGCTGTAAAGAGGGCTCGCCTGGGGTACTAGGATGATTGCTATAGTAGTAGTACTTTTCGCCCCCATCCGGGGAGGGTCTTTGAAATCTGCTCCGTCTGATGCATGCTGTAATGCATTGTACGGAAGCACTAGTCTAGGCCTACAGTAATCATTCAAGGGAAGCTGCAGCCTTCACGTGTCTGGCCATAATCTTTGGGCGGATTGCCAGTGGGGCACCCTAAATCCTCCGTTCAACAGCGGTGCCAATGCAGTTCCCGTATCAGTGCAGGCACTGCAGATGTTGGCAGTGGTAGCCTTGAAACAACCGGCAACCAGAGTGTTTGACATTATGGCACTCACGTGGGATGAATGAAGTTACCCTCAGCTATTGTTACTCTGGGGGCTATCCGACCAGATGATAGTGGAGACGTTTTTTGAACAAAAAGCAGAGTCTCTGGACGTCTGGGCATGCCTGGGGATAAATCCCCTAGAAATGCCCATGCAGAACCCCTTATTGGGAAAGTGAAGGGAAACCTCTCAAAAAGCCCCCATGCCCTATCACCCCCAACCCCACCCTCACGTCATCATCTGTCCATCATTCATCTCATCAATGGGCTGCACTATTTTATCATATAACATTGTCACTTAAAGGACCATTAGTGCCGAAAAATTACGTAAAGCAGCAAATTACTACTACTACCGGTACTAGTCTCCACCTAAAAACTTTCAATGGGCAATGTTATAAATTAATGCCCCTATAAGCATAATCTCAAACACTGAAACACATTAAACCGCCAGTCAACTTCAAAATGAGCATGCGCAGGTCACATGTATAGGCCTTCAGTTTATACAGTATAGCTAAGAATTCACCCCTCTTCCCGCGAGGTCTGTACAGTCACTGCTGGGGCTATATACAGTAGGCATATCGTTGGTTGCATTCAGCTGAGTAGCTAACCTGCTTATAAGACTATCAATACTACTCCAACGAGACACTCACCAAAGCTGTTTTACTGTTAGTCCAACGTCTGCGATGCTGGCCCAACATTGAACCAACTTGGAGAAATGTACAATGTTTGAGAGAAAGTCCTCCTGCCCAGCAAACACAACACATTTATATGACATTTATACAACGTCGGCCCAACGTCTTAAACGTTGGTTCAACATTGTATAAAATCATACAAATGTTTTGTGTTTACTGGGTGTCAATACAAGTTTCGACATCCCCGCAGTAATACAGTCAGTTTGTTTGCAAGCCAGCGACCAAGTAGGGGCCAAGGCTAAGGGCTTTGAATTATTAACTCATAGATGTCGCTCAAGTATGAACTTGCTGTGATTTGAGAACTTGCTTTTAATGAGGCTTCGGGTATGAAACGCATATTTAGTATTATTATGGAATAGGGCCTTGGACCTACCCAGGGGCACTATTGCATTCTGGGGGACCCTTGTCCCGCGAATTTTGACAGTTGACCATACCTTTAAATCCAGTTTGTACCGTTATCTGATGTGTGACCGGTTTACCCTCAGTTAGGTTGTCCAGTCACCACCCCAATCCGAACGGTCTGTGGCACTTTTGCCTCTGGAAACCACATTGATATTTAGTAATAATGTTGTTGTCATGCATGAACCATGTGAGGCGATGATTATCCATGCACTCCCTGATTTTGCAGAGACAAATGGGTAATGCATTCACTTGGCCTAAAGTTATTGGGATCTGTTTAGACTTTTCGGGTTTAGAAGCAGGTATTACTTTTGCTTCCCTCCATCCATCTAGGAAATCTAGGGATTATCACAGGAGTAGAAGCTCGATTAGTACATCAGGCCTCCTCACTTTCAAATTGAGAGATTGTGAGGCTCTCCCTACTTGAAAATGCCCTGAAATCCTACTTCACCCTTGTCCCGCGAATTTTGACAGTTGACCATACCTTTAAATCCAGTTTGTACCGTTATCTGATGTGTGACCGGTTTACCCTCAGTTAGGTTGTCCAGTCACCACCCCAATCCGAACGGTCTGTGGCACTTTTGCCTCTGGAAACCACATTGATATTTAGTAATAATGTTGTTGTCATGCATGAACCATGTGAGGCTTGGCCAAATTGAGAGATTGTGAGGCTCTCCCTACTTGAAAATGCCCTGAAATCCTACTTCAACCCTGTATATGCCAGTGAGTGTTTTGATGGTTATGGTGATAAAACATGCTGACGAAGTCAAGCAGATGCATATTTACTCATTTGTAACTCTTCTATCGAGCCAACTGAGAATTCTGAATGTTGCTTATTCTGAAGATAAAAAGATACAGATTTATAGGTTTTGCTGATTGACAGATGTTGTCCACCTTGTACATGCAATATGCAAACAATACCATTTACAGCACATACTCTATTGGAGAGGCTTTGTCATCCAGTGTTGGGAACTAATTGTTTCTTTGTATGCAATTAGGCTGCGATATAGTGCTGACCAGGCATAAAGTTTATAATTATTTTTAACAGGCTAAACTTTGATTATTACAAAGAAAATGAAGCTACCATGATGAAATTGCCAGGACTGGAGAAATGCTTGTAGTACGTCACTTGACACCTTTGATTATCATCGCACATGCAAATAACGAAGAAAACTTAAAAGAAAGAAATTCTCGTCTATTGTCTCATTTGAACTCTCATCTACGAAGCACCTTTTCTATGCAAGAAGGGTTGGGAACTCATTACAGGCCACTGACAGACAGACAGACCAGATGCACCTGATTCTGTACTATCGGTATGGCCGTACCCACGGTTTCGTGATGTAAAACTGGTTGTGGAAAACGGTGTTTCTGTCGCAAAACTGATCGGGTCGGTCATGTGCTCGACAAGTACCCTATTTGACAAAATTGCACTAATGTATGTCCGCTTGATAGTGATTAATCTGGTCCAAGGAGTTATTAGTCTCATTATTAGCTTTTTGAAATTACATCGCAAAATTATCAGGAATGTATAATATATTATAATTTGTTTAGATGTATGTATCAGACATCTAGAAATTATATCACAGTGAGCCTACTATTTGTTTCATGATGCACTAATCTAATGTTGAAGCTGACTACTGGATCATTGCTGATGCATTTTTTGCAATACATTTGCCAAGATTTGTATAAAGAGTGTTATCATGACTTTTTTATAATAAACAAGACTACATAAGTCCAGGAGCTCCCGCTCCGAATTAGAATTTGATTTAAGAAATTTTGTGTAGGGTTATTAATGTAGTCCTAGGCTAGGTTAAAAATCAAGACGTAAGACAACTAGGTCTAAGAAGCTCAGTCTAAGAGTAAGATAAGAACTAGACAGTCTGTCAGAGATTGCAAACCTCCATTGAAATTAATGATCCTAATCAGTAATCCCAGTAATGGTCTCCCTATCTGGCACGGTTTACCCGATATCAGGCCAATCAAGATAACTAATAGCTGATTTACGGTCATTTTGAATTCGATATAAACTAGTTAAAAACTTAGGGTGCATCCTCCCCAGAAACCTCAAATTTTGTTTTATAGTAATGGACCAAAATCTAACACAGTTTGCAAAATATTGGGCATGTGAAAGTAAATAATGGCCAATAGGGGGCCATTTTGAATTTGATCGAGTCAGAATTTTTCAAGATGCATCCTCAGCTGAAATCTCACATTTCATTCTATTGTAATCTTCTAGCTATCTAGCACGGTTTACCAAATATCGGCCATGTGAAAGTGAATAATGGCCTAAAGGCGGCCATTTTAAATTTGATCAAGTCAAAATTTTCCAAGATGCATCCTTAGCTGAAATCTCACATTTCATTCTATAGTAATGGTCTAGCCATCTAGCACGGTTTACCAAATATCGCCCATGTGAAAGTGAATAAAGGCCGATAGGAGGCCATTTTGAATTTGATCAAGTCAAAAATTTTCAAGATGCATCCTCTCCTGAAATCTCACATTTTGTTTTATAGTAATGGTCTAGCCATCTAGTACGGTTACCAAATAACGGCTATGTGAAAGTGAATAATGGCCGATAGGCGGCCATTTTGAATTGGATCGAGTCAATTTTTTTCAAGATGCATCCTCTCTTGTAATCTCACATTTTGTTTTATAGTAATGGTCCAGCTATCTAACACGGTTTACCTGATATCAGGCCAATCGAGGTAAATAATGCTGATTGTCGGCCATTTTGAATTCGTAAGTTAAACATTTTCAGGGTGTATCCTCCCCCGAAAACTCACTCTTTGTTTTATAGTAATCAGGTAATGGTCTAGCCATCTAGCACGGTTTACCAAATATCAGCCATGTGAAAATGAATAATGGCCGAAAAGGCGGCCATTTTGAATTTGATCAAGTCAATTTTTTTCAAGATGCATCCTCATCTGGAATCTCACATTTCGTTTATAGTAATGGTCTAGCCATCTAGCACGGTTGACCAAATATCAGCCATGTGAAAGTGAATAATGGCCGATAAGCGGCCATTTTGAATTTAATCGAGTCAAATTTTTTCAAGATGCATCCTCTCCTGAAATCACACATTTTGTTTTATAGTAATGGTCTAGCCATCTAGCACGGTTTACCAAATAACGGCCATGGGAAAGTGAATAATGGCCGATTGGCGGCCATTTTGAACTTGGACGAGTTGAATTTTTTTCAAGATGCATCCTCTCCTGAAACCTTACAATTTATTTGATATATATGGTGTAGCTATCTTGAGCGGTTTTCATGATATCCCGCAATATCAGGCCTGTCGAGGTGAGTAATGGCCTATAGGCGGCCATTTTTAATTTTATCGACTTGAAATTTTTCAAGATGCATCCTCTCCTGAAACCTCACAATTTGTTTTATAGTAATGGTGTAGCTATCTTGAGCGGTTTTCATGATATTCTGCAAAATCTTTCAGTCGGATTTACCGATGTTATAAATTAGGTCAAAGTGCTGGGTCAACTTCAAGGTCAAGGTCCAAAAACCTGAAAATGCACAACTAGGGACGTTAGAGAACATGTATGTGCAATATGACTGTCATCGGCCCAGTATTTTTCGAGATCTGCTCCGGAAACGAAGTGCGCGCCAAAACGTCTAATTTGGTCATAGTTCTGAACCAGAAGTAGGTAAAAGTTCAAATACCCCAAAAGGCACAACTAGACCCCCTAGGGGTGTTGTGTGTAAAATTTGAAGACAATCGGACAAGTACTTTCAGAGATATGCTCCGGAAACGAATTGTTTACGAACGGCCCAACGGCCCAACACCGTAACATCATCATTTTCACCTCTGCGACCTTGCATATTGAATTCAGATTAAAAATAATTGAACCTGTCCATTATCCACCTGGAAGTAACCCACATACCAAAAATTGTTATCCTAGCTTATTTTCTTACAAAGTTATAGGCAAAAGAAGAGGCAAAAAAAAACGGAGGGAGAATCCATAGCTCCCTCCGTCTCACCTACGGTGACGGCGGGAGCTAAAAACACATTACAATGAATTTCTGACCCCTCACTGAGTCAAATCTGACCATATATGACATTAGCAGCTGTTCGGTTTGCGGAATTGGCGAAATGGCGGCCATCTTGGACTATACACTTCTGAGCGTTTAGCACAACCGGGAGTTTATGCACTTTTACTCAGGAAATGTCAGAGAGCCATCCCTGAAAAAAAATCAGTTTTGTGCATTTTTTTCCAGTGTTCTAGTGCTTAATTCTCCTGGGCTACTATGGCAGCGAGCCAGCACCTAGCTAATCCCCAGGACATCACCCGCCAGACCCCTTCTGCATGTAGCGCACGTACAGACCAGGAATTAGACTGGTATGCTCAGCACTTTCGACAATACCCCATTACATGTGTGTGTGCAAATTTTTATTTTTGAGAAAAAAAAATAGCTAAAGGGAAAACAAATGCACAATATTATGTTGAAATAACTTCAAGGACCAGAATTATCTGGCATAAACAACACATTTTAACTAGGTGACAAGGAACTACCATAGATTAACCACATCTATGGACAGGGTTCGTACACCTTGGGCAGAACAAAATCAAGGCTTTTCAAGGCCTAAAAGTAGGTTTTTCCAGGCCCCACGCAAAACATTATTACAAACATTTGAAAAACAAATTTTGTTTAATCATGTTAATAGCAAGCATGTAGACATGTAGAGCCCACTTGTTGACTCCAAAGAATAAATGCATGAACACTTTGGATCTTGGCTGTCATTAAAAACCTTCTACGGAATGACTTTAAAATTCAAGGCTTCTAAGGCCCCATATGAACCCTGTATGGAACTACCGTTATTGTCATCGATTACATTCCGACATAATTACACTCAACTGCAGTTGACTGCATTAATATCAGCAACTAAACTGATTACAAGATAATACTCCAACGAGACATTGACCAAATATTGTTCTTATGTTAGACCAACGTCTGCGACGCCGTCTCAACATTGAACCAACATTGGGGGAGTGTACAAAGTTTGAGGAAAAGCTGTCCCGTCAATACACATTTGCGGGGTCAACTGTTTCGCAATCCCCTCAGTAATAAAGTCAGTTAGTTGCAAACCCAACACCCAACTAAGAGCTTTGGTGGAATTATTAACTCATAGATGTCGTTCAAGTATATATGAACTTGCTATGATTTAGGAACTTCCTCTTAATGCGGCGGTGTGTATGAAACGCATATTTTAGTACATGTATTGTTATGATATAGGGCCTGGGCCTACCCACGGGAAAATTGCATTCTGGGGGACCCATATCTTGCAAGTTTTCAAGCTGCATAACTGTTTTGTTTATTTTATTCAAAAGATTAATTCATGGAGAATGGTGTTTTATTTTACTCCCCCGGTTACTGAGTTATCAAGGATTTAAGTTTGTTGTTTTTTAATATTGTTGCCCCACCAAAACAAACCTGATAACAGCGGAGTAAGACACACTGTCTGTATAATGAGGACATTAAAAGTACCAAGTGGCAGATAACAGTCATCATTGAGAAAAGTGTGGATCACTTTTAAAATTATTCTTATTTTTCAAGGGCTCATAAATACATTTCACAGTATAAAGTGTATTGTCTCATGTCATTTAGACATATCTAGGAGTTATTACTTTGTGTGATATGGGTGAAATGTGCATATAAATAATGTTGTGTTTAATTCCGGACCCTGTGTGGAGAACGTCACTGACTTGAAAGTATAATTTTACTCTGTGTATGGTGCTTTTAACAGGTTCTCCTTGACCTAAACAGTCTAATCTGACCGTAAATAACCGCCAAAAACAGAAACGTAAACCGTATTTTTCACTCTTTTCTGACTTTCGTGATTTTCTTGCAAATGTTTTCATTCGATACCTCATGGGCATTTCACCAAAATATATGCAAAATGTTATTAGACAATATCAGACTTTATTTTATCGTAAGTTATCACATGCAGTCATATAAATCACCAAGTGTGGTAAAAAAAAAAAATTTAATAAAAGATCAGTCTTTACTGCAACTGGGCTGACTGTCATAGTCTCACGACAACAACAGGCGGTTTGTGTCATTTGGTATCCCGGCTAACACGTGCCAATAAACCAATGTCGGTATAATGTAGGCCAGTCGTCATCGGCGCTGGCCCAACATTATACCAATTCGTTTCAACGTCTGGTGTTTGCTATTAGGGTGGTTTGATGATGGCCCGATGCAACATTATATTGGCCTATAATTCCGCCACTATTAGGCCCACCTACAAATTGTACACCAAAGAACCGATTTACTACTTCACATTACTTGATAGTGTATCGCATTGTGAACTAATTCCGCTACATTTACATAGTTTTAATGCATTTATAAAGCCTTTTTAAAACTATAAGTGATTGTTTTGTACATTTTAGGGTAATTCAGTCGAAATAAACAAAACAGTTATGCAGCTTTAACAGTTGGCTAGACCTTTAACTGCCTGTACCCAGCTTACACTGCAGTTGGGCTCTAGTAGTTCCAGGTTGGGCTTTTAACAACAATAATTTTAAACTACAAACAACTAGAACAGAGTCATTTGAGGTGCACAAGGAGAATAGAATGTTGCCTAAAACAATTCAGTAGATTTATAACATTAAGCGGGCTGATGCACTGCTACGTAAGATTTACCATGGGACTACTGCATGTTTTTAAAAATATCACATATGGTATCGGCCAGATTCAATGATTTATTTTATCACTTAAAATAATGTGATTAGATGGAATTCAATATAAAATAGGCGATCTACCTATTGAATTATGTTGGCGTAATTTTATGTAACACCACATTATGCCACATAGAATGGCGTCGTCTATACCCCTCCATAGAAAAATCAATATTTTCGGATGAATAATAAAGTAATTTTCTGGTGGGTGATATCATCACGGTACCAGTCTAAAGAGTGGAGCACTGTATCCCTACCATTTGAGTTACCCAAGTTGCCAATCTTCAGGACTGAAAAAGGGTCAGGGAGTATTGTCAATATCCGTGAGTTGTCGAGGTTAGGTACCATGTGCTTCAAAGGTTAAAGGACATTTTGGGGGGTTTTGGATAACACTTTTGAAAAAAGTGTTTTCCAAGTTTTATTATAAATACCTAGAATATGTTCAGTGCATGATAATGCAAGAAACATTTATAGCATGTGTTACTGTGTTAGCAGCGCAGACATGTAATACAGAAGTTGATCCAAGCAATGGGACGTTGAACCAATGTTGTTTTCATGTCGGTCCAGACAGTGCCACAGACGATGATACAAAAATGTGTTTTCTGAGATAAAATACAAATAACTACAGTGGTGGAAACAATAACTACAATGCTTCAGATTATTGGAGCTTTTGAAAAACTACAGTGATGGAAACAATAACTACAATGCTTCAGATTACTGGAGCTTTTGAAAAATTATAGTGATGGAAACAATAACAACAATGCTTCAGATTATTGTTTACAAAGATGCAGATTCGTTTTATAGTTTATATATATACTTTAAGTTCTTTAAGTATAATCCAGCATGAGGAGGAGGTATATATTTGTCCGCTATAATATATTTTGGGAATCCTTTATTCAAGCCCTGGATGAATCGTAAATACATGTAAATTTGAAAATAAACTAAACACGAGACATTTGTTAGTCTTTATATCTAAATCATTTATATACAGCACCTTGCATCATATGATTTACACAAGTATCACATTTACATAAAGGCAGCACAAATTATGACAGAGCAATGTGTATTATATATACACCTTTTCTCAGACTTGTGCAATATTCACCCGATATCATTGACTCTCCCTCAGAAGGAGTTGCTGGGATAAGTCACTGATGTCGCCTGCACTGTAATAATACACTGTTTTTTACATGGCAAATATTTACAGAGAACTAAAGTTTTAAGTACATTCTTGTTTTACAACTATTAATATATTTTTTTATTGAAAAAAATAGCCACAAGTGACTATTCAATTCCTACTGTTATTAGACTATGATCAATAAAATGGAGTTGAGATCTGTAAAATATGTGTTGGTCACTCACTCATTTGAGTGGAGATGAATTAAACATATGCATTGACTGCTTTTAGTTATAACGAAGTTTTCATCATAGTTTGAGATCTAAATTCTTAAAATAACAATCTGTTAACCATGTTAACAATCACACAGCAGACACTATAAATAATCAACCTATTGTCTCATTCTTTACACATGCCTACATACACCTAGTTTTCCATTGAAAATGCTCACATAAAATGTAGGCCCTACAGTACTTAATGGCAAACACTTTAATATATTATATACCACAGCACAAAAATACCATAACAGACTAAATGGGGCATAGCTTAAAAAATTAGTGTCAGAAAAATGAGCCATGTCTGTGCTTTAAGAAAAAAATAGCTGAAGGGAAAACAAATGCACAATATTATAGTGAAAAGTCTACATAATGTTTTAATTCAACACATGTATACTTAACGCAAGAACCATAAAAACTCAAGATGGTTTTAGGATCCCTAACAACATACATATCATGCAACATCATTGAAGAAAACAATGTTGGAGAGCTAGATTGGTTTGTACGCTATTAATTATTATATTTTAGTCATGTGACGTTTTCAAAATGGATTATAAGATACCTCCTGTCACAAAATGACCAAGTTTTAGATTTACCCAGCAAACCGTCTACGACGTCGGCCCAAAATTACCGCAACATTGGATAAATATAAATATCTCATGTTGCTGGGTACACACATAGGCTGGGTACACACATAACTTGATACAAATCTTATTCGCATAGGATAGATAAAGAGTAACGGTTTTCAATATAATATGTGACAGCAGCAATCGCTATCATCAATAACACACATTGGTTAAGAATCTGTTTAAAAATATTTACAGGTTAGAAAATGTGCACAAAATGGATTTTATCATTTTAATAATGAAAATAGTTTGATAATGACAATTCATATTATAAAGTCACTACTTGGTATACAGCCAATTCAGAGGTTTCTGAGGTAAAAAATGTAACCCTCAGATAATAGAGAATTTAGCGCTTCGAGAGTTGTACAATGTAGATTCCACTGGCCATGTTGGTGAATACCGATGTGTATGTGTAATAGTTTGCAGTTATTCCATATTGTGAAGTCATGATGATAGAGATGGGGTTGAAGATGATCGATGAACCTATGAAAATGGATAATGCCGGGCACTTTGCATTGACACACGAGTAATTTTATCACAAGTGAAGTCATAATTGAGCCAAGTGATCAGACTCACTGTCCTTGCCCTATTTTACATCGTACTACGTAAAATCGTCATGTGTTACACATGCGACCATCACAGTAATATCATCAGGCTTTCCTCCTGAAAATGAACAAAAATATTATATAAATTTGTAAATACATGTACCAGATAATTTAATTTTGAATCATATGATATTGAAAGATATGTCCACATGACAATATCAAAGTAAGTTAAATCAATATTTAAAAATTCCCACTTCGCAAAAAAGTTATACATTAAAATATTATTCTGAAATACAGATCATCAGCTTGAAACTAAATTGTGTATACCGTATTTCGGGTGTATAGTATTTTTTCTTTTTTGGGCCCGTTTTCGGCCTGGTGCGTATTATCCACCGGTGCGTACAATATAATAATTTTGCCTAGATTTGTCACTCAAAATATTAAGAATGTTAAGAAATAGACAGTCTCCCGTCTTCCGCGTCGATTGCGGTCCCGTACATATTACCCAGCTTCAAGGATAGAAACCAGTTCTATAAAAAAATGTATTGCTAAATTTGTATTTACTACTACCGTAATGGAAACAAGTGTACACACCTGAGACATCATACCCATTGGCAGCAGCATTCATAGCAAATGGTGAGAAATAGTCAGGATCAAAGGCTAACTGATGAGCTTCTGTTGCCAAGGAATTTGCCACCTTTTGTAAATTTTCTTTTTTGCGACCCTAGTTAAAAAAAAGAAAGCAAACAATCTGTGCTACTGTCATGCTTATAATTTACATTTCAACTTTACATTTAAAAATGGCTGGCAGCATATTTATACAAATGGGAGCTATCACAATGATTCACTCTGCTAACATATTTTGGTTAACAAGTTATACAAAACAATAGATGTCCTAGACAAATAATAGACCTATCCCAGTAAACACAAAATATTTGTATAACATTTATACAATGTTGGACCAATGTCAATGTTGTATTAATTTTATACAAATGTTTTGTGTTTACTGGGATAAATGTCGAATTAGAACTTCTAGGGAAACTCTTCAACCTCCACTGTTATATGGAAGATTTGTGAATCAAAACATTTATATAATGATTGTAAAACCAGTTATACATGTGTGTACATAAAATCTAATGAATGTACACACATTTAGTATCTAATATTAGAACAAAATACAACCTTGTATGCATAAATGTTAGCAAAAATATTGCAGAATGATATATTGCATTAATTTATGTATTATATTAAAGCTGCATAACTATTTTGTTTATTTCCACAGAAATAACCTAAAATGTTCAAAACAATCATTTATATATTTTTGAAGCCTTTGTAAATGCACAAAATCTATGTAAATGTAGCTGGATTAAATCACAACACGATACACCTTCAAGTAATATGGTGTAGTAAATCAGTCCGTCTGTGTACAATGTGTAGGTAATGTTACACTAGACCAACATCAAATCCCTTCATAACAAACACAAGACGTTGTGCTGCATTGGTCTAACGTTGGGCCAGCGCCATAGACGAGGGCCCCGAATTAGACCGACATTGGATCAATGCCTCGTGTTGGCTGCGATATCAAGCCCACACAAACCATTCGTTGGTGTCTCAATACTAGGTCAGCCCCTATGAGAACTCGGCTGCAACTCTGCTACCGGTACTGTAAAGGCTGATTTTTTTTAAATTATATTATTTTACCGCATTTCGCAATTTATATCACCTCATGTGATGACTAGCGATGAAATAAAGTATAAAGTCTGATAGTTTCTAATAGCATTGGCACTATTTTTTTTAATGAGTTATCAAATGTTCTTAAAGAAAATCACGTAAAATCAAAATAGTGAAAAATATGGTTTACGTGACTGCTTTTTATGTTGTCATGTGAGAGCGGCTCGATCAGTGGCGGGCCAGAGGCTCAGATGCTAGCCCACACTTAAAAAGACTATACAAAGATGCTGGTCCTATTTTTAAATAATACTGACAATTTCCACACAGGGTCCGAAATTAAGCATGAAATTATATGCATGTCTCACCAATATAGCACAAAGCAACAAATCATAGATATGCCTAAATAACATTTATATCAAAATAAACTGTGTACTGTGAAATGTACCTATCACTTCAAAAATAAGAAAAATTTTGAACGTGTTCCTTTTTTTTAATGATGCTAGTTATCTGCCACTGGGTACTTTTAATGTCCTGATTATACAAAAAGTGTGTCTTACTCCGCTGTGATCAGGTTTGTTTTGGTGGGGCAGCAATGTTTACAAAATGTCAAACTTGAAAGCTTAATAACTCAATAACCAAAGTAAAATTAAAAAAAATATAAAACACCATTTTTCATGATTTGATCTCTAGAATAAAATAAGCAAAACAGTTATGCAGCTTTAAATTGAATCACTCACACTTTGACTATATATCATTCACAGTATTCTGCTCTTTAGGCCAGAGTTTTGAAATAAATTATGAACTTGTCTGAGAACTGGTTAGTGGCAGAGATCCTGACCAATGGTTGCAGGTCGGCTGTAACACCTGGCTAATTTGTGTGGTAAACTTGCCTTTAACATGTTGAAGATTTTTCCCAACAGGTCATACTCAACAGAACAGGCATCACGAGGCATGTGGGCTATTGATGGCCTAGTGAATGTACATTTTGGTATTTTCTCTGAATATTTTTTTGTAATTATAACGTTTTAATAAACCTATTTTATAGAATTTTTCAAATTGTGATCAAAGAAAAACTTTCTTCATATAAAATTCATTTCAAAATTCAAATAACAGCCCCATATACAGATATATGTCAGCTTTAAAGTGGGCTAAAAAACTACATCTAGGCCTATGAACATTTGAAGATATTTAAAAAAAATATATTTTACCCTTAATCTTTGAATATGGTTGAGAATCATAACTTCATTCATGTTGTCGAAAAGTCCATCAGTACCGACCAGTATTATATCACCTTCTTGAACACCAAATGATTGACTTTCTGCAACTTCTGGCCTATGAGATAAAATACAAATATTATTATTAAAGGGACCCCTTGGGATGAGACATTTTCAATGTAATCAATTTTGAAAATTTAATTTATATGAAGCTATATAGCCTACTGATCTTAACTGAAATACGAAAAAGTCAAAAAACAATTTTAAAACACTGAAAAGGAGTGATATAGTTGTATTTCCAGGTCGTATATTGCCATGTAAACAAAACAAGTCAGCAATATTCAGCACTTTAGATCACATATTCCCACGTATCAGACGGTATGATCAAACCAGTCGCCGCTAATTGGTGTCTCATAGTCAGGACACGAGAGGACACACCTGCAGCACTAATTATCTACCCAACGCTGGGCCGATGCCATCAGCATGTGGCCCAATGCTGTGAAAACATTCAATCGTCCTTCAGGTATACAAATAGTTTGTTTGGGTTACTTCTGGTTTCATAGAAATGTTGATTAAAAATATTTTTAAAAATATGAAAATTCTGAAAAAAATAAAAACATGATCCGTTGGATACACTACTTCAGTACGAACTAAAAATGAAAATTATGTCATCCCAAGGGGCTGCTTTAAATCTGTATATCTGCTACACTTTTGTCATGTACAGTCTGCAAAGTCAGGCTTTGATATATTGGTTTAGACATGGTAGCCCAATGATCTGCCAACTGGTAAATATAATAACACATATTAGTGAATCATAATAGTTAAAGAAGGGGAAATTCCTTACTGTGAATACATCTATGAGCTATATTGCAGGGCTTGTAAATTTGTAGAAATGTTCACTTCGCCACTAAACAGAGGGTGCTGTACAGTTAACCAAATTAAAAATGTAACAAATTCAATGCAGTGTCAGTAGCTAGTCAGTAGCTAGACTGACTATACAAAGTTTACTCTGCACAGTTATCAAACCAAGACTAGAAATTTAATTTTGGGGGAGAAGTGCCTAGACAGAGTACAGTAATCACAGGGTACTCACATGACTAAGTTCCCACTTAAAATTCAACTTGCACTCCATGAGAAAATGAAACAAAAATTTACTAATAATATAGTAAACAGATGTGTCAAGTGTCACATATGGTACCTTTTACTGTTATTATAAGTAAAGGTAAAGGTAAGGTAACTTTGAGCTGTACATTCGGGTGCCCTCAGCCCCTGGGTAAACTGGTAAACAGGTCTTTCACAAGTTCTGAGCCACGTTTTGCATGGTACATAGTGCTTGTAAAGCAATGATCTTGAATTGAGAGCTCTAAATGAATGTCTCAGGCTAGGGCTATGATAAATTACAGTACAGTAAGCATTAGAACATAATGCAAGCCATCTACCCAAATTAATGCATCATGCAACTTTAACCCTCAAATTTGTTTTATATAAACCAGGAGACCAACTGTCTTTTTTTCAATTTGAAATCATCCTAAATGTCTTACGGTATATCCCCGCGTATAGTGCGACGCCATGTATAATACGAGTTAAGATTTGAGGCCTCTGATGACCTGAAAAACGTCTACCCCTCTGTATAATACGACCTCAAATTTTGGATGTCGGCAGCGTCCCGGTCGGCAGCGTTCCGGGCCACCTAAATGTGAGGCATGGATATTATCTTATTCTACTAAATAGCGCCGTGACTGCATAGACGATGCTCAATGACGGGAACAGCGGCAACAGTACATTTCTGCAAAACCAAAGGGCAGTATCTGCCTACTTATAAAGTGAGCAGATACTGTATTTTTATTTTCCACGGCAGAGTGGATGTCATCGGGACTGTCTCGATCGGCAGACATTCAGAGGCCTGCATAGTCTACATATATATACACACAGATTTTAAAATACCCGTATGTATATTTCGCCGACAAATTTATAATATTTTAATTTATCTATTACAAAGACCATATTTTAATATCGTCGTGCTCAAATGAGAACATTCCAAGGTGAAATGTTATTGTAAAACATTTGCAGACTAGCCGCATTGTCTAGACACAAGAGGTGTTTGGTTGTATTAGTGTCAGGGTGCAATAACACAGCAGCGCTCCATGAACTACAGCTAACAGATACCACCATTTGCTCAATACCGTATCAGCCGCGGCAACAGCGGTAGGCGTTAATGTTATCCCAGCAATATGGACATTCTGAGGCCTACATGTATAGAATTTGCGATAGGAGATATAATCAGTGATATCTTGTTATATTTCGTCAACGCATTCTCTAATTCCAATATGAAAACATCATGTTCAGATTTGTCGTACACGATAGAACACTCCCATATGAAAGGCGATCTTAGATTAAATCATTATTAATATAAATGAACAGGTCAGAAGTGTGAATTGGTTGCAAACTAACGGCGTCATTTATATGCCCGTGGTTGTCAAAGGTGCCACGCGCGTCGGCGGGAATGTGAGACGGGGGCTCCCAGGAAACACGACACATTCACCCAATGCTGGTACAATATTGTGTCAGCGTCGCAGACGGTGGCCCAACAATGTACCAGCATTGGGTGAACGTCTCTTGTTTGCTACTAGTTGGAAAGGCACAGTCTTGTTGTATCGTGTGTATAGGTCTGCTTACCAAACACGCTGACTGGCCTATGTTTAAAGATACATTTTACCGCTAGAGAACTTATCGCTGAACTTACCGCTAGAGAGCTAAAAAAATGTATTAAATTCTACATCTATGTATAATACGAGGTGCCTTTTTGTGACATGAATAGCTAAGAAAAAACATCGCATTATACACGGGGATATACGGTAGTTAGCTTTTTCTGCTTCATTTAAATACTTTTTATATACAGCCATTATAAATGTTTTACTCTTTCAATGCGTCCCGGGGACCCACTTTTGATTCAGACATCTAGTCGGTCACCGCATGTAAAGGGTTGAGAAAATGAGATAATTAAATATTATAAAATAAAAGAAAAAAAATATTTCTCAAGTCTAAACAGTTAGGAATTATAGTTATTCAAATTAAAACTGTGATTTAAACTGCTAATAAAACAGATTTTTAAAACAATCATAGTCGTGCAAGTAATTGTCATGTATATTTCATATATTTCTTTTAGTCTGATAACCTCATATTTTTAAACCATTCTCCATTGGACAACCTCATTTGTTTCAAACACTGTATAATCAAACATATTCTATATTACATGAGTGATGACGATGACAATGACTCAAATAAAATAAAAATTCCAGTTGATGCATGGAAATTTGTTTTTTTAATTATTGATCAGCGATTTTCCCCATTAAACTTCGAGTCACTTTCTACTCAGATTAAAATTGATGTATAAATTATATTTCACTAATCAAATTCAAATTTGATGAGAAAAGTGGCATATTGCATGTTGTTTTGCTATGGGGCAGCGTATTATCTACACGCACTTGTCACTAACTACACGTCCTTGTAAAATATTAGGTGCCATTGCCAATTGGAAAGGTGTGTTGAAGTAATGTTGCTGCTCTTCAGATCTGTGAATTATGCTTCCATCTCGGATTACTCTAAAGCCACTGTCACCCAAATTAGCTGTGTACATTTTCCTATTTTCACCATGTAAGGCCACAAGGCAGGCAGTAGAGCTCCCTGAAAAAAATAAAATAGCTGTTTATATATGCCGGCATATTAAAAACGAAAATATTCATATTTCAGTAAATATTTGCAAGAAAAAAATTAAAATTGTATGTGTGTTTGCCAAAAATGTTGTATATTCCATGTAATCATGGTAATGTGGGAACATGGACAAACTTTAGTGATTAAGAAATTTATGAACCTTGGGGCCACATTGTGCCACATAATATGCAGTGAATGTCAAACCCTCCAAGCAGTATTAGGACAGAAGCTAATTCAGAGTACCAGTATTGTTTATCTAATTCATACTTTACAGGGATGATAATAAAGACTAGAAAAAAAAAGTAATTAATGACAAAAAAGTTTGGGAACCGTGGATCCGATGATGACCAAAAAATCAAAAATCAGTGGAATTTCATCATCACTGCTTTAGTCAATTGTTATAATACTTGCATAAACAAAATAACAACATAGATGTGATACAAATTTAATTTTATTATATGATTTTCGCTGATTTCTCAGTCAATTCTCAACAGATTTTTATGAAATTTTGCAAACACTATTTTTCAAAAGCCTACAGCCCTGAAATTTTCGTAAAATGATATCTAGAGTACCGGTATATCAAAAGTTAGACCATTTCACATGTAATACATTGAAATAATGATGTCCCTCTATAAACCCATTTAAATAATTCGAGAATTTTACTTTATTACTTTTATAAATTTTTAAACATTTTTAGCAATGTAGGATTTGATTAGAAAAAAAATTTGCAAAATATCAAGAAAATCTGTTCAGAATAGAAGGAGAAATCAGCCAAAATCATGCGATCCAGGTTCATCAGTTTTAATGTGAAATTGGGTATAATTCTAATGCTTTTACCAACCAATTAATGCATCCTTTTGTTGTAATATCTCATCATAACTGCGAGACAAGATGTTAACTGGTTGTGTGGGAATAACATGCCCTTCGTTTATAAGTCTTTCACATGTGGTCATTAAGGTTCTGGGAAAAATTGAAGGGTCTATTCCATACGTTCTCCATCCGCCCACACCATCAGCAACTCCTTAAAATATTAGATTAGCAAATTAGTACAGCCAAGCATGAAACAACCTGATAGACGTGTGGTCCATCAACACACAATTCCTCATTATTATATAAAATTATACAAATTATAAGAAAATACCAGTTAGCTAATAATCAATATTATTGTCAGAAACATACAGTAAATATTAACGGAGCAGTTCACAGAGCAGGGTATAAAATCTATGTACAATTTCTTTAATTGTTATAATGGTCAGCCGGTCCAGTAGTTCAAAAAATACAGTCCGGATATTTATACCGTATATATATATATATGTGCCATGCCTGTTATTTTTTATCTTCAATGTTATAATGGTTAATTAATAAAACCTCAAGTACCGGTATTAGATATTTAACAGGGTGTTTAACAAATATTTGTTTGAATTTTTCATTTTCAAATTATGTTTAGATAATTATGGATCATTTAATCGATAACATATCCCAGTGAACACTATTATGTCAATGCACAATTTGGCTCTCTATGCATGGTTGGTAGGAGAGACGAGGCACATGCTCCACTAGGCCTAGTGGACGATGCAATGTCCAAATGAATCATGCTAATTTTGCTAATTTTGGTCGCCCACATCAAATTCCAGTAGCCCACTTAATCGGATATTTTTTCCTATGAAAACCTGACCACTCATGACACATAAATTCAGAAAGTACTAATAAAAGCCTGTGCAGCAGTCAATAGTTCATACACTGAATATTAATGGATTATCTGTTAACAATGCATTTTATACTCCTAAACCCATCGGGATTTTATATAAATCCCAATGATTTTGAAGAATATAAAAATCAGTTTTTCGTGTACCGGATATACAAGTTCTAAATGATAGCTCAGCTCTTATACATTGGCAATGTGGGCTACCACTGATGTTAACTTGATTAGCCCACAGCAAAAACAAGGGGGCAATGGCGAGTGGGCAACTGGGTATCTGAAACCCTAATCATGATTTTTAAAAACAATTAGTTTTACTTTAAGGTCTAATAATTCATTTTTCATATTTTTGTGTAAGAAAATAAATTAAGGTCACTCTAGCCTGCAAGGCAAGGCAAGGGCTGGTGGACTGAACCAGTGCCATTTTCTCCACACTCACACGTCCAGAAAAAGTCATTTTATCTCTATGTAAAGTGGAGCACATATAGGCTAAACACAGCTAGTCTACCCCTTGTCCGAAAATATTGACTTTTCACAATAAGACTTTTCTTCATAACAGGAGAACTTAGTTTTTATATTTTAAAAATTATATTATCACTTCTTGTCCATAGATAGGTAGACCTACATCACATGAATTTAAAAAAAATTGTAATAATGCTGACCCTTTTTTCTTAACTGCTGACATAATAAAAGAAATATATGACCACATTCCACTGTTTTCACTGAGCAAGAAAAATGCTGTGCTAGATTAAAATCTGAGTCAAATTATAAAAATGTCCAAAAGTTGTGACCTCAATGTTGATAATTTCAGAAGGCACTGTACATTACTGGCACTCGCCAGCTCGCCAATGCGAGTGGGAAACAGAACGGGCGAGTCCATATATGTCCACATATCCTGTTTTTAACATACAAGTCATTATTTTTTGTCAGATGGGCGAGTGAGGTATTCGGTTAGTTATTTTCACTGGAAGGGATACAGAATCAAAAAAATCACCCAGACCCTTGAACTTTTTTAAGATGAAGAAAGCTACAGAGATGAATTATATTGAGTTTTAGTTTTCAGATACCGGTACAGGGCTAAAAATTACACTTTTTGGAGGGGTGCCAACAGGACACTCACTTACAAAATTTTAGGTGCCCACCCAAAATTTTAGGTGCCCTATTTTTGAAAATAACCCAAACATTCAGAAGCACTTTTTTTCAACAATTTTATTTCACTGCTAAAATTTCTCATATGAAAAAAAGACTTATGAGTCTTAAAACCAATAAAAACATGATTATCATTGATCAATCAATATTCCAGAGAACCTTATTTATAAGGAAGTCTGTGAAACAGTCTGTGGAACAGCAGAAATATTCAAGAAATTAAAGTCACAAGTAAAATTTTTAAAGCCTACGGCTGCACGTATAAAAACGTTGAAGTCAGCACTTGGTTGAATCTTGCCCTTGCGATATACAGCGCGTATATATGACAGCACAGTGTCAGTGAGCGCCATACGCATGTACAAGTAGTTGCACACACGCTTTGTCTAAACCATGGACAGCCGCGACAGCCACACTTTTCAACAATAAAAAACACAAAACATTCTTTGGACGTAAATATCTAAGATGCTATCGCGATTTATCTGATAAATAAAATGGTTAATTAGGATCAGCATTTCACCTACAGTTACAGCTCGTTTGTTATGGCTGAAACCTGTTTCAGCTGGCCCACTGGGGCTAAGACTAAGACTAAGTGTCAGTGACACTGCCTGGTGTCACTGTGTCATTGACCTGAGACCGAGTGAGTGAGACGGACTGAGTAGTGAGTGAGCAGTGCCAGGGGTCTAACTCTAAGTCTGAGACAGTGAGTCAGAGTGGGTCCCTCACCTATGAATTCACCATGTGAATTATGCGCTATAAAACAAGCGTCATCTCCAAATGACCATTTTTTAAAGCTGTCTGGAGAAGCAGATTTGGCAATACCGCATTCAGCAGTCACCAAATGCACGCTTTTTGTCTGTGCCTGAGCTGTCAATGACGTGAACTTTGAAGGTGACAACGATAATTGAGGTTGAAAGTCATTGTTTGTGAATCCAGAGATTACAGATCTGGCGAATAGTCTTCCGTACACTAAAAATGATTGCATCATATCTCCTCCCTGTTTTGATCAATTTTGATGAGCCATTTTGTATTGTGAGAACGAAATATAGCAATTATTCGTCAGTTTACAGACAAGCACACTTTCTCACAAGGCCGTCGCCATCTTGATCATGACGTCATTTTGTTTCCAAATATGGTAAATCAAAACAAACGTCATGACATGATTTGCATAGCATCCACAGGGTGTAACCAGTTGTAACCAACTTAAAATAATAATTCTCAATAAGAAATGTTGTGCCTGGACAGTGTCATTGTATATTATAGGTATGACATCAAACACGATGTAGTGCCAATGTGACGTTAGCAATGTTAAATCTGTTGTAAACTTCTATGATTCTAGCCTAACTGTTAAGAATAAGAATATTTATTGGGTAAAACCATTCAGTTTTTTTTACAATAATATCAATATGGCTATATATAATAAATTGCTGTTTTTCGTGGTGCCCATAAAAAACAAGTAACGTAAATAGATCTATTAACAAAGTAACAAATAATAAATAAAAACAGTTCGGCAGGCTTGGTGTTGAGGAAATAACTCTGTACTGGCAAGGGAATTCAGGGGCGTTCCTAGATGCTTTTTATTGTGTAACCGTTTTTGTAAAAAAAGTTGGGGGAGGGGTGGAAAATGGGGGGGTTTGGGGGTCCTACCCCAGGAAAATTTGAAATTTGCAAATTAATGTGTAACCGTTTGCGTACGTTGCGTATAGGGCGGTAGGTCTACGCCCCTGGAATTGATCTGTCATCACAAAATTAAGTCAGATGGTGGGATGGTATAGACCCTGTAACCATGCGGATATGTTGTGCAAATGTACATAAACCTATAGGCCCTAGTGTTGGTTAGTAGGCCTAGATGTTGAAATTATGTGCAATGAAGAAAGTTGAAGAAAGCTTTTTTGAATGTCTTAAGGTTTGGGAGAGTTCGAATGGATGCTGGTTTGATTCCAGAGTCGGGTGCCTTTGGTAGTGAGCGAATTTGGGTGTGATCTGGGTACAAAAAGATCCCCTGATATGGATCTCTTTGTACCGTAGGCTACTGATGCCAGGGACGAATGCCAGTCGTTTCTGTCCCTTTACTTTTCGGCCCCTTTCCCGTTCGGCATCTTACCCGTTCGGCCCCCTAGTATACATAAGTCATCAGTTCATATAGGTGTCGTGGGTGACATGGCATGTTGACCTGTTCGGCCCCCACCAACGATCACCTGCCCAGCCCTGTGAGTGTGAGTTCACAAGTGCGACAATAGTAATATTAATACATAAGCTGTCCAGCACGCTCTAGCCTCTTGTAAACGAGCTGACCTGTTCGGCCCCATCATATCAACACGTAAACACGATACGTTGACCCACTGCTGGGCTAATGTTGGCTCGTGCCGTGTTTGCTAGAATATACCTCACACGATACACTGACGCAATGTTGGCCCAGTGTCACAGACGATGGTCCGACATTGAACCAGCATTGGGTCAGTGTATCGTGTTGACTTGGAAGGTGGGGCAATACCATGTGAGATATCAACTCCTACAATTATTGTAATATTTCATCATCTATCTAAAATATAGCATTATTTTTATATAGACAAGTTTAGGTTAGATACAACACTTCGTTAATAATATATAGTCACCGACTTTTTCTTCACTTCATCCGTGTTACTAAGACATGCGTAGACATATACAGTTGACATAATTAGACATGTACGTGTATAATCACAACAGACATTTTATCACGTTATTTGGAACAATCGCGTTTTAATTTAGAAAGATCAGGCTACGTATATTTCATATCTAAGCCAAACGTGGTTTTTATTTAAAAGTCATTTAAGTTACTTAATTAATTTGATGACATGATACAATGAGTTGTGATGAAAGTTATGTACGTCGGAGAAAGTGAGCATTACCAAAGACCCTGTACAATAAGATGATCAACTTACGGATTTCACCATACAAATGCGTGTAATACATTGTGCAGTGCTGTCCCCTTTTAACAGGAGTTGGAACTACGCTTTAGCAAGTGTATCATCATATAAAACAAGTGATATTTTTACCACTTTAGCCTCCAAATAAAAAATATTGTTTTTCTAGGTTTGACAGTTGTGACAATATCTCTGCAATATTTATTTTTGGAACGAAAATAAATGCTAATATAGCAGAAAAGTCATGTTATATTATCATACAATTTTAGAAATTAAGATGTCTTCATTTAAATAACAGAAGAGCTGTGTACAGAAAGTACACAAATATGTGGGCACAGAACGGGAGGGGGGTGACGATATGTCGTCAAGCATAGCGACCACAAAGGAGATCGGGGCAAAACGTTGGTAACAACCATAACTTGGCAGACGTGTATTTTGATTCAAACTTTTATTATTTAAAAACACAAACCAAGATAACCAAGATAAGGGCACAAAAGCAATATTATAAAATTATAAATTGTGAGCCTTCCCTCTCGGACCACTGCCATCAATGTCACTGAGGACTGGAGCGTTAGCAGTTTATACTGATATCTTGAAAACAAGACACGTTAATTTTTATGACACAATTTATTTATAGTTGAATTTTAATAATTTTCTATTTATCATGCCGTTACTGGTTTTAAGGTGTTCATTGTTTTCCCGCAGTACATGGTGTAGCCAAATGGGGACATAAATATGTAATATTAACGTGAAACAATCACAACTTGCACATGATTAATTGTCTTTGATGGTGATAATAATTTGATCTCTATTGTGACTCCTATGTAGAATGTGTTAAGGTATATTTCCGAAAATTCGTTCATTTGAACCAATTAATTGTATTAAGTTTTGACGTGAGACAAAAGCCCCACACCTTGAATATTCAAATATTGCTTCTTAGACAGAAATGTATGCAATTTATTAGTGGCATCAAAATTACTTTACATTGATCACATGCAGATCGCGACACTTTGCGCAAAGATATCGACTGATATATAATATTATGCAAGAAAATTCTCTTCCTCAATAGTAATACCCGTTTGTGGCCTGAATGATTTCAGCATTGAATGAGCTAATTCTTTGACAGAATCAGGAGTAACAGTAACATGCTTTATATCAACAAAATATTCCTTTTCAGGTATATTCCGAATGATAAACATGATAAATGATCTGTGTCATTAGACTATAATATATAGTAATATTATTTTTATAGTATATATATTATTTCCATTGCGCTTATCTTGGTTTTCTTTGCCCGTATCTACCCTTGCACCCATGTCACCTGCCAGCAGATACGAGAAGATGAACCAATGATGGAGTAATGCTGGTCCAGCATTGCAAACCTTAGACCAGCATTACTCTATAATTTAGTCGACGTCTCGAGTTAGCTAGGCGTCACCTGTTGTTTGTAAACAATGAATATGCATACTTGTTTATACGGGCGCATCAACCCCTGAGGTACCAAAGGGAAGAAGACAATTAAAAAGTATTGATAACTAACCAACAAATTATTGGATAAAAAATAGAAGTAAACCTTCGGTAATACTTATTTTTCCGATTTTTATGATGTAAAGTATGTATTGTTTTTAATAGGATCAATGTCATAATTACTTGTCGTAATATGGTAAAATCATACTTGATAAATGGCAAAAGCATTAGTTCCAACTCCCAATACCGGGGGACAGCACTGAGAGCGATTTCACGTTTTGGGGAGAGTTGACTGTCCTATTGTACAGGGTCTTTGGCATTACTACAGAGCAATTTGACACAAGTTGAATTGTGAAGGGAGTCGCACCTCGGTCAGCAGTAGGACAACCCTGGAGCAGATGACACAAGTTGACTTGTTAGGGGGGCGATACCTCGGAGAAGGTGAGTGTTACTACGAGCAGATGACAACTGGTGAGTTGTGAAGGCTGGAGTGAAAGCTTGGAGTGGAACGGTAAGTGATAGATTGGTGAGCTGTGAGCTCGCTCACCAATAAAAATGGGTATTTCAACCTAATATATTTTTTATAATATAAATGTAGGAACGTGCGGATATATATAAAATTAGTTGTTTCAATATATATGAAATGATAATAAACGTGGCAAATGCCAATGTCGACACACGCGATAATCTGATCGTACTTAAAAGTGAAATGATCATGCTTCATTCGTTTACAAAATGTTAATTATTGTATAATTGTATAAGATTCATAGATAAGTAAATATGTTTAAGGCCTACATAAAGGCTCATAATATTATATCACTTCTAGTTCCCAACGCGATATACCTATTCATTATAGGGGGCCGAACGGGTAGAGCGTACGTACTTGGGGGCCGAACAGGCAATGCTTGGGATCCAAACGTAAGGATAGACAATTTTAATGACGGAAATATGTTATTCGTGGTTCAAAGAACCAATAAGATAACAGTAAATTGAACTAACTTTTGAAGGGTTGTTTTAAAACTTCACGACGTTCCGACTCACTTGCTACGGCAATTTTCCAGTAATTTCTGGACTTTCTGATTTGTTCTATAGATAGTTCTAGGGCTGGGGCTGAACGTACATAATTAAGAATACAATTTTTTAATGATTAGGCTATATTTTATCTGGTATTATTCCGGCCTGTTTGCAAAATGTAGGCCTAGGAGCAGCTAGATGAGCAGGCTATTCAGACAAGTAATTTTTATCCACTTAAAGTTGTGTCTCGCGGTTCAGTGTAGTAGGCCTAGTAGTATGCCTATAGCATAGCTGTATACCACGATAGGGGGCCGAACGGGTAACGCTCTGACCACGCTGGCTGACAGGCCAGGGGAAGCATTGTATATTAGGGGGCCGAACGGGTAAGGGTCCGAACGGGTAAGGGGTCGAACGGGAGGGGGCCGAGCGGGTAAGAGGCCAAAACGACCTGATACCACAGGGACCAACCATGCAGTGAGACATGTAATTTGGAGTTTTGGAATGCATAATTTTGAATACCAGGACAGCTGTCAAAAACATAATTCTTTGTTTAATACTCAACCATTTTAGGTTTGAAAGCATGTCCGCGATATGTGTCCTGGGGTGTCATTGCAAGATGATACGTATGCCACGGTTTTGAATTTTCTGTAGTTTACCTATATGTTAGTGTCACTGGTTGTTCCCCATATAGTAGGCCAGCCTACAACAGTAGTCAAGGTGTGGAAGAACCATGGTGTTGAACATTAGAGCCCTGATATCGATGGGTATATCCTCTAATCACAGATTTTTTAATGATTTTAGACCTGGGCATGTCCCTTTAAAGCGGATTTGGTTTAGAAAAAAACGAACAAAAAAATGTCTAATCGTGGTTCTGAAACTTCTCAAATTTACCACATGTGGTTAAAAATTTAATTTTGGTGCACCAAGGCATTGCCATTGTAAGATCCCTGTTTTTATATATATCGATTTTCAAGAAGAAATGTTTCTTAAAAAAATGTGCACGTTAGAATCACAATAAAAAACTTGCGTTCCAACTGTTCACAGGTGTGCAAAAAAACAACTAAAAAGTGACATTTTAGTGTCAATGTATTTCGTCACGTTAGCACGAAATACACATAAACAAATATTTCCGATGGGTATGAAAGTGTTTCATACTTTGATATAAAAATGTCATCTTTTTATATATTTGTTGAATATGTGCCAATATGCATATCATAGAGGGAATGGCATATTACAATGCTATCGTGACAATGTCAAGTCCCTAAATTCATTCAGGTCTTTTAAGTGGATTGATATATTATATATATATGAACAATATTATTCTTTTCTGACTAACTATCATGGTAAGGTGCCGGAAAAAATGGGTGATGGCGAAATGAAAGTTTCAGGTTAGCAGTAGTGCCAATTAAGATTCCCGATTTGGGCTTGAGATCTCCCGATTTTCTGACCAAAAATTGGCCTCTCACGATTCTCTCGATTTTTCCAATTTACTCACGATTAATTTGACAATCATTCTTTCATACTGAAAATCATGGAAAGACATCACCAACTGGTCACCAGAGGCCACCATTTGCTGTGATAAAATTTAAAATTTCCCCAGTGGCACCCCCTTTTGGGCTTTCCTCCTTCTGGGCATTTCTGTGAGCGGCTGCGGCGTCCATCCTCCCGATTTTAATACCCTCGAAGTGAGATTCTCACTCTTTTTTTCTTCCCAAGTTGGCACTACTGGGTTAGTTGAAAATACCTGCTCTGATTTTTTTTGTAGTCAAATAAAGCAGGTAATAATACAGGCTGTAACGTTAGCATGGCACAGTACTGTGTGATGCTGTGCATAATAATATGCATGATCCATTAAACATAGGCTGCATTTGTATATGAGCCACATCAGTCTTAAACATGTGCCAACGTGAGATAAGTTCTGACACCTTTGTTGTTAATGTGACAACATTCTTGAAACATATTAGTGTATCATGACATGCTCTTTGACACTTTATAATATGTTGATGTGACACCTTGTGTGACACTGGAACTGCCAATGCGACAGTATCATTCAGAGGGTAATGAGATCCTTCTTCTCATCCTTCAAAAATAAGGTGCCCAAATGTGAAATCCAAAGATTTGTGTTTAGTCCAATTGTGCTTACATATCCAGTATTACATCGGTGGTTAGAAAATGTTCTTTAACAACAGAATACTTTGGGAAGTGTCATTGGCATCTGTCACGTTAGCACTTGATATTTAATCCAAACAGCAAAAATAAAATATTGTAGCCCTTCTACAATGCAACAATCTGAAACCAGCCATTCAAGTAAATATTTCTAGCTGTGTGCATAGATATTCTGGGCAAAAAATGGGACTTCTATTAGCACTGTTGCTAACGTGACACTAGAAACATTTCAAAATAAACGTCACGTTAGCATGACTTAAATGCAACGAAAAACACATGTAGTTTTAAAATAAATACTCAATCAAAAATATAATCTTATGTCTTTCAGTTTTCATTTGATGCTGCTTCGTTGTCTCTATATCTTTTTGTTTTAATTATATTTCTTTATTGGTATAATACTTTGTATCATTGACATTCATCAGATATCAAGTGTCTTAACTTCTGTCAAGATAGATGTTGCTTTTTATTGCAAACCATTGAAATACAGATATTAGCCATTCTACAATGCAATAATCCAAAACCAACAATCCAAACACTTATTTCTAAGTAGGTGGAGAACAATTCTAGCCTGCAATGTGGCTTCTAGCCACACTGTTGATAACGTGACATTATCAAAGTGTCAACAAAACCGTCATGTTAGCATACTTTAAATTCAACAAAAATAACACTTGGCATTAAGCAACCTCCTTGTCTGATCACAAATACAATCTACAGTCTTTTAATTTCCATTTGCATTTGAATTTGTTTCTAATTTTTTCAGGAGATTTTATAGTAATTCTAATAAATCATTTATATTTTTTCACAAAAATCACGCTTTTGTTCTATTGATTCAATAAACTATCCCATTGACAAAAGTATCAGACAACTAGTACTGCTGAAATGAGTAAATTTTGACAACATTTTGATCATATTTACAAAAAATTATGGTCGGGAAGTCGGCACTTTATTGTGTTTGGTGTCATATCTTGACCAGGCCCTGTTCAAGATATACAATGATATGCATTAATTATAAGCATCATCATTTTGTCAAAGACTAGGCCTATATTACACGTGGTCTAGGCCTATCTGTACAAGTTGAAGCCAGTTAAATGGCAGTTTGCAGCCCAGTTGATGAACTTTTATTAAGAACTGCATGTATAACATGATACATATTCTGATCTATCAACATACAAACATTATCAATCAACATGTTTACTAATAAGTAACACACACAAAAACAAACAAAAAAACAATAACAATAATCTAACACAGTTTGTTTCATGTAGGCTAATATTCAACGTATGAGGACCGTATAAATAAGCCTATCAAAAACTATACAATATTATCTATAAATTAGAAATTACCCCCAATTTCTATAGGCCTAATAGATTAAAAAAAAACACCTACAAGTTTTATGTAATCATATTTCTTGCATTATTATGAAACTCCTTATATCAATATATTATAAGTTAGACCTAGACTACACATGAATTGTATGATCTTATAGTAGGCCACTAAAAGTCACATTAAATTTGTCACTTTTGCATTGCACGTTTTTCTTAAAAAGTCTGAAAATTTCAAGAAAAATAAAATATTATGTAGAGCCTTAGTTTAAAAGTTGGACCATTTGACATTTAGCCTTGTAGGCCTAGGCCTGGGTCCTAGAGGTTAGGTCTAGTTAAGTAAATTGTTAAATATTTCGCTCCTCTATATACTTTATTAGGCCTAGGTCTATTTTCATTCAGCCTAAACAAACCCGAAAATCCAACAGTCTGACTAGACCTAGGCCTAGAGTGGACTGTCTCGACTATATGTGTTTCATGAATTGATTGAGAATTTAGACTAATTCTAGTAATTGACCTACAAATCAGCAAAAACACTAGACTATTGAAACTGACGGCAACCGTAATCTGAAACATAGGTCTAAAATTTGTAAAGTCTAAATATTATTTGTCACAAATCCATTGATTTTGTGATAGGCCTAGTCCTACACTGAATTGCTAGCAGTAGCACACACCACTCACCAGAGCAAAATTCTATTCTGTAAGATGTCACAGGTGGGCGAAAAAAGGGAAAACCATGCAGCATGTAAAAAACTTGAGGGACAAAAATACTATTTCAACTTTTCATTCAACGTTCGGTAGACTCTAAATATAATATTTAGGAATATGAAAAATAAAGTGCTTCGTTTAATTATCAGTTATGGCTGAAATTATGTGGTTTATGTGTTGTTAAATGTGCGGTGAGGGGGCCAAAGGGTCCCCAATCCAAGATGGCGACGTGACGATCCGACTTCCAGAATAGACTAACCTTTAAATAGCCTTTCATTCAAAGACCATTGCCATTGGAAGTTGGGTGAGATCATTAATTGTCGTAAATTGTGACGGACGGAATTCAGAGACAAATCCCCAGGTGCAGTTAGCAAAAAAAGTTTTTTTGATTTTTTTAAAATCCATTTGAAATAATTGAGAGAGAACAAAGGTAATTATATAACTTTTTATATGTTGGCACATATGTGTCGCTTAGCAACTGATAAAGTATTAGCGTGACGGACGGAATCACAGAATGTGCCTTTAACTGACCCCCCTTATGTATGCTCAAAATTCTCTGATTATTATACATATGCATCATATTGAATGCCAGTTTTGAAAAGTCTTAGTTAGATGCTATTTAGTGCTTATAGAATTTTTTTTATACCTCATGTCATACATTTAGGAATAGTAAAAACCCCGAGTAAAGTCAGTGTGACGGACGGAAAGTGATGGACGGAAAACTTGTTTTTATAATGTGGCCTCCATCCTCCCTTAAATCCATACATTTTATCTGATCGTGAAATCATTATAACTGCATCGTACATTTGCATAGCAAATATTAAAGTCTCCACCTTCTACAATTAAAAGTTTTATTGCCAATGCAGTAACGATGGGGCTTTATAACATAAGTGACATGGCGGCCATCTTGGATATGCAAATTAGCTGATTTTCAAACTCAACCAGGGTAATCCATCAGAGGGTGTTCAGAAGAAATTTGGTGAAGATCTGATAAATATTGGCGACTAGAGTGTTTACATCGATCTTGGATATGCAAAATAGCCCATGGCGGCCATGTTGAATATGCAAATTACCTGATTTTCAAACTCTTGGATATATGCAAATTAGCTCAGCATAATTTGCAAAATATTAGCTGATTTTCGAAGTCAAACAGGATAATCCATCAGAGGGTGTTCAGATTAAATTTCGCAAAGATCGGATGAATATTAGAGACCGGAGCGTTTACATAGATACTTGGATATGCAAATTAGCCCATGGCGGCTATTTTGAATATGCAAATTAGCTTATTTTCGAAATAAACCAGATTAATCCTTTAGAAGGTACGGTATTCAGAAATATATCGGATGAATAATGGCGACTAGAGAGCGTTTACATCGATCTTGGATATGGAAATTAGCCCATGGCGGTCATGTTGAATATATATGCAAATTAGCTGATTTTCAAACTCGACCAGAATAATCCTTAATAATCCTTTCGTCGATCTTGGATGTGCAAATTAGCTCAGCATAATATGCAAAATAGCTGATTTTCGAACTCAAACATGATAATCCATCATCTGTTCAGAAGAAATTTCGCAAAGATCGGATGAATTTTAGAGACTGGAGAGCGTTTACATCGATCTTGGCTATGCAAATTAGCCCATGGCGGTCATGTTGAATATGCAAATTAGCTTATTTTCAAACTCAACCAGAATTATAATCCTTCTGTCGATCCTGGATATGCAAATTAGCCCAGCATAATATGCAAAATAGCCAATTTTCCAACAAGAATAATCCATCAGTCAGAGAATGTGCGTTCAGAAGAAATTTTGCACAGATGAGACGAATATTGGCGACTGGAGAGCGTTTACATCGATCTTGGATATGCAAACTAGCCCATGGCAGCCATGTTGAATATGCAAATTAGCTGATTTTCAAACTCAACCAGAATAATCCTTTAGAGGGTATTCAGGAAAGTATTCGCGAAGATCGGATCAATATTGGCGACTGGAGAGCCTTTACTTCTACCTTGGATAATGGATATGCAAATTGGCACATGACGGCCATGTTGGATATGCAAATTAGCTGATTTTTGAACTCAAACAGGATAATCCATTAGATGGTGTTCAGAAAAAACAATAAGTCTCCAACCACATACAACGCTAAATTAATAAATTGGAATTTTTAATCCCTACAAGTTGTGTCATGCTACTGCAATCCACAACTTCAAGTGGGGAAAAATTACTTATTTCTGTATGTTTTGAATCAAAATATATGCCAGCTAATCTAGCAAAGTTATTGCTCATTTCTCACTCAAATCGATCAATGTCACTCACTCATCTTCGAACCATCTAATTACCAAATGGGAAGACTGTAATTCAAACTTTCAAAAAGATATGAAGCATCAAAGGAGTTTTAGCTTAATGCTGTGACTTTGGTCATAAGCGGTCAGTCATTTTTAAACTCCAACTGTAGTTTACTCAGATGCACTTCATCTTCGTTTTCAAATAGGGGACCTCCATCTTAAAAAAATAATGTTTATGAAACTAATTGTGATTGACAAACTGAACAGTGGTGTGACCTTGACCCTTAAAATAGGTCAAAGTACCTCATCTTCAAACTTGACCTGTAAATTCCTAAGATGCATCTGTATACCAAATGAAGACTACCTGAAACGATTCAAAAGATATAGCACATCAAATGAATTTTAGTCCAGATATGCTGACAGCTGTGACCTTGATATTGACCCAATGTCAATCAGGGTCAATGGAATAAAAAACCAAAGCCATATGGTATACAAGTTTAAAATATAAAGTCAATACAATTAGTCATGTTGACAGAGGGTCTATTTGAGTATGATGCGCTGCCGAACAAACATGGACGGAAGACGCAGAGTGCTAAGGGATGACAGTGCCACTAAAAATTGTCATTTCACGTCCCGTTACCCCCCCCCCCCCCCCCATGATTCCCCCCCTAGCCCGAACCCTACCACCTCCCCCCCCCCCCCCCCCAGATATGTCACAGTGACTACAGACAGCACATTATTGAGTTGCATGCATTTAAAAACCTGTTGGTAATACTTGGCTTTGCATTTGCCTCTTGTGTTTCCCATGCCAAGAGGCAAGTGAAAAAAAAAGAAGTTCATTTATAAGTCATGTTAACATTACGTAAACAAATTATGGTACTTATGGTAATAACTCTATTTAAGGCTTGGGGATTTTTTTATGTACAAGTGAAAATAAATTAGTAGCCTCATCTTACATGTAGACCAATTCTGATATCGTCATCGGGTAAAATTCCCATGAAACTTGCTTCGGGTGAACAAAAAAAAACACATTTCCGTCCGTAACACCAGCAAATTCCGTCCGTCACGCCAATTTTTTGGCAAGGTTTTTCCTTAATATATTTTGTACTGGCACATCAATGTAAATAATCATCTTTTCTACTAATTAGTGTTAGGGAGCAGTAAGAGAAAACAGAAAGTTTCACTAAATAAATTTATTATACGTGGCAGCACATTAATTAAAAGACTTCAATACGTGACGGACGGAAATTGCAATAAATAACCCCTTTAAAAACATAAACTGCCCTAATTTTTTTTTTTTTTTTTTTTTTACAATGCACAATATAGACATACACTATCAGTAGACATATCTACATCGAACATTATTAACTCTCTGAACTAGGTAGACAGCTTTTTTTATTTTCCGTCCGTCACGGCTCAAATATGCATTTCAGCTATTAATGTGTTACCAGAGCGACAAGATTTTGCAAAAACAAAAAAAAATTTTAGAGAATCAAATCCGCTCAGATGTTTTTTTCAAATTAGAATCTCGATTTAGATAAGAATCGCGCAATACAATTTGAGCCATTTGGTTGACACATTAATGATATGACCCAGTTTCTGCTCTGCTCACAAAGAAGGTAACTGCATATCAAACTTTAAAATCAACAGTGAGCCCTGGTTAATCAGTCTGGACACCTTTTTCCTAGACCCGTAATTTGCCTCATATATTAACCTTAATTAGGCCTAACCTTCTGTGGATTAGTCTAGCCTCTAAAGTCTGTTCCACGGTGGAGGATGGTACAAAATGAAAGTTACCTTTTTGGTATTCAGTCAGTCAAATTCTCAAGGGATTGTCCCGAAATTTTGCAACCATTATTTTCTAGTCATTTGGCAACAACCCTGAAAATTTCGCAAAATTCCATTGAGTATTTCAAAAGTTAGACCATTTGACATGTAACGCAATTCTGAGAATAAACCGGAACGGATTTATACATGTTATAGTGGAGCGTCATAAATAGACATTTAATACTGTATGTCAAATGGTCTAACTTTTGAACTAAACAATATTTTTTTACGAAATTTTCAGGATCGATGCCATTAAATGACTAGAAAATAGGGTTTACAAAATTTCATGAAAATCGGTTGAGAATTGACTGACTGGATACCGAAAAGCTAACTTTTATTTTGGACCATCCTCCACCGTCGGAAAGACTGTAGTCTAGGGACGGTTAGACTATAATTATTAGGCCTGGGTCTAGACTATCACCGTATCAGGTATGTTTAACCTATAAAATATAAGAATATAGGCCTACGGGTATGGCTATGTCTAACGTTACGGCAGTTAGGCTAGTGTTAGGGCCTAGGCATAGATCTATCATCTAGCCTAACGTTAGGCCTAGGGCTAGCCTATTTACTTTAGGCTAGGTCTAGTCTAGAATAATTCATTCTCAAAGGTTTTTAGACTAGACTCTAGCCTAGTCTATAGGATAATACTTATAATATATTATAAATTATAATAGTAGACTAGAGTCGCACTGAAGTCGCACACAGTCATAGCCTATAAATAGGGAGGGCTGAAATGAATTAAGATTGAATATCTATGTTCTAGGCCACTAGGTCTAGGGGCCTACCTTTATGACCTTAGATTTGGTAGCCAAATGAATTGTAATTTGTAGGCTAAGTCTAAGATCAAAAGCCAAGATAATATTTAATCTCAACAGTCATGAATGTCACCACCTTCATTGAGTGTTCATGAATTTAGGCCACAGTACTACATCGGTGACGTCACAATGTCATTGTCATCAGAATCACTGTATAATATGCCTTTAGTATATTATTCAGTCTTGTGACGTCACACTATAGAAGTTTCATAGTGCCCAGGGATATCTTAACATGTAGTATTTATGTGGAACGGTTTCTATGAACACATGCAGATCTGATATCAATTCCTTGCTTTATCTCATCCTAAATCAATCGGTCCATTCCAGTAAACACACGACTCCTTGTCCCAGTGTTAGATAAATATTGGGCCGGCGTCCCAGTCCGTAGTCCAACAATAATCCTGCTACACGTGCCACCAGCCGCTTTTCCTTTTTCATAGCAGTTTATTGAGATACACTGCACTTTCTTTCCTTATTAACCAACAAAATAAAGTTGAGACATTGCTGGGTTGAATATAAATTATAAGCCTTTAATAGACTAATTTGCCAAGGGTTTTTATGTGGGTATACATGGTGGCTGATTAATGTCATTCTCTCCACCCCACCACTGCATCACTGCTATAGTCTAGGATGCCATGGGTGCCGTGAATTTAAAGCGACTCATGATCAGGCTAAAATTATCATTTTCATTTTGACTCCTAGATATGTCCATAATAAATCAACATGTCCAAAGAATGGAATTGCGTAATTTAAAAAAAAATTGTGTTTCGCGTTCACCATTTAAAATTGTGATTAATAATCCTAATAATAATATGTGATACATTATCACGTCATCGTCGGTGTTTACACAACTTAAAGAGCAATTGGTGTAGAACTCGAGGAGAAATAAATGTGCAAGAAAATACTGGAGACGAATTGTTTGGATAGGATTCGTCCAAACTAATAAGTGTTCTCGAGCTATAAACAAGTTATATTTCAATGTATGAGTTGGTGTCGGCTCGCCAGGACACAAGCCACCTGGTGAATGAAAAATGCCACCTATTAGCAGTTTTAATTCTATGACCATCAGAATAAACTACTTGTTACTTGTTACTTGTCTACTCAGAGTATAAACACATTTGTATATTTTAACAGCAAACAGATTATACATGAAGATATATTCATCATCACCAAAATTGTATTTTCGCTTCTTGATATGCCCAGAATATGTGAGCATGTCCATAGACTAGAATTGTGAAAGTCTTTTAGATTTTGGGTTGCTATGGCAACGTACAAGTGTGCCGAAAGCCCCATATATATCAGTTATTCCCGTCGTATTTTTATTTGGACATGTATGTCCGAAATTAAATCTAGTCCTTATTTCTCGTTTAATTGGTAAACGCGCAACACAAAATAATAGAAAAAAAACGTACGCAATTTTTTTCTATGGTCATGTAGTAGGCTCCAAAACCATGATTCCGTGACCAACCTTCGGCAAGCAAGGTTTGTTTTGGGTAGCTTGAGGTATTTGTAAAAAAAATAAGCTCCTACTCCTCTTTTGAAAAGGCGGACGGAATTTTCCAGAGCTCAAAATCCAAAATGGCCGTCATCGGTCAGGGTAAAATGCAAGAATTCACTTATTTCATCCACTGGTCTCCCAGTAGAACTCATTTTTAAATACTTTTATGTAAGAAATGAATTTATTGAGGTCATGATAGTATTATTTACTATATAAGTGTAAGCAATTATTTGTAACCCCAAAATAGGAAAATGCGTCAGTGACGGGGTGCAATCCATTCAAAACAGCTAACTTTTGATCTGGTTGACCTAAAATTTCATGTAACACTTCCTTTTTTATATATTTTGGGGAATTGGGAATCGATTTGCCTAATTATTTTTAAAAATGTGTGCTTCCTTCACGCGAAAATACAAAATGGCCGCCGTCCAGCATAAAGAAAAGCCAAAAATGATCAATTCATAGCGAATCAATTAAAAATGTTATGTGCTATGATAAACGTAATTATTAAAACCTAGCAAAATTATATAAAGCTAAAAAGCACAGTCTAAAGGATCTTGTGAGCATTCATACAAGACTAGTAGGCACTAATCTAATTTGCATTTTTGTAAATGTCCTGTGTGCTATCTAGACACCACTGATCGCACTAGTTTGATGAGAATAAATTGTAATTTTTAAATGGTATTAAAATGTTTGTTATTGCAATATGATGAGTGTGCAAAACTGAAGCGTAATAACAAAATTCAAATGCCAAATTATTGTTCTTATTAACAAATAGCAATAACTGTTTTGTTTGTTGGCCAATTTCCCTCCAGTCGTTGTTAGACTCTCCTATATCGAAATAGGTAATATAAATATGATTATGTTTTCATTTATGTTGGGTACTGATGCCACAATTAATTAACAAAAAGTCACAGGATGATTTTACACTTTCTTCTCAATATATGTTTGAATCTGCAGGTGCAGATATGCGATCCAATGTAGTTTCTAAGACCGTATAGTAAGGGTTAATTATATTTTGTTAGCAGTGATTTATAGTCGTCACACACTTTGTACACAATACTTGCTCTTGACCACTTAATTATGCTAATTGGCGTGAGGGGTATCCTGATCAATGACACAGAACTTCAATGGTATATGAGTTCCGCGTCATAAATTTATCTTAGATCAAAATAAAATTTCTTCAGGACTAACGTTACATAGGCCTATATTAAGCCCTAGGCACACTGACATTGCGAGTGAATTGCAACCAGGTGAACACAAAACATTTGTATATCATTTGTACAATGTCGGTCTTACGTCTTCGACGTTGGTCCAACAATGTATCGTGTTACCTGGAGAGTGTTTCTGGCGCTGGTATGGAAGCGTCACCCGCGTGACATTTTTTTACGCAGTCAGCAAACACGGTACAATCACCCAATGCTATTTCAATGGCGGGCCAGCGTCGATGACTGTGGGTCGAGTCGACATTGAAACAACATTGGTTGAATGCCACGTGTTTGCTGATTTGTTGGCGCAAATTATACAGCGGACCCAGTGTTGGATTAGTGTTGAGCCAGCGTCGTAGACGATTGACCGGGATTGAACCAGCAATGGGCTGCGACGCTGAACCAACATTGAACCGGAATTTACATCCTCTGTACTAGGTACATCGTAGAGACACACTACAAGTATTAAATGAGTGTTGGCCAGCACAGGCGATGGGAGTGGAAGGAATACACGTTAAAGATATATTTTAACTTGTCCCCTTGGTTCTTACCTTAATTATATCCTGGACATTTAGGATTCTGGACCATGAGGAAGACCAATACACTGCTGTTTACAAAATATTAAGCCGATTTTTTGTCTATAGCACTCAAAAAACTAAAGCCGGGCCTCAGAGTTCTAGTTAATTTATGAGATTAAACATGTCCTCACAAAAAAGTTTGTCTGTGACATCTGAGGAAAAAAATAGTTTGTTTTTGATCAGGGAGAAAAAAATGTTATGTTTTTTGTTAAAAGGAAAAACAATAGTTTGTTTCGGAAGAAAATCCATAATGCCCCCCCCCCCCAAATCCATAATGCCCCCCCCCCCCCTGGTATGGTAATTAAACTCTTGTTCGACTGTTATCACAAATAAAGTTGTAAAGAACAATCGTATTCATAGACATTTATAATAATCGTATTCAATAGCATGCTGCAAATTATATCTTATCAATCAAGAACCAATGTTGTTTTAATGATGGCCCATCGCTTGCAATTTTGCCCAGCATTAATAGAAGGGTTCCGTGCAATAACCTGTTAAGCACCATTAACAGGTTCTTGCTGATACCGACGGATTTGAGGTGCTGAGGTAGGGGGGATTATTGTGTAAACAATTCTTAGCTCTACGACCATTATAAAGCCCTTTTCTCAGAAGCAAGTACATGTTTATGGCTGTTAGTGAGACAAATTTCATTATAAAAAACTGTTAAGTGCGATTACCAGTATATATTACTAAATGACATGTAGCAAATCCTACCGGTAAACTCACTTAACATGTTCTTGCAAATAATAGAATCACAAATCAGAAATGGTAAGCACCATTAACATGATTTTACAAATATCAAAAATAATAATTTTAAATGTGCAAAAGTATTCAGATAAATGGTTGTGAAGTCACTGTTTCACAGATATCTAATCGATATCCATGTATTCTGGAAAAAAATCGCATAATGCAATAAAATTTGAAGATTATTGGCAAATACCAGTTAACAAACTTTGAAAATGTGCGCAAGACATGCTGGGAGTCTTAGATATGATTACTAAACTTACTTTAGCAATATTATTGATAAACAAACTTATTTTACGCGGAAGCTTTTGAAGGAAAAAATATTGAACTTAAACATGTTAAACTTTGAAGTCGTTTTTCTCAAAACTAAAAAACATGCACTTAACAGGTTCTTGCACGGAGCCATTCATTATCCACACTACTTAAACAACGCGTAGTACATACACACATACATAATACCCTGGTGGCTTTGAAAAGAATTCTAAAACAGCGCAAGTAACTTGATTCCACAATCAAGCTAATCCGCTGCTATTTCGGAATCTTTATTATTCCAATTCATACCGTACAGTTTTTGGAACTCTGGCAATCAAATCAATTCAAATATTTTCATAGCTCTCTTAGCTTCTACTTGGCGGGCTGGTGTATGTGACTGGCAACGGATTGGTAAGTGCATCAACACCAGGGTTCAATTTAGATTAAATCAGATCGCATTAGATCAACCATTGAGCAACGAAGCATGGAATGAGTACCGTCCTCTAGCAAATACTGCAACAGTCGGCATTTCTAATGTCGCGCTGTATTAAGCAAATAGCATGGTAGATTTAACCAACCATGCACACAGCTCAATGTAAAAATTTGAAATTAATTATTTTTCAACAGACGGGCCACTAGTCCTATATTTCAAGCGATTGTTAGACATTCATAATCATATGGAAGTCTAATTAAACTGCAAAATTCTTTTCAACTGCTTTTCATATTCAGAGAATGAAATTATAGTTCGAGATGGAGATCAGAGATACGAGGATAGCAAATGGCTTATTTCAACACCTCTTTCTTTAAACGACCCTTGGAATCCCAAGGTCATCAAATTCAATTTCAACTTTCCAGGTTCCAGTCTTCCTTTCCATCCAGACATTTTGTATGCAGAAGGAATTGGTAGGCTAAAAAGGACTCACTAACAAGAGATCCTAATACCATTATCTCACTCTCAGCACCCTTCGGGTGCTAGGGTTCCACGCACATACATACATACATACATACACACATACACACATACACACATACACACATACATACATACATACATACATACATACATACATACATACATACATACATACATACATACATACATACATACATACATACATACATACATACATACATACATACATACATACATACATACATACATACATACATACATACATACATACATACATACATACATACATACATACATACATACATACATACATACATACATACATACATACATACATACATACATACATACATACATACATACATACATACATACATACATACATACATACATACATACATACATACATACATACATACATACATACATACATACATACATACATACATACATACATACATACATACATACATACATACGTCGCTTTTGTTAACTGATACCAGAAATACATAATATAATTGTGTTTTGTGCATTTCTGCAGGTATTTTTCTCTTTAGGAATATAACTGCTGCAGGTCTATCTTGATTATCTTCGATGATATTAATTATTTAGGTTAAGACAATCTTGTTTTTCGATACATAAAGATGATTATTTAGAGAGGGTATTTGTTTTAGGACCAGCACGTCATATTGATCAGTTAGCGAACGCGATGCAAGCTATACTGAATAAAGAATTCAACATCTAAATGTGGTCGATTATATTATTTATCATATTAGCTGACAAAACGGAGCATTGATAATAACAGTTCATATGCCATTGTCGTGGAAGTGTGCACAGCTGCTGATCCATTGTAACATAATCCGCAACACACATTATTCCGATAACATAAATGACTATTTATTCCTGTGTGAGCACAGTTCACATATATTATAGGCTACTGGTTTCTACTCGCAAAGCAAAGCCAGGTAAGCATAGCATCTTTGACATAATAAGATTAATAATAATAATAATAATAATAATAATAATAATAATAATAATAATAATAATAATAATAATAATAATAATAATAATAATAATAATAATAATAATAATAATAATAATAATAATAATAATAATAATAATAATAATAATAATAATAATAATAATAATAATAATAATAATAATAATAATAATAATAATAATAATAATAATAATAATAATAATAATAATAATAATAATAACAATAACAATAACAATAACAATAACAATAATAATAATAATAATAATAATAATAATAATAATAATAATAATAATAATAATAATAATAATAATAATAATAATAATAATAATAATAATAATAATAATAATAATAATAATAATAATAATAATAATAATAATAATAATAATAATAATAATAATAATAATAATAATAATAATAATAATAATAATAATAATAATGATAATGATAATGATAATGATAATGATAATAATGATAATAATGATAATAATAATAAAAAAGAAAAAACCCATTTTCATTTATTGTTGCCAAACATACATAATAAATAATCAGCGGATAATGTTTACAAATGGGATGATAATCTAGCATAGTAATAATAATAACAACAACCACAACAACAGCAATAATAATAACAGCATCGACAATAGCATTGTTAATATTTTATAATAAAGACATGTATTTGCCATTTCAGGTTCATTTTGTCCATTAAAACGATATAGGGATGAGTCAACCCTGTTACTGTCATCCCTGTTATTATATTATGGTGGGTAATAGGGTTGACATCACTATTCAACGTTTCTAATAAAATCAAACATATTATTAAATATTAATAACTTTTAGGTAACAAAAAGCTTTAGTAATATTTGATATTTCGGTAGGTGTCAACAAAAAAATTAGAATAACATTTTTGAATTGGAATATTATATAAATGAGTATTTGATTGACTTGTGGTAACTGTGTTGATTTTGAGGGAAGAAAAGTCCTGCATCGTTCATAAATATGATTATGTTTTCATTTATGTTGGGTACATAAATGCCGCAATTAATTAACAAAAAGTTATAGGGTGATTTTACACTTTCTTCTGCTCAATGCTTGAGTCTGCGGGTGCAGATATGTGATTCAATGTAGTTTCTAAGACCGTATAGTAAGGGTTAATTATTCGTTAGCAGTGGTTTATGAACGTCACGCTCTTCGACGTTGGTACAACATTGTACAAATTTTATACTATGTTTTGTGTTAGCTGGTAATGACTATTCGACCGAAATCGGCTGCGAATGTTGTTCTAATTTAAATCTCACTAAGTCGTCCTACAACTGTCTGTGATATTTGACATTTCGGTAGGTGTAAAAAACAACAACATTTTTTAATTGGAATATAGTATAATTAAGTATTTGATTGAATTGTGCTAACTGTGTTGATTGCGGGAGAAAAAAGTTATTCTGTTATTTTGTAAGAAATAGTAATTTACTATAAAACTGATAATTATTTATTGCGTATATCTGCTTCTTTTATATTTTATAGAACACTTATTTTTTAAAATGATCTCTATATGATATTTTTTTTAATTTAATTTGGGAAACATACACTACCAACTATGTTACTTGACAGTCAATCCTGTTATATTCAATATATTATTATAGGTAATAGTATGCACATACAACAGTTTAGCTATTACTTCCATCATGAAACATGTTTATTTTCTTGTGCCTAAAAGCATATTTGCATTTTTGATAACAAAATTGAGAAAAAAATCGATGTAGTGACAAAAATTGATATGAAATATTTATTTTCTAATTAATATTGGGTGCAAGACAATTTTTATGTCATTTAAAGTTGTCCTAAATAAGTTTATTTGAAAAAAACATGTTTAAAATGATTTAAAAATAAACAAAATAAGTAAAAATTACCACTATTTGAAAACGACCCATCTATTAAATAGAGAACAGTATGTGAAGTTTGTAATTTTTTATTCATATTTACTAAATATAACGACAAGGTTTCACCAAAGTTCTACCTTAGGATCATTATTATTTTTACTCCATACAAACTTTGCCTATATTTTATTCCATTGCAGATGATTCTACTCTATGGTGTTCAACCAGCCACAACGAAATGTTACCATTCCCTGCATATAAATCGAGAATAATACTATAATAGCTGTGAATAACTTTTAAGTGTAATCTTCCAAGATTTCTCAGATCTACTATGGAGTATCATGTAGAATTCCACTTGCCACACAGTGTAATTAAAAAAAGAAGTATGTATTCGCATTTAATGTACTTAATATGTTATTATATGATAGGCCTGCACTTGTCATGCCGCATATTCAGATATTGACTACTGTTATTATGTCGGGGAAATATTATTCTATTACACCTTTTATGCATATACTCACCCATTATTTAAACAACTTCGTAGTACATGTATTAATGTTGTTGATCTGTTTCGCTTGCAACAGTTAAAGTTTTATTATAAATAAATTAATAATAACCTACCTGAACATTTTGTATTTGACGCAAAATGTACATGGTTATAACACCAGGTCAACCGCATTGAAATTGTCAAAGGATCAGCAGGAATTTGTTAAGAGGTCATTATCGTATATGATACATGTACTATCGATTGTTAATGGTTGCCATTAATTTTGTTTATTAAGATACATCATATACTCATTCACTTTTAGATATATCTGATTATTTTTAAATATATGTATATGCAACTATGCAAGTCATTATATAGGCCTACATATTCCTGTCATAACTGACTCTCAATGCGCCTATAGCTTCAATTATGACTATGATCTGCAGGTCATTGACCCGTAGAACAAACGGTGAAGTAGACATCACCCTGGATCAACGTTTAGATTGGATGTCAACTCTACACTACATCGGCAAACAGTGACCTGCGTGTATCTAGGTACATTCATCCTACGCTGAATCCCTATAAATGTCCAATCAGATGCTGGTTGGTTAGGTATGCTGGGCGCGTTTTCCGAGCTTCCTTAAAACAACACAGTATAACACTTACTACCCTGCTCTGATTTACTAAGTAATTGAATAAATGCCACGTGTAATTCAAAATGTATTCAAAATGAAAGATGAATGAATGAATGAATCAATTGAGCGATCAATCAATCAATCAATCAATCAATCAATCAATCAATCAATCAATCAATCAATCAATCAATCAATCAATCAATCAATCAATCAATCAATCAATCAATCAATCAATCAATCAATCAATCAATCAATCGATCAATCGATCAATCAATCAATCAATCAATCAATCAATCAATCAATCAATCAATCAATCAATCAATCAATCAATCAATCAATCAATCAATCAATCAATCAATCAATCAATCAATCAATCAATCAATCAATCAATCAATCAATCAATCGAGCGATCAATCAATCAATCAATCAATCAATCAATCAATCAATCAATCAATCAATCAATCAATCAATCAATCAATCAATCAATCAATCAATCAATCAATCAATCAATCAATCAATCAATCAATCGAGCGATCAATCAATCAATCAATCAATCAATCAATCAATCAATCAATCAATCAATCAATCAATCAATCAATCAATCAATCAATCAATCAATCAATCAATCAATCAATCAATCAAATATATTTTAATAAGCATGGTGAGTAGAATATGTCGAGTCCCATTTGCACCACTATCGCAAGAGCCACCCAATTTACATATAGTAGGGCAGGAATTCAAGAAAGGTCCCCGACCACCAGAAAGAGCAACAGAAAGGCGTTACAGGATGAAGATGCATTAAGGGGTGTGTTAAAAAGGTGCTGCAGATGCGTTAAATCGCGATGAGAAGGTGTGAAATAATGATAGTAAGAAGTTAAATGGCGATTGGAAGGCGGTAAAGGGCGAAGAGAAGGCGTTAAAGGAAGACTATAAAGCGCTAAATGACGACGGAAAAGCGTTTGAAGGCGATGGGTAGGAGCTAAACCTGCTAAAGGGTGATGGATAAGCGTGTAAGGGCGAGGAAAAGGTGTTAAAAACGACAGAGAGCCACTAAAAGGAGACAAAGATGGTGACGGAGTCACGGAGAGACGTCAAAGGGCGACAGGAAGGCATTAAATGGTGAATGACAACTGTTAAATGTTGATGGAGATACACTAATGGGTGATGGAGAGATGTTAAAGGCATCGCAAATGCATTAAATGGTGATGAGAAGGATTAACTGGTAAATGCGCAACAAAAAAATGTAAAAAATCATATTGTCATATTAAGAAGCCAAAATAAACGTACCTATTTTTCGATGATTTAAGCCTGGTTGTGTCGCTTTAATTTTTAGATGACCTTGAATTGAAATTGACATTGAAGATGACCTTGTATCACTAAAATAATACTATGATTGGATTTTTCAGTCAAAATCCCATAAAAATGAGGTATTGCACACGTTCCTAGCTTTATTTGTTAAAAATAATATTTTCTTCCCTTGACTTCGACTTGAAATTGACCTTTCGACCTTGAAGATGACCCTTATTAACCAAAATAATTTGAGGCAGGCATTGCCCAGTCAAAATTACATAAAAACAGATATTACACATGTTCCTAGCTTTATTTGTTAAAAAATGGTATTTTTGCCCACTTGATGTTGATGGAAATTGATGTTTTGACCTTGACCATAGAAATTGTACAAGAAATGGATTGCCCAGTCAAAATCACATGAAAATGAGGTATAACACATATTTGTATTTGTTTAAAAGGGTATTTTTGCTTACCTGACCTTGAAATTGACTTTTTGATCTTGGAGATGGCCGCCAAACGGACCCCATGGGACAATTTTTTGCAATGGGAACATCAAAATTCGTTTATCAGGGACCCTGAGGCTTACAAAAATAGAAGTTAAAAAATATATCATTCGGGTGGTCGGGGACCCTCCTTCCTGCCTTACTAATATGTATAGATACATACTGTATTTTAGAAAAGGATATATTCAATTCTCCAAATTGTAATATATTTAAAAAAAATATATTATTCTTTTTTACCCAACAGAATGAAGACGTTAATTCTAATAATTGATTTAGATAATAAATTTTATTTTACCGAAATAACTTCAGGGGCCTGTTAGCTGTTGTTTATCTTGCAAACATATAAGTTGGAGAGTGAGGTACATTGTCAATTTTTATTTCTTAGGTTGAAATTACGTGCAGATTTATGAAATATAATAAATTGTGATTTCTTCACATTCAGTGATTTGCTTATTTTTATTATTTATTTATTGTTCATTTAGCAAATTCGTGTTTGTGGTTGTTAAATTGTATTGTTTTATTGTGTTAATTAAAAAGACAACCGGCTTCACATTTCAAGTAACCAAGTGTTTATTATATATTCTAAATGTGTGCCCTCTCCTATTATATTGAGGATTTTTCCAATACAATAAGAAAATGGTGACCTTAACTAATTTATTTTTTGCAGTCTGATATCAAGTCTGAAGACATATAATCCGACTTTACATATACCCCTGTGGTCACTGGACCTGTTTATTCGTGTGCCATTTCAACTCCACGGAGAGCATACTGTCCTGCAGCCATTTCGGCGCATTGAACTTATCGTGATGAACATGTTTAATATCATATACAACCTCAAGCAAAAACAATAGCGAACGCTAAGAGACACAAGCCCTATGTACAACGCGCAGTATTTAAAAACATTAGAGAGTCCATATATAATAGCAAAAGTATCACCGATTCAATGAAGATTGTCAAATGTGCAACAAGTAGGCCTACTATCAGATGACGGCAGCAAGTAGGCCTACTGCCCCATGTTATCATCCCATACCATTTTGATTTATTACATACCACCTGAATGATGCTTGCGGATATCCAACGTCTTTGACGTCGGTACAACATTGTATAAATGTTGTACAAATGTTTTGCGTTTACTGGGTAGCCACTATACTAGGCCGTTAACCAGTTCAATTTTGTGAAACGCAGTGACGTCACCGGATACCGTTTTAAATGGCAACTCGGTGAAAACAAAGTTATATAAAACCCCCTCCCCCATAGATCATTGTATTAACTAGCTCGGTGAAAATATTGGTGGTCAAGGCTATTTAGTGTCACAGATATTGGGCGAGCGTCTCAGTCAGTGTTGCTTCAGCGTATCGTGTTTTTTTATTTGTTGATGACACCGGTTTTTTCAGCGCGTTGATCTACCGTTTTTTTTCACGGCTATAGCAGATACACGAAGCCAGGAGGCATGGGGGGGGGGGAGGGTTGGTGGTGACTATTTACTCTTTGATATTGTGTAACATAGCAAACGAGTTTCTAGGAAGCGTGGTAAACTCGCACAATAAGTAGAGAGAGACGTAGCATCGTTAGCAGCAAATAATTAGCAGGTTGAAGTAACGGGCAAAAACCTTATTGTAACTTTCTACGTTATATAAAGATTAAACTAGCGAACGAAGTAAAAGCTGCACGAATAACATAATGTGTGCATTTTGTCATAAGTTTAACACTGTTTAAGAGAGGTGTGCAATCAAACGGCAGCTATCTCCACAAACACGGCAAGCTGAACCAATGCTGGGTCGTCTGTAGAGAACATGGATCTCACACGTCCAGAACAACTAATAATCTGGCTAATTATGGACCAAGTATCACACACGAGGGAGAATAACTAGTTATGAAGTACCCGCTATGACTGGGCCGCCTAACTCATTTACTGCGCGAGGCTCAGTCACACTGACCGCCATTTTGTTTCCACAGCCAGCTGTGGAAAAACGACACTTGCGCTGCCTACCAATAAACTCGGATGCCATGAAATTGAAACAAATATTTCAAGTGCCTACGGAAACTAGGTCATTTCCAGCAGGCGTGAACTTTTGATCGTATTGGAACTATTACATGGAGGTCACTGTGTCAGAGCCTTGCGATGTCATCAGGGTAGTTATGAAGCACATCCTGTCGTAAAAACAGCAAAACTGCTTCTATTCCACACAATGTTTGAGCACTCTTCGGCTAAATATTTGTGGAATATAAAATCCCAATTATAAGCGAGTGAAATGCTTCACGTCGTCTGCACAATTATGTGGGACAAGATGGGACTATTCCCTACTCTTATCGATTACTTCAAGGATACATTGTAACTCATAGTAAAATAAATAGCACCAGGCCAGGCACCAGGCACCCCGTACCTATATTTATTCCGCGCCTAAATTTGAGACTAGCGTGTGTCACTTTTCTACTTCATTGTGCATTTCAGTTACGCTTATCTCGACTGGGTGAAAATGTCCAAATGCACGTTCAGTGAATACTTCTCTCTTTTCTAGCACATTTCAGATACAGCTGGAACGGCTTATAAAAATTGTATGAAAAACAATGCAAATCGTGATGAGAAATTATACCAACTATTGAGAAAGCTTGCGTTTTGTTGTTTGCAAAAGGCTGTGGTAGCTGTGTGTTTTATTTGCACCTTGCGCCGGCTGCTCTCCCAGCAAACACGAGACGTTCACCAATGATTGGTTCAATGTTGGGCCAGCGTCTCGACGCTGGCTCAACATTGATCCAGCCTTTGGTGAATGTCTCGTGTTTGCTGGGAGCTATGCCTACTTATGTCTGGGAGTAGATGCCCAGGTCCCCACTCTGTCTCCGTCTGGTAGCTGGTGATTAGCAGACTGGTGCGGACTGCCAGGAGGTGACAGACAATCCACAGATTTATCACAGTAACCGTCCTCGTGTTTAGTAGTCAGTGTCTCACATGACAACTATAGGTCATCTACACTGGACTTACTACACAGCTGACCATGCGCCCTCTGTATCCAAATAATTGGCCTCACATATCAAGATCAGTGACTTGTTGGTGTTCATAGATAACCCATTGTGGACAGATTCTTTAACATTTGACAACATTGAGAAGGGTGACTGATCTCACACTACACTGCCCATTCTGTGACTGGAAACCCGCCGAAAACATACTCTGGCAGGCCTTATATCCAGGCCAAGTAAAGACAGCAGTGGAGGTTTATTGTTGGCGGAGGAAAATAGGAATTAATAGTGTCTTTAACGAAGAGACTATGCTGTGAAAGAAAGCGAAAGGAGAACGAGCAACACAAACAAACAATAATCAAATAGAGAGTCGAAATCAGTTGCTAGAAAGACGTTTGGAGAAGTGTGTGAGTGCCATGTTACCATTTGTCATTTTAAGTACATATATATGATATATAATGTAAAAATGGTAAGGAGCAAACTTGAGTTTGTCTGTAATAATATAAGCCTATTACGTTGAACGATCCGCACATAAATAAGTAGCGTCTACGATCAGACTAGATCTGATCTTATGCGATCACTTTTGTTTCGTTCAAATGGTTTTCATCCTTGTTTTCATCATAATAATTCAATCGGAAATTAATAGTATTGTATTTCTATGCACATTAGTATCGTATTTCAGATTCCATGTACATTATTGTTAAGTACATGTAAATATATAGACCGATCGTTTTTATAGGCAAATGTTCTTAGTTAAATCGCTACTGTATTATGCGTCGAATTTAGCTGCAACTCTATTTTCTTTAACCCTTTCAGCGCGGGGACCGTCTTTATTCGTCAGAATCTGACGTATAAAGACGGCCCCGCACTAAAAGAATTAAAATATTTCTAATGGCCGTAGACCCATAACACATGTATTGAAATGAACCGGAAAGACCTTGAACTAAGACATTTATGGTGATTTCAAATTGAAAAAAACCTTTTGATCTCCCATCGTTTATGCAATAATATTTTCAGCGTAGTCAGTTTTAAATGCTTGGTCAGCTATCACACAGGATGAGCACCACGTGGTGAATATTTATAATATTAATATAAATATTATAATTTATATTAATATAAATATTAATATTTATATTAAATATTAATATATTAATATATATTGCAATTATTATTGCACACCGACAGAATCAAGTTGTCTGGCTGGAATTATGGGAGCAAGTCTAGTATTCCATCCCCGCCTAATGAAAGAGTTACTCAGACTGTCACGTGATGAGAAAGGCCAATCACAGCCGTCATTCAGTCACGTACCATTCCTGTATACATTTTTTTTCAATTAATATTTAAATTACTCGGGGTAATTCGGTCGGTTGGCTGGTCAGTCGGTTGGTTGATCGGTCGGTCGGTTGATTGGTTCGTCCTTCGTCGATCGTTCATAACAATAATTGTCAAGCTAACAGTTTGCCAGACTTAAAAATTGTGCACGTGTCAGGTTTGAATCTGTTAGTAAGGTGGATGTATACACGGAATCGGTGGTTGGTACCTCTAACCCAGTTTGTCTTGGTAGGTGTTCGCGCAATGATACGTTCACCATCTGGTTTTGGTTTGTTTTAACAGTAAAGGTCAATTACTGACACCCCCAACAGTGCATAAGATAATCGCGTGGCGCTATAACAGGTGTCAGATTTCTGACTGTCAGATTGGAATGTTTCTTCTTTCCGTCGTTTTTTTGTATCCATAACCACCCTTTCTTTCGTACGTTGTTCCAGAATCTGTCTTTCAAACTCGATGCTGATTAAACCCTTTTACCGCCAAATTATTTAATCTGAATTTTCACCCACTTGAAGTTGTGTCTCGCTGACGCGATCCACAACTTCATATGAGTGAAAATTATTCAGATTTGACAAAATGGAGGTCAACTCTTTTCAAATCTTGCTGGTTGATGTCACATTTTATCTTTAACATATTTAAAATGTGGTACTTAATGTGCTTAAAAAAAAATGCAAACCCGAATATGCGGCACCGGCGGTTAAAGGGATAATGTGAGTAGACCTATATTCAATTCAAGTCAATAGTATCTGTTTAGAAAACTGTTAAAGCCAACATATGTTATTAATAGTGATTAAGCTGTATCTAATTGATACCGCAAAGTTTATTGGAGGTAAACTCGACACAGTAAATGGACCTTATAATTGTTCCATATCTTCGCCAATCGTTTATTTGGTAATAATACCTTACATGACCACTTTAATAAAAGGAGACACCAATGACTGGAAAGAAACGCCCATTATTGTTACGTTGTAATAAATAAAATACGACACTTTTCCCAAAAATGCAATGTCGCAGATTATTTATGTAATTGATATGAAGATGGACACTAAGGTAGGTGGGTCATTATGCTTCACAGAATCAAAATATTTACGTTACGGCAGACCCCACTCCTGTCGACGTTGCCCATGCTGCACATGCGTACCATTGTATTAGGCGCCCTATGTTTACTCAGAGGCTATTACTATGATAACGGCCCGCCTACTTTAACTAGCTAATTCAACATTAAATTAAATCGTAGGCGTCTAACTCTTTTAGTAGACCTACCATAGTTCTCATTGCTGGACTGAAAAATAATTTCGTCCTCATGCACATATAAGAGTTAAAATTGCGTAATTTATTCGTTCTGCTACTAAGAGAGTTTGTATCCCTTATCTGCGTAGTCGTGGAATTTTCCACGTGATGCCTCCATCACATCGCATCAGGGTCACAGCACTGTTTAAACAATAAAATGGTGGCCTATTTTTATCAAACAAAAATATGTTATTATAAATCTCTCCTATCAAAGTTGTCTGGGTCTCTTATCAGATCGATGACTTTCGGCATCATTATTTTATATGGATTTATTCTGAGTCGTCTCTGAGAAGATGTTGTAAGGTTAATTCAAACAACAATGTTGGTTGTATGGTCTGTATGGTTGTATGGTCTAAATTGGACTAAGGAAATATGAAGATATACAGTGTGGCATTACCTTTCAGAAACATGAACTAGCTGAGGTCAAGCATGTCACCTCTCAATCAAACAGGCTCCACATTATCATGTTGTATAAGTTGACACCTGACGTGCAAGTTTTGCCAGCCTGATACAGGATAAAACCTGATCAGTACATGCTCAAGACGTTGATTTGGTTTAATGGCTGAACTATTTTTTAAAGATAAAAAACTGCTATTTTGAAAATTCAGACATGCATGTCCACAGAGATGAGAGCAATACTTGATTTTTGCGGTGACCCTGATAAATCGCTGTCGTACGCAGCTTTATTCTTGCTAATATTTTGCTACCATCTCACGCCGATAGGATTTTATAGTGCATAAAGAAAACAGTAAGTAACATGGAAACAATGGGTTTTTTCTTTATGACAATATGGCTATCATTGTCTGATTTGCAGGGCGACGTCTCACTCCCTTCATTGTCAATTTACGACTTTGTTAATCAGAATATAATTATGACATACTATGATGTTCTGTAATTAGTGAAAGACAGCGTAGATTCATATGTATACAAATCCTATAATAATTAGTATTGTGGCGATATATTATAACCATCTTTAAATTTGGCGAATCTCCTTGTAATAAAAAAATACTGGGATAGCGAAATGTAATTAGTGGTGCATACAAATATTCATTTCTGTCAATTATTGTTAAGGAAGAATATAACACCACATGTGTTCCGCAATTTAGATACTGTTTTTCTTTACTAAACATATCTTTGACCTGAGCTTTGTTGCTGGTAGTTATGTTTGTAAATACACAAAGACGCTGTATCTTAAGTAGACTTTCACCATGTCTAATGACACAGTACGTTGATGTAGTTTTCAAACAGATAATTGTGCTCAGCTATAGTTCACGAGCAGAGGTACCAGCTGGTGCTTATATTTCGTCACAATTGACGTTAATGTCATGGTGGCGGGTCGTAGATAACAATAAACATAATTAGGTTCGTTATCTGGTCTCTGATGAAGGAGAATAGCACGAAAAGCCGAAGTTATGTTCCAAACTAACAATTACCAAACTGTGGTGCCTTGATTTCTTAGTTGGTATCAAGGTCGATTGCAAAAACCGCATTGTGTACTTATTAAAATCATTTAAAAGTAGTGAGCTGTACAAATTAAAACCAAACAAAAACACACGAATTTAAACATCAGATATGGCAAGATAAATTTTATCCACAATTAACTAATTAAATTAAGGCCGTTTCTCGCTGATCCACAAACTTTGTTTGTGAAATTTAATGCAGTATAACAATAGCGTGTATTTGGAGAGGAATAGGTGGACTTGAGAATTGTGTGCCATACTAGGGTCAAATGTCACTGGTGGGGCTCGAATTGTACAAGAAGGGCACACCCCAGCAGACACAAGACGTTGAAATATTGTTGGTTTAACGTTGGTCCAACGTCGTAGACGGTAGATCAACGGTAAACCAACATTAATTCAACGCCTTGTGTCTGCTTGGACAATTGTCACATTGCGTGACAAAAACCCATTGCTAGTAGTAGTATTATCCAATTCTAGCTTTTACAACAATAATAACCACTACATCAATTTGTGAAACAAGGTTTATATGACAGAGAGAGAGAGAGAGAGAGAATACATGTCCATTTATGGCCCTGCTGCTGACCATTTACGCCCCACAGGCGTGTAAATTTGAAACAGTGTCCTACGTATCAATAACATACAATAAACAGTCTGGTGTTGCAAATAAAATAATATAAGGAGAGTGTGAATATTCCACAGGGCTATACTTAATAATACTGGATACTGATACTTATTGCTTACTGGATAGTTTGTGTCATTTGATACAAAACGCATCAATCTGGCTACATCGAATTACTTTCAATTACTCACTTTGAATTTATCTGATTATTTAATGAAGAAGATTAGAAATGACAATGGGCTTAGCACTGAAAGTGTTTAGGAACATTTCACATTATGGTGATGATTTTAATGTTATTTATTGTTGTATTATGTCAAAGATCAAACTGGCTGATAAATATAAGTCTTGATTTTTATTTGCCGTAAATTGAATATCGTTTTTTTGTCATTTTACAAGCAACCCTTAAAGCCTCATTGATAATTTATAAGATTTGTCAAATTGAAGTTGCAACATTTCACAATATTGTTGATTATGAGAAATATTTCTCATAAAAGAGCTGATAGCCTATATCCCAGTAAACACAAGTTTTTGAAACAAGATTCGTTTAATGCTGGGTCAGCGTCGTAGACGGTGGACCATTAAGCCAGCATTGATTGAATCTCTCGAGTTTACTGGGATTTGCTAGCAAAAATTCTGAAAACATTATCAGTGACCGAGGCTGTAAATCAAACAGAAATCCAAATTGAACATAGGTCCTAATTATGTACAATTAATTAAATACTCTGTTGTAGATATATAAAGCTACAAATTGCGACACAAACTAATCTCGTAGTTCACGATGGTCACGTCCAGTATAAAACCAGCAACTACTTTCTGAATCCTGTGTGAATTTTCTGATAAATATCCTTGTTTCTCCCTTCTCAATGTGACTAGGCGATCACATTAATGTCGGCCTCGTCGAGTTAAAGTTGAAACCAGTGTATCGAAGTTAATTTCGCGCAGGTTCACGCGCTGTGCGCCCATTACTTTCACAGTTCACAATGATTACGTAGAATTTATAACAAAGGGCAACTACTCGCCTAGTCACACTATATTATAAAAAAGCAGCGACATCAACTAAACGTACTTAGGCCTACATTGTTCATAATGATTATGGGTAATATAAAACCAGCGACACCAAGTAAAACGACAGTTCACGTTGATTACGTCTAGTTCACAACAGGCGGCTACAACTACTCTGTTAGTCACACTCGTCTTATATAAAACCAGCGACACTATCTACTCTGAACGCATTGGTTTGTTGTGTCATAGGCAATAAACTTATTATCATTCCATTGTACAAAATGTATGAGTGCCATCATGACGGACATGGATGGCAGCGTGAAGATGGCGTTTCAATGATGGTGGTTTCAATGCTCAAAGGGTCTTGTCCGTCATCTCAGGCGGCTGACAGTTCAAGGCTGATATCGGTTGATCACGTTCCTGGACCTTTGTCTCCCGACGGAATTGCGTTATTGTTTTTCTTTCTGTACGGCAATTAGAGAGGCACTAGATACGATTGATATCAGAACTAGTGCGTAATCTCGCATCAGCCCTGCGCTGCGCGCTCCTTTTCTCTCACGTTCTTTCATAGTGCATAATGATTAGGCCCACGTCTAATATTATCTGATAAAGCTAGCGACATCGATGACTCTAACAGTTCACGATAATTACGTCTAGTATATATAACAAGCGACACCAACTACTTTGGCAGTTCACGATGCATTCGTCTAATATAAAGCAAGGATTCTGGAAGATATATAGTTAGATTAGTATTGAAAGTAAACAGGATTTTACCTGATTGTATGTGAAATCGTATCCTAGGCCTACTTGTATTGTAGTTATTATAGTAATTCGAGATGCATGTATATTGGTATGAAGTTTAAAATGAAAATATAACAATGCAGTAATTACCGGGAATGATCAATTGTGTCTATATATGGACCAAAATACAAATTCACAAATATTCGATTTATACGTTAAATTGAATATTTTTTATTAATTAAAGTTAGTGTACCCTCCAGAAAATGCAACGCATTGAATCAGGGGCAATGTCAGAGGTTATAAAGCAGAAACAGATGACATAGCCAAAGTGAAATCTGCATCACTGGATATATCTATCAATTAAATAGTAAATTAATTTCAGAAGGCTAAAATGACATTTTAATAGGAGGGCACAAAATTGCCACTGGACTTTAGATTTGAGCTGTTTAGTTTGGAAGATTTGCAAACTTGCAAATCTGCAAGATCGGGCCTGATATGGCAAAAGATCGATCAGCAAGATGTTTAAATAAATCTTTTGGAATACGTACATGGATCCTTGAACTTGATCCTGGTGAGTTTTACAAGATATGATGGAACTTGACCGCTGTAACCTCTGTCACACTTGACCGAATAAAGAGACATACGGATAAAAATAAAGACGGACATAGCACGTATGTAATTTTAGTAAATCCGTTGGTGCTCGTCAATGTATGTTTTATGTATTGTTGTTATTCGATAAAGACGGTAAATACAGAATAAGTCCATTATGAATACAGAATTGATGCAGGATATCTATAAGTATTAAAAACACCCAGATAAATTGCTAATTACTGACAGTGTACCCGGTTATTTTAGTCGCGCTTATAGGGCAAAACGCCGTAATCATGGTGATTAGGCCTAGTGCCTACATCAATAAACTGACCAAAGAAAAGTTTATAACTCCTTTAGAGGATACTTTAGCAATTTTGACCCAGCAATCATGATACTAAGGGGACGTGCCTCTAGGAACGACCTTTATGTGAGTGACAGGTTATCTAGTTGGCAACAAACAGCTTTAAGCTGCACATTGACCCTTCAACCACCGGTCACGATTAGGCCTATACCCGCCTTTTTTCTCGACATATTAAATATACCAGCTTCCAAACATGTTAAAGATAAGACGTGACAAGATTGCAAAAGATTGCAAAATCGTTGACCTCCATTTTGTCAAATCTGAATAATTTTCACACATTTGACGTTAACCCTATCAGCGCGGGGACCGTCTTTATACGTCAGAATCTGACGTCTGTAGACGTCAGATTCGGACGTATAAAGACGGTCCCCGCACTGAAAGAATAAACATAGGCCTTTTTATACTGGCTGTAGACCCATAACATAGGTATTCAAATGAATCGGGAAGAGGTAACCGAGACATTTATGATGATTTCAAATTGAAAAAACCCGTTGGTCTCTTGATGTAGGCCCTATGTAAAAATATTTCAGGGTCAAGAAACGCGTAAGCGACACAAGACTTTAGTGAGAGTGAGTGAGAAAAAACATTTTAAAATCTGATTACAGTGATCGAGCTGAGAACGAGCCTCGAAGCGAAGGACAGGTTGTAGCGTTAATCACTTCGCCAGGCCAAACAATGAAAGAGGGCAAATTAGATTGTCATATAGCAAACTCTTTTTGCACCAGAGCCCACTTCGTTCTTTTCAGCAGACGTGGGACATTAACTTGCTGGCGTAATGTACTGGCTTCATGGTGGTCTTCTCTCTGCGGCGCCGAACAAACATTAGGCCAGCATTGGGCCAAAGTCTCGCTGAATTAATTAAACGTTTGATACAAGACGACGTGAGTGCAGCGTCAGTGGGTGGTTGACAACTTAGCCACATTATGAGCGGATAACTCTGACCATGCGTGTGATACGCAATAGGGAGTCCACTGCGCTGCAATATGTGGCTTAAGTAGTAATACACTATGGTGATAAACGGTTTAATTACATTCATTCCCAGGATGTTGCTATATTTATTCACAATATACGTTAAACAATACATTTATTTCGGTTTTAAAATAAAAATAATAAGACAACGGAATATATTTCTCAGCCCAGTTTCGATAAGTGTGGCGTCGCTTTTTTGACTCAATGAAAATTGTATATTGTATCGTTTTCAATAATTATTGAGTGATCAGAATTATGTATAGGCCTATGGTACACATTGAGAGACGATTGAGTGTTTTGCTAAAAGAAAAACACAATAGAAAGTATATACCTGGGATGCTACGCTCAATTTATTTAAGTGCTAGTTATGACTTTCCTGTTTCGCCTAATGATGTGAAATAACTCATTTTTTCGTAGTTCGCACCATTTACAGCCTTGTACAGGAATGCTGAATCTACAATATCTGGTGGACAAAAATCAATCCAGAATGTTGCCCTGTCCAGCAGTAGAGCTGTGGCTTTTATGGATCCTTGTAATGATAGCACGTCTTAAGGTGTGATCGTGATATTTGTATGTACATACGGTCTGGTCTGCAGGTGGCATGTAGTACGCCTTACGTACACGTCGTTCTCCGCACGTGGTCCGCCAGTTACGCATAACGCTTTAAGCATCCGCTGGGCTACAAGCATTATAAATCGGGATTACGACCAGTGAAGCGTTTCCTCAATAACAGGGGTTATGCTGCCAGGCTGGGATGAGATTTTGATGCAGGATGGATGTGAGCGGGACTGGCAGACCGAGCAATCAAGCCGTGAAAGACCACGCCATAGCCATCGGCTTCTGCCTGCAGGAACCAGCACTGCAATAACAAGTAAGATATTGTCTGTAGCAGTAATGGAGGCTGGCTGGACAGACCTGGTAGTGTTACACGGTATAAATTAGCACTGTGACAAGTAGACGGAGATGTTGGCCTGCATTGCACCATAATCAGGCACTGACATGGTGCTGGCTCAATGTTGGCGAAACGTCAGATACGTTGGACAATAACATTGAGTCAACGTCATGAACGAAAAAATATCAGGTTCAAACGACAAGAGACCAGACTCTGATATTTAGGCCTACATGTAAGTTATCTCAACCATACATAGTAAATATAATAATTGTATAAGTAAGAGAATAACTATATAATTAATTGCCTTGATATTTACTTGAATAATCAATCATTTAAAATAGCGCAAAGTACACGTTATGCATGTGAGTATTCGGCAGCGGGTGTTTAGTCAAATTATTCTATAGATACAATTAGTTAGCAAACTGAACTTGACTAGTCCTTATCTCTTATCTAGGGGCCCTAGGGTGGTGGTTAGCACCGCTGCCTTTCACGCTAGAGTTCGGAGTTCGGTTCCCGATCTCGGCGGTTCTTCCCCATCCACGTGTGAAACTCAGTATTGTGGGGAGCCTCTGTGACCGAGAGGTAGCGTGCTCGACCTCAGACCGCCAGGGCTCGAATTTTGAATTCTGTGTCTGGAAGACAGTGTCATCTAATTCATCCCGCCATCCTCAGGAAGTTTTACTGGCCCAGTTTAGCCTATATGTGCACAAAGGTGGCCTAAAGCCCAATTCATTTCATTTCCGTTTCTCTTAATTATTAAAATGAATTACAATAATATTATGTATTCATGTCTAATTCTGTATATTAAATCAGGCGTTAAAATTGAAACACCACATCGAATGGATGACAAATAACATAGAGTTATTTACTTATTAAATAATACGACTGTAATCTAAACTAAGCATTAAGATGTTGGATTGTATGTATAACTTGTAAAGCCTCTCCCCCCCCCCCTCCGGCGAGGTCAGTATAGATCATATTTTGCTGATGTATTAGATAATTTACCAACAATCAAAGCAGAAAGTATGCGACAGCAAGATTATAATTACCAGCTATTTTTTTTTTAATAATGCGACTTCCCATTGAGTAGAACAATTCACAAAATTATCGTTTGAATTTGTACAACGTGATAAAATGTGAAAACACTCACGATATGCTTGTCAGAATACTTGTACTTAATAAAAAAGATTATTACGAAAAGAATAGGCCTACATACTTTACCTTGACCAGTTGAAGATCGTTTGAGACATGGGCTAAGTAAGATATGGCTGTGGTAAAAGGACAAAACACATCAATTCCAAAATGTTTGCATTTATTGTGCTTTTCTGTGTTTACCATTATTTCATCTGAAAATCTTAGCTGCGCCTGGAGTTTCGTGGTGGCTCATTCGGTTCGGCGTTGAGCTCGTAACCCCAGGTGGAAGAAACCACTTTCCATCAAGCAACACACACTCAGTTTTGGTTGACTCACAACAAATCACTTCCCATGAAGCAACAAACACTAATTCATGGGTGACGCACAACAAATCACCTCCCATGAAGCAACACATTCATTTTTGGTTGACTCACAACAAATCACTTCCCATGAAGCAGCACGCATTCATTCATGGGTGACTCACAACAAATCACCTCCCATGAAACAACACAAATTCATTCATGTGTGACTCACAACAAATCACTTCCCATGAAGCAACAGGCATTAATTCATGGGTGACTCACAACAAATCACTTCCCATGAAGCAGCACGCATTCATTCATGGGTGACTCACAACAAATCACTTCCCATGAAGCAGCACACACTAATTCATGGGTGACTCACAACAAATCACCTCCCATGAAACAACACAAATTCATTCATGTGTGACTCACAACAAATCACTTCCCATGAAGCAACAGGCATTCATTCATGGGTGACTCACAACAAATCACTTCCCATGAAGCAACACATCATGCATGGGTGACTCACAAAAAATCACTTCCCATGAAACAGCACACACTAATTCATAGGTGACTCACAACAAATTAACTCTTTTGAAGCAACACAAATTCATTCATGGGTGACTCACAACAAATCACTTCCCATGAAGCAACACACACTAATTCATGGGTGACGCACAACAAGTCACCTCCCATAAAGCAACACATTCATTTTTGGTTGACTCACAACAAATCACTTCCCATGAAGCAGCACGCAATTATTCATGGGTGACGCACAACAAATCACCTCCCATGAAGCAACACATTCATTTTTGGTTGACTCACAACAAATCACTTCCCATGAAGCAGCACGCATTCATTCATGGGTGACTCACAACAAATCACTTCCCATGAAGCAACAGGCATTCATTCATGGGTGACTCACAACAAATCACTTCCCATGATGCAACACGCATTCATTCATGGGTGACTCACAACAAATCACTATTTGCAGATGATATCGTCCTCATAGCAGACACGGTGCATGGTCTACAACGTCAAATAAATGTTTTATATAATGTATCATGTATCCTTGGCCTGGAAGTACATGTGCGCAAATCAAACATTGTTGTGTTTCGTAATGGAGGTCACTTGGCTGCAAACGAAAAATGGCATATCGGTAAAACTGATCTTAACGTTGTGTCAGAATATACATATTTGGGTACTGTCATGTCAACTCGCCTAAGCTCAACCTGTATTCAAGACCGTTTAGCCACAATGGCCCGACCTGCAGTAGCTAAGATAGATAAATCTTTAAAACACTGACATTATCTTGAATTGGACGTTTTGATTCCCATTTTAGATACACAGGTTAAGCTAATTTTACTTTATGGTGCTGAGGTATGGGGTATGTGCAATGATACATCTGTCATTGAAAATATTCACTTAAATGCTTTGAAACGATTTTTAAATGTACCTTTTATAACACCCAACTCACTGGTTTATGGTGATACTGGCAGGCACGAATTGTATATCAAAAGTAGGCCTACTATCTGCAGCATTATATATTGGCTGAAAATTCTAAAAGTGAATGATTCCAGGTATATGAAGAAAGTATGTAACATGATGTTAAATATGCGAACAGTTGGATTAATCAAATAAAAGACGTTTTATATAATTTAAATCTGAGCGAATATTGGGAAAATCAACTGGTTGGAAACGAAAAAAAAATTCTATACATAGTGGAAAGTTAATTGATAGAAATTAGTGACAATAAATGATCAGCCTGCATAGCTAGGAGTAATAGATACAGTGTATATAGGACGTTTAAGCTTTACAGGTTTAAAGAAGATTACCTTAAAATTATACACACTCAGAAAGACAGAAAACTAGTGACATGCTTCATGTTGGGAATGAGTAATATTTTTGTACATAAAAATAAATTTGATAAGAACGCACAATTTGTATGTCCACTCTGCACTGAGTATGAAGAAGATGGGGTGCACTTTATACTACAATGTCTTGTATTTCATGATATACGATTAAAATATTAAGACCATTTGACAGCCCACTAAACAATCAGACTTCTGTACGATTAATGTCATGCGATGAACCCGAAATTATTCGAAGATTGAAAATGAAATGAAATGAATCGGGCTTTAGGCCACCTTTGTGCACATATCACTAAACTGGGCCAGGAGAACCTCCTGAGGATGGTGAGATGATTGAGATGACACTGTCCTCCAGACACAGGATTCGAAATTCGAGCCCTGGCGGTCTGAGGCCGAGCACGCTACCTCTCGGTCACGGAGGCTCCCCACAAGACTCGAAGATTGAGCCTTTTTATTCTCCATGCGTTTAAAAGAAGACAGGAATATTTGCATGGTAATATTGTTAAAAAGTTATAAAAATGACCATTGTAATAATGGATGGCATCATGCACAAATGGGCTAACCCACATTTTGACGATTTTGCGAAAAAATCGCGCTGCAACATGAAGCACAGGATAAAACGAATAAATACAAATTAGCACAAAAAGGTAACAAAATCAGTGACCAAATGGTCTAACCCTGAATGTGGAACTCGTATATTGATCAAGTTGTTGCTATCAATGGCATATATTTTCACTGTTTTTTTAATGTGGGTTAGCCCACTTGTGCATGATGTCATCCGTATATCACAAACTGTTATAATAATATTGTTGTTGAATGTTTTGATAGGGCCATTGGTCTATCAAATAAAAACTACTACTCCTACTACTACTACTTCCCATGAAGCAACACATCATTCATGCGTGACTCACAACAAATCACTTCCCATGAAGCAAGACACACTAATTCATGGGTGACTCACAACAAATCACTTCCCATGAAGCAACATCCTTACCACGCTGACATTTTTTTTGCATAAACCATGGAAAACAAATGATTTTTTCAATTTAAAATCATCATAAATGTCTTTGTTAGCTAACTACGGCCACTAGGAATATTTTAATTCTTTCCGCGCGGGGACCGTCTTTATACGTCATAATATGATGTCTACCCCGCGCTGAAAGGGTTAAATTGCATAAAAATGCAGTTCTTAATAGTGCATGTTCCCGTAAACATAGAAAAACAAATCATTGATGTTTATTAGCGATTGATATACATTGCTGGGATTTAAAATTCAAAGCAAACCAACGGGAGAGCGAACATGCAGGTGCCGACAGCACCCGAAGACACGCGCACTACGATAATAATTCGACGAAAAATTCCTGGATTTCTTAAGCAAAAAAAATTCAAACCAGATTTAGGCTTTCCACGATGGCCTTCGTGTTCGCGTCACTGTGTTTTGCACTTAAGTATTTCAGACAACCACTCAGACCACACTTGACGTTGTTAGGCTCATATTCACAAAGTATCATCAAATATTAGAAACAAATTGGATACAAACATTTCAAGCACGCCATTCTTTCTTGTCCTTGGCTACAAATAAAGAAAGGATCCTGTTATCCAGTAATTATACTTTAGTTTAATTGTTGTTCTTGTTGCTGGGTATCCTGTTTAACCAAGAAGTATGCTATACGTGTACCGAGTACCATACCTTGCCGAAATGTAATTTCATGTTTCTTAAATTATGTATGTCTATTTCTAAAAAAACGATACATAACTATATGGTTCATTCAATTTGCACAAGCCACTGAATATTACCAGTGTCGTGAAGACCATCAGTTTGGCTGGCGAGTTGCAGACCCAATTCAACTGAATAATTATATTTTCCCATTGACATGAAATCAGTTTTTTACGAATGCTAATATATGTTTTCCTCCACTGAAAGCGTAAAGGTTCATAATTATGTGTGTTTTTTCTGTGAATTCAGGTGAAGATGGAGATGGTAGCAGCTGTTCTATTTCTCATCGTCTCACTCAACTTGTCCAGGATATCGAGCGGGGATACAGGAAGTGACGTCACCACTGTAGTCGTCACCACTAAGTATGGTCGCGTGCGCGGACGCCGCCTTTCCGGGGACATAGGTCTGCCATCAGGTAAATGAGTGATCTTATATTCTGAATAACATTATTCAACTCCTTGCCTACTTTAGATTTATTACATCAACGCTGTTACATCTGAAAGCATCGTTTGATCATAATGATACTAAGTAATATGAAGTATGAACATCTGAAGCGCTGCCTTAACCTTCCACGCCTGAATTTACCATTGACATCTTCATCCACTACAAGCCGCGAATTGCTGTCGCAATTCTCGACTTGTAGTGGATGAAGATGATTTGAAGTGGGTGAAAAATTAAAAAAAATTGCTATGTATTGGTAAACCAGTTTTATGGAAATTTTCATTCTAAAATCCCTAGTTGTAGGAAAATTAAATCTGTTTTCAGGAATGTAAAATGATGTTTTAATGCATCGAGAGGGATGTAGGCTAATCTGAATGTAAAGTTATAGATGGATCCCTTTTACTCTTAGGAGACACTTCCCAAACATGAGACATTGGGCCAACGCTGGTTTGCTGTTGGGCCAACGTCGGTTTATATAATATTTGGGTGTCAGCTCCACCAATCATTCTGATGTAGAAATGGACAGTGGCATCATAATGAAAAAAATACAATAATAAAAAAATAAAATATTAACTACTACCCGGTTTGTTATCTATCACACTTTTGATACCTCTCGCTTTCAATGCAATATCTTATAATATAATACAGCAGAGCGCCTATAGTTTAGCAAAAAATAAAAGTTCTGTGACAGTGAACCGGTTGTCTGATCCTTATAGACATCCTAAAAATAATTGTCATTTTATCGCCCCATTATTATTATTCTCTTGATTTCATAAAACAGCAGAACCACATTTTAAGCCGTTATATTTTAATTATTTTCTGGTTTAAAATGGGAGCATAATAATGTACATGCGTTAAATGAAATCTCAATCAGCAGCATAAATAATTGATTAAAATGATTCCAAACGAACTTGTGCCAGACGCCAGGCTTTTTCCTTATTAAATCATAAGTTGTTATGGTTATGTGAAGTTTATTATAATCTCTGAGCTGCTGGCTTTAACCCTTTAACCTCCAAATTATTCAATCTGAATTTTCACCCACTTGAAATTGTGTCTCGCTGACGCGATCCACAACTTCAAGTGAGTGAAAATTATTCAGATTTGACAAAATGGAGGTCAACTGTTTTCAAATATTGCTAATTGATGTCATATTTTATCTTAAACCTGTTTAAAAGGTGGTACTTATTGTGCTAATAAAAAATGAAAACCCGAATATATGCGACACCGGCGGTTAAAGGGTTAATAAAAATGATTTTTTTTCTTTTTATTATAGCTTTGACCACGAATGTGGAAGAGTTCCTGTCTATACCCTATGCCAAACCCCCACTCGGAGAGTTACGATTTCAGGTAATAAACATATAGTTGTAGAAAACAACAGTGTAGTATAATGATAGTTATCTTCGCCGCAACATATCTTATGGGAGCTTACAAAGCATCCTCAACTTTCAAGAAATATTCAAACAATCACGGATCAATGCCGTTACAGTGTTTCAGACGCTGGTACGAGTTTGTAGCGGTGTTTCGCAGCTGTATTCACTATTAATGGAATGTCCAGTTCTGACTGATAATGTGCATACCAAATACCATTGGAATGGCAGTGCGCGCATATACCAGACGTATCCAGTTGTCGTGGGCCCTGTAGTATATATAATAGTGTATGAGCTACCATAATGAAGAGTAAATGATCGCAGACATCTCTCCGTGGTATTAATGCATGGCATTAAGCGGACCCAGCTCATTATGTACATGTTTATGTATGAAACTCGGGATGTAAAATTGTAAAAAGTATTAGCAAGAATTCATAGCACCGGTTATGTTAGCAAGAATACATAACACCAGGTTTAGGTGGCAGAAATATCAGTGAAAAAGTTAAAGACATGTGGCTCATCCTCGCCTTGTAGGCCTATGGGTGTTGTGTTTTTTGGTATTAACCAATAGTCATTCCTCCGACATAGGCATTCCCTCATTAAACTCACCGGTCACAGAGAGAAGAGGGCGTGGCGCTTTTGGTACAGCGCCTGACTGCATTGCCAGTGATGTATGCGTCCCGGCTTCGAGCCCCGCTGATCCTGTGTGTTTTTTATTTTAGAAAATTTACTTTGTTTCTCCCTTTTTAATCTGATTGTGCGATTACGTTAATCATTAATGGCGGCCTCGTCGAGTTAAAGTTGAGACCAGTGAGTGTGTCGACGTTAATTTCGCGCAGGGCCACGCGCTGCGCGCTCCTTCAGTTTAGTAGATCACGTATACCCACGGTTTAATCTCTGTGTCGCTGTACACTGTACAGAGTTACTGAGCCTCTCCACTACGTCCAAACTATCGGATATTTTCTTATTATTATTTTACGGGCGTTTTGGCATCCATTTCTCACTGAGTTTTGACATCTCGACTTAAAATCTGACATCAATGGTCTTTGGGTGGTGAGGTAGCGTGTTGTAACTTTTCTAAGCGATCGGACAAATAGCGAATGAGTACTGAAGCGTCAAAGGTCCAATAGAAATTCCAGTGACAATGCATTAGCAAACTCCAAACTGCTTTTTATGAAAAACGCTAAAAAGAAAGGCTAAAAAGAAAACTGTGGATGTTGAGCACAGTCTTGAACCCTGGATGGTACAGTCAAATCCCGTGTGTCACAATAGCTTGAGTTATTTCTAGTTATATGTGGAGTTGCCCTGACTGTGTCGTCATAGTGCCTGCCTCCAAAAGTATGTAGGTGTAAATGATCCTAGACCAAAATACGATTTCATCATCGTGCTCTACCTTACAATTATTTTAGCATTACAACACGTCTTGAAGGGCAACAATAAACACCGTCAACATAAAATCGGTCAACACCCACCCTTCCCAATTAAGTAGTAGTAGTAGTAGTAGCAATTTTATTGACATAAAAAACTCTAATAGACTTATTTGTCAGACAATACAGGGTGGCAATATTAAATGACTGTAAATTCATAAAAATAAGTGGTAATGATAAAATATAAATAGGTTTCGTGAATTTTAAAAGCCTCTATAGCCTTACATATTAATTACTATGTAAAATGAATAACAAATACAAAGCATGTATATATATATATATAAAGTATAAGGTGTGTTATAAAGCAGCAATATGACGTTATTCGTTTTTGACTTAGATCACACATGGGATAAATAAAATAACAACTGACGTGCACTAAAAATAAACTGTTTAGGTAGTGGAAAAGTATGTAAATTACAGCATATATAATTATACTATGTACATTACGATTGTATAGGCATACGTATAAAATGTATAAATAATGTCATCTAGAAATAATATCTAATTAACTTGAAACGAAAAACAAGTGAAATAAACAGAAAACAATGATATAAGCGTACTAATAAGCATACATGTTAAGTAAAAGATGTATGTGATAAAATATAGTGAATAAGTACAAGTGCAGATACAAATATCACACGAGTTGTTAACAACAAAATATAAATATCAATTAACAATAGTATAAGAGACTAGAATGCAGTACATTAATGAGTGAAATTCAAAGTGTTGATAGACAGTTATAATAAAATTTCCAGCTTCTATTGTAATATCACGTTCAGTATTTGACAGTAGAGCAATAAACTTTTGTTTTGAAGACAATTTATCAAAATTTATTTATATTCTCCCCTAACCTTTTTAAACAATTCACTTCTTCTATCATCGAATATGTTACAGAACATCAAAAAATGTATTTCGTCATCAACATCCTGCTGGCACCTATTACATATTCTTTGGTCTTTTGGAGTTACAGGCCTAGTATGACGTCCTTTCTCAATCTCTAATTTATGTGAGCTCATTCTAAATTTGGCTACGGATTTTATACTGTTGTTGTTATACATCACGGTTAAATACATTTCTTTATGAATATCAAATTTACATATTGTATAGGTTCGTAATTTAGGATTTAGTGTCGAATCTTGAATTTGTAACTTCCACCATGATCTATATAGTTCCTGTAACCTCACTCTAACAGACAATAACAATGGTTTGCTCTTTGTGATATACTGTTGGTCCCACACTTGTTCGTTACCTGTTTCAGTTAATATGGCCTTAATATGGCTAACCTAATTAACGCGGCCTTCTAAATGAGAATTGAGTAAACACTGGTATGCTACTTTCAGGTGGTGGTGTTCCAGTAAGCTGACAATGCGGATCCAATATCCAATAGCTTGAATTTTATGTCTCAATAACAAAGGAAAGCGACCTGTATCCCCCAAAACCGCTAGCGTTGGAGTTTGTTTGCTTACACCAAGCATAGCCTTAAGGAAATTTAAATTTATTTTTTCATATTCATCGATTTTTTTGCCAGTATATAAAATTTCACCACCATATCCTAAAACCGGTAAGATTGAGCTATCAAATGCCTTGAGAGCCAGATTCGGAGATAATTTACCGATACGAGATTTGATTTTTTTAAGGGAGAACATGGCTTTTTTCGCTTGATCGGCAATATGGTTATAGCTATCTTTAAATATGTCGTTCCCTTTATTGGAAAACATTAAACCAAGATATTTATAATTGCTACATATTTCTATTTCACGATCGCCCAATTTAAATTGTGTAAATTTCTTAACGAATTTTTTGTTAAAAATCATTACTTTTGTTTTTTCAATACTGGCAATTAGGTGCAATTTCTGATTATAGGAGTGGAGAAGATCTAATTCAGGCTATTTATAAGCAGAACCAGTTAAGTATGTAATCATCGCCAGTTATTACCACTGTGCACACAGATCGTTATCAGGTATTGCGTCATAGGTGTGAGCGCGCGGCACCAGTGACTGCGGTGTTTTTCACAGTCACAATGGCCGGGGTGGGTTGAATATGACGTAACAACAGTTCAATGAGGCATTTCACTGTCTGAATATTAGAAGGGCAACATGGCGCACATGAAGGGCAACATGACACTCAAGAAGGGCAACATGGCGCTTATGAAGGGCAACATGGCGCTCACAAAAGGCAACATAGCGCTGCGCCATGTTGGAAAGAGCTAGATGAAACACTGCAATGAAATGCAATGCAATGCAATGTCATGCGATGAGATGCGATGTAACGGAATGCAATGCATTGCGATGCATTGCAATGAAATGCACTGCATTGCATTGCAATGCGATGTTATGCGATGTGATACTTTGCAGTGCACTGTACATATATTTATGTTTGATGTTACTTTCTGCTATTATAGCATCCTCAGCCTCCAGATCACTGGATTGAGAGAGATGCCACTTCACACGCATCTGCCTGTCCCCAAGCTCCAGCTTTTTATGGCACGGCCAAGCAATCAGAAGACTGTCTTCACTTGAACGTCTACAGCCCTGTACCAGTGAGTACCGGATGTATGATATAATCACACTCATAAATATGCGTTGTCTTAGTTTTGCATTTATTCGCAATAAAGGTATATAGGCATATTGAAATCGTGGGGCGCTTCAATCGCTACTGTAAACACGTATTTATATGTCTATACCACATTGAAGTATAAATTAAACTCCTAAAACGGTCAATAGGCAACATACGTTAACTACACTTAAATTGATAAAGATACAGTTCCAATTAACATGATTAAACAATAAAAAATGAAATCCGTATATGAGGATCTAATATATTATATTTGCAACAAAGATTCATTTTGTACCTAGGAAATATCTAGAGGGGAAATGTGTACTCTACCTGGACACCTTGGTATTAGTTTTTATTAGGTGACCGGAACTAACCTTTTGAATTTCTCTGTCCAAAACAAGTGCGCCGGCCAAAAATTGTACTGTAATTTCAACAGCAGCTTGATGACGGGGGATTAATTGATTAAGTTACGTGATGCAATATGTGACCGGCAATTTATCAGGGAAAATAGCACAGTACTTGGACACCCTCTCCTTTATCCTAGGATAATCACTTAAAATAAGGGATGCGGGGCCGCGCGGAAAGTCAACCTCGAAACTAAGAAGCAGGGCGATTCCACCGGGAGCATCTCGTAAAATACATCCTGGATAACCCCTCTAAATAGAAATATGTCACGTGTTAACCATTGAGGACTGTATCTAGACGTATCTAAGCTGGCATCCTTATGAAATAAAATACCTCTGAAATTGATAGACTTTGTGATAGATAATCAGTAAATGACATAATTCGATGTGGGATATATCTGTTTTCCGTAAATAGAAATATTTATCGTCGTTCGAAGCTGGAAATTGCGTGAGCAATTCCAGCTTCGGACGAATGAAAAATGGAAACAATTGAGGAGGAGAAGGGTTATCCTGGTTCGAGAGCGGGCTTACATTCAGACAGTTAATCACATTATGGTCTCTAAGACGGCCTTTCTCTGGTGATCTTCTGTCAAGGAGAGGCTTTGTAAGGTATACTTCCTTCCCTGCTGATCCGCTTTACTCCCAGGTCATCATTGAGAGACACCCAGGGGGACACAAAACTATAATAGCAGCACGCGCTTAGGATGCGACATGTAGGATTTGCCTTTTCCAGCTCCAACAAGACACGGTAACACAATGAGCGTCTAATACCTGAGTAGATATGTTTTAAATCTCAGAATTTCTACGATGTGGGTCGCCGGGTAAGAGCTCACTGGGATTAAAAAATGGAACATAAAAAAAAGTTCTTCATGTCCATAAAAATATTGTGTCACTGCCCAGCAAACACAAAACATTTGTATAACATTTGTGCAATGTTGGACCAACGTCGAAATGTTATACAAATGTTTTGTGCTTGCTGGGTGTGGTGCTAATAATCCGGAATAATCAAGGAATATTACATTTTTATTTGGAGAGTAATGCCGTTTTTTTTAGAATGCATTGACTTTTTAGTGGAAAGTGGGATGGGTGGGTGTGTGAGATCGCCCCATTCAAACAATAATATCGATTGATGACTTTTTAAAGTCGGATCTACTTTAGGACCCATAAACTTTAATTGTGCAGGAGGACAGTGATATGATGATCTAATGGTCACAATCACTGAGTAATATAAAAAAACGTACATGCTATTATATACTACTGCCTACCAATTATGTCTATCAAACTATTTTTTACATTACTATTTAATAAATTGTCGTATCGATCACAAATAATGTTTTTTCAGGCATTACCCCGTGAATATAGCTTTACAGTCATGTCGTGTCTAAAATGTATTTATTAATTTATATTTCTTTATATAACGTGACATCTTTATTGATAAGCAGCACACAATTGCTGGCTCATCATCTCCAAGTAGATGCAATTCTTGTAAATTATATTGTTGCTGAAATCTTATTTTGGCACAATTTACTGATTAAATTCAGATGTAGGCATAATAACAAGATATAAAAGTACGAATTACAAGGTCGCATACACTATCAAATAACATCACCATTATACAAATTAGCATTTTTCCGGGCTATGCTTTGAACTTAAACAATATTTATCTTATTTTTATGGTTGTTTCTCAACCATCTTTGCAGGTGTCTGCTGATTCCGAAGAACTGTTTCCGGTGATGGTATTCATACACGGCGGCTCTTACACGTATGGTAGTGGTAACCGCTACAATGGTACTACTCTGGCCCAGCAGGGTGTGGTCCTGGTGTCTATTAACTACCGCCTTGGTGCTCTGGGTGAGATTATAATTGTTCTGTCTCTTATCCCCCGCCCTAACCAGAAGACATGAGGCATTGCCCTAAAGCTGGCATAATGTTGATCCAATCTCTCAACCTCGGTGGGTCAACGTTAGCTTAGCATTCGGAACAAAATGAAATGAATCGGGCTTAAGGCCACCTTTGTGCACATATAGACAAAACTGGGCCAGGAGAACCTCCTGAGGATAGTGAGATGATTGAGATGACACTGTCCTCCAGACACAGGATTCTAAATTCAAGCCCTGCCTGCCTGAGGCCGAGCACGCTACCTCTCGGTCACGGAGGCTGACTTTCACACGTGGATGGGGAAGAAACATTTTTGTTTCTTTTAAACCGCCGAGACCAGGAACCGAACCCCGAACTAACCACTACCCTAGGGCCCCCGGAACAACGTCTCGTATCTGCTAAAATATATATGCGAAATCATATTGCCAACCACCCAGTGTTGCCAACAAACTGCGACGTTGTCCTGAAATTTTTTTTCTGAAAGTACGTTATTCCTCTAGGTACTTTAAACGTATCAGCAATAATGTATCGCGTCGCAGGACATGCCACACCGCGTCACAGGACATGCCACACCGCAACCACCGTTTACGGCTAAGACTTCACTCGTGTCACCAGTGTCTCTATCTCTACTTCAGACACTGGTCATCTTTCCCCGATCAGCTAATATTAACCACCAGGGGACACAGATTTCACAGCCACTCTCTGTACTGCCGCATCTAGGTGCATGGGAAAAATCCCGCTTTTATCAGAACGATGGCCTCACAGAGTGCAAAATAACTCGATTCATGTTATTACCATTGACGCTTCTGAAAATATCTAGGCTGAATATACACTGATATATACCGTATACAGTAAAAATTGTGCTTATCTCATACTTTTAAAAACTTCATTAAATTAATTATCAATAAATATAAAATTGAAAGTGGAACACTCATGGATACCCTCAGGTTTGTATGACGAGCACTGCGTGCACAAATTCTCATGTGTTGGCAGCGGATGGGCAGGTGTGCATCTAAACACAACTGGCCAATCACGATCCACCTCACCGCTGGTGCCTGATTTATGAATTGCTGGCTGCTGGTTGGCAGACGGTGACGTAACAAACGACAGAGACCCCTGGTGTTGGATATGTGTAAATGCTGCACAGAATCTCAGTGGGTGACTGTGACACTCACTGATAGCTCAGTGTAGGCTGATACGGGCCACGACTAAAACTGAACAAGTTTAGTCTCGACGACAGCTTCTGACGCGACGGAAATCGACGAACTCGTAGTCGTAAAAGTGACCACACTGCTCCGCACACCACACTGCATCCGTGTCAGTTCCTTCTTGACCCCGTTCGCATTGGGTGTCGACTCCACATTGACCCCGTTTTTGACAATTTCGTAAGAAAATCCTTGTTCTTTCTGTGAATTGAATACGGATGCAACCTCGGGAATGTGCACCGGGCTATAAACTGGCAATGTGGGAAAGAGGGGTTAGCAAACAAATACTGCAATATTATTGGACCATAGTCACATCAAATAATTAAGTAGAGCGCCTGACTGTCACGCCAGTCGAGCCGTTGAACCCAGCTCAAACCGGAAATATCCGAGTTTTCTCCCCTCTCAACCTGATTTCGCTCCATTTAAAATTAGGTAGGCCTAGGCCTAAAACAATTGTCCAACATGTCCAATGGGAGGAGTCATTAGCATATTCTGTTATAATGTCAGGTAAATGTATAACATGTTCTATATTATACCTATGCTCTATGTGATAAACAAGACTCGTCATAATTGTAATACTAGATTAGCTAGATGTGCGACATCAATCCCACCTCAAGTATTATAATATGTCATTGTATCTGTATCGTTAGCTGCAGTTAAAAGATTTTCATGATTACCTGGTACTGGCAAAATATTCTGGCCTGAGATATACAACTCCATTACTCAACTTTTCAACAGCTAATCCTGTTCGTCCATAGTTTTCAACACGGATCCTTAACATTGAAGATAAGAGCAAAAGTAATTGTATCATGACAATATATTTAAAGGTTGATCATTTTAAAACATTATAGATGTAACTACATAAAATAGTCAATATTTGACAATATTTGATTGTGATTAATGCCCATCTAATTTTGGCATACCCGGTACTAATTAAAATATTTGTATTTTACCATAAAACACTGAATTTTATTTATCTATAATTAACGTAATTAAAGTTCTGTTTTACTTTCACACACAAAAGTGGCCCAAAGTCCCCCATTTATTCACCAGCCAATTAAAAGTCAAATTCCACATTTCTGTTAAATTTATGTGTAAGACATTTCTGACGTTTGTCGTATGTAAAGAGGTAAATTCCACATTTCAGCTTGTCAGCGACTATTGAGAGGGTTTTCTATGTAGAATATATATGGTAATATCAAAATCAGGCTACAATTACATACCCGAGCCAATTTTTATTCTTAAACTTGTTTAGGTTTCCTATCAACTGGTGATAAGGACATGCCGGGTAACTTCGGACTCTGGGATCAAGTTATGGCGCTAAAGGTAAATAAACCCTCCAACAAAACGGCAAAAAACCCATCAAACACATAAACGACCAAACAAACGACCAAACAAACGACCAGATAAGCGTTCAAACAAACGTTCAAAGTAACAAAACGATAATGCATACAAGAAGTAGGCATTAAACAAACAAACAAACAAACAAACAAACAAACAAACAAACAAACAAACAAACAAACAAACAAACAAACAAACAAACAAACAAACAAACAAACAAACAAACAAACAAACAAACAAACAAACAAACAAACAAACAAACAAACAAACAAACAAACAAACAAACAAACAAACAAACAAACAAACAAACAAACAAACAAACAAACAAACAAACAAACAAACAAACAAACAAACAAACAAACAAACAAACAAACAAACAAACAAACAAACAAACAAACAAACAAACAAACAAACAAACAAACAAACAAACAAACAAACAAACAAACAAACAAACAAACAAACAAACAAACAAACAAACAAACAAACAAACAAACAAACAAAAGAACGAACGAACGAACGAACGAACGAACGAACGAACGAACGAACGAACGAACGAACGAACGAACGAACGAACGAACGAACGAAAGAACGAACGAACAAACAAACAAACAAACAAACAAACAAACAAACAAACAGACAAACAAACAAACAAACAAAAAAACAAACAAACAAACAAACAAACAAACTCCCTATATATTATGTTTTAATAGTTTTATGTATGTATGTTGTATGTTTCAGTGGGTGAATGAAAATATACAATTTTTTCGCGGTAATCCCAAACTTGTGACGTTATTTGGGAGCAGCGCTGGAGGTGCCAGCGTCGGCTTGTTGACAATGACACCATCAATGAGAGGTATATTATAGTCAAGAGGGTCGCTTGTTATCATTATGAATAATCACAGTATTTTATTTTTTTAAATAATTTTATTTTAGTAAGATGTGTACGAACATCTTTACGATAATGACAATAACAATGTTAATATTTTATTTATCTATTGATTGTATGATCTCATACAAAATGACACAGGTCTGATTAACCCTTTAACCGCCGGTGTCGCATATATTCGGGTTTTCATTTTTTATTAGCACATTAAGTACCACCTTATAAACATGTTAAAAATAAAATATGACATCAATCAGCAATATTTGAAAACAGTTGACCTCCATTTTTTTAAATCTGAATAATTTTCACTCACTTGAAGTTGTCAGCGAGACACAATTTCAAGTGGGTGAAAATTCAGATTGAGTAATTTGGCGGTTAAAGGGTTAAAAATTCGCCCGTTATCTGATTTAAATTTTCACCCACTTGAAGTTGTGTCTCGCTACCGCGTCCCACAACTTCAAATGGTTGAAACTTACCCAAATTGGCAAAGTTTGATGTTTAAGCACATATTTCATTCGCCATAGCTATACTTTTACTTTCTAGTAAAACTGTTCCAAGACGATTAGATTTGCGCTTAAAGGGTTAAATATTATTAAAGCGTTGAATCATAATTAATCTGAGTATTTGGGGGGGGGGGGGGGTTAAATCTCCACTTATATAGGCCTATATAACTGGACCAAAGCTTGTTATAAATTATTCGACTATATTTGAGGTACATGTAAGCAAATTTAATTTGATTAAATCATTATACCATTATATTTGCCAATAAAAATAAGAACAAATAGCCAATTTATTTCTACTTTTTCAAGGCTTGTTCCATCGTGTCATTGCTCAGTCTGGTACGGCTAACGCTATGTGGGCCACGCACGGTACCACTCCCCACACAGATCTCCGCACTGACGTACTCGCCATTGCAAAATGGTTCGGATGCCCGGTCCATCCAGTCACAAATATGTTAAACTGCCTGAGACGTCAACCCTGGCATTACTACAATAACACCAGCATGTGTAAGGTGGGTTCCAAACCTGGAGGAAATATATTGTGCAATATCAAATGTGCCAGAACATGGCCAGAGCACATTTTTTAACATGACATCATATCGCTCATGTTGCTTGTCTTATGTTGCTTGTCTGACGCTGTTAAAACATCGCTTTTGTAACCTGGCAATTTCCCCCTGTACTTATTTGGTGTTGATATGGTGCTGATGCATCACATCAATAAAGCAGTAAATATACTGGAGGGATTTGAAAAACAATGTATTATCCTATGTGTAAAAACCTATATCTACTATCATTTAATTATAGCAGTATCTAAGATATCATCCCCCATGATAATGGCAGAATTTATTACTTTTTCGATTGGTGTGTTTCAATACTCAACCTGCTAAATTGACATATAGCAAACAAAAAACATTTGTATAACATCTGTACAACGTCGGCCAAACGTCTTCGACGTTGGTCCAACATTGTACAAATGTTATACAAATGTTTCGTGCTCGATGGGCTGTGGACATAGTGACAACAGTATATGTGTTTTTTTTGTAGGTTTTGTCGTGCACGGAAGTGGATCCTCTATGGAAGCCAGTGGTAGACAAAGACATCTTACAAACATCACCAGATTCTCAGCTACGTGCCGGCCTGTTTCTAGAGGTGCCCTACATGACAGGCACAGTACGTGCGGAATTCGGTATGTACGTGTCATATAAACACAATTTTAATCTGATTGCGGTATAACCAAATAGAACGATTTTGAAATAATAATAATTATGCACGATGTTCATCCTTTAATATATGGCGGCACGTCGCCCTGTTATGATATATAAGCCTACTATGCAGACAATGAAGACGAATCTCTAATTACTAACTCAGAAGTCCACAAAAAAAAACATTCACCAGAAAATCCAATTATCACAAGGTGAATGTAAACGTGCCATTTTGTATTTTGATAGTATTACTGACATCTCGATCATAGATACATCTACACCCGTGCCGGGATCAAATAAAAAACATGCGCATCCAGCAACATTATTTCCCCAAATAATAGACAATCGGAAAACTTCGTGGTGAAAGTGATGCAAAATGTGTTATATATAAATGCGTTTTTTTACCCCTTGGCCCGAAGGGGTATTGTCGTCCCCTTCATGCGCCGTATCCGCCTCCGCCGTGCATGGTGCAACAGATTGAATTAATAATTTATGCAAACATCAAACCCCTCCCGCCAATTTTTTTTACCCAAGGTCATAGGTCAAAGGTCAAGTTCAAATATTCAAAAAATTCTTGTTAACGCGATAACTTGAAAAATAATTATTGGATCTCTCCATTTGTTTACGTGAAGTTGCCCACAAGTATGGAGATGACCTGATTAGATTTTCAGCTTTCCACTGATAATGAAAATAGCTGCCACCTGGTGACTGAATTTTTTTTCGATATTTTTTTATTCAGAATTCCCTTGACACCTGGTATATATATACGTTTTCGGGGTCTGCGTGTTTATTGGCATTATCCGTTTTCGTGTGCGACCAAAAACGAAGCTATGGCGGCCATCTTGATTTTTTTAATTAAAAAAGTCCTTGTTAACGCACTAACTTCGAAAAAAAGTTATCGGATCTCTCCAATTTTTTATGTGAAGTTACCCTTGCATATGTAGATGACCTGATTAGATTTTCAGCTTTCCACCGATAATCAAAATGACCGCCACCTGGCGACTAAATTTTTTTTTCGATTTTTTTTTTCAGAATTCTTTTGAAACCTGGTATATATAGGTTTTCGGGGTTTGCGAGTCTATTGGCATTGTCCATTTTCATGTGAGACCAAAAACGAGGCTATGGTGGCCATTTTGGGTTTATCAATTTTAATAAATCGTTCCTATTTTCAGTTAAATGTCTTGAAACCTGGCATATGTAGGTTTCAGGGTTTTGCGAGTCCATCGGCACTGTCTGTTTTCATGTGCGATCCAAACGAGGCTATAGTGGCCATCTTGATTTTAGCATTCATTTTTGATTATTGGCATAACGTATTGGAAGCAGTTGTGTCAGATTTATGGACATTTATATGCTCTAGAGGGATCCGAGGGCATGCTCCCCCGGAAAATTTTGAAATCTAAGGCCTTAAATGACGCATTCGGGACCATATTTCGGCCGAAATATGGTCGTTTTTTTACCCTGAACGGGAGGGGGGGGGGGGGGCGCCGGCTGCGCCCCCCTTTGCATCCGCCCCTGAAGAAGGCAGTTCTTGGTTTGGGATATGTTATGTTAGGTATGCTATTTTGAAAAAAAAATTGCTTTCATACAGGAAGCTAACGAATATTTTTCAGTCGTGTTATATTATTGACATTCGTCGTCAACAATTTCTGTGGTTTAAGACAGGAGGGTTGGACGACGACGAATGTCAATAACACGACTGAAAAATATTCGTTACCTTAATGTATGGCATACCATAGTACTAATACACAAAAAGGACCAGTAGAAAATTGTCAAATTATCGTGGCATAATTTTGCTAAATTCGATATGAAAATTATTCAACAGGATAATAAATAATCCACTAATTGATTGGTCGGAGACTTAAAACATTATCAAAGATAATCAAAGTGTTTTTCTGTCATTTTGCCAAAAATGTGAGCCTTTGTATTTTACCCTATTATGAAACAATTGTGAACACACTACAGCCAATCGAATTCATTTCTGCCATGCCATGCACGAGAAAGTAGCAATAATCGTTTAATTTCTAACAGAGGACCAAATGAACTGTTTTGTGTCATCAACTCAATAGGGATATCATTTAGGAATTTGTCTCGCTGAGTTTTTACTACAGTTAGAATAAGCTCTGTTTTATTTGGATTTAATTTTAGCATGCTATCATTCATTCATTCATTCATTCATTCATTCATTCATTCATTCATTCATTCATTCATTCATTCATTCATTCATTCATTCATTCATTCATTCATTCATTCATTCATTCATTCATTCATTCATTCATTCATTCATTCATTCATTCATTCATTCTTAAATTCCTTCATACTTCATTCATTCATTCATTCATTCATTCATTCATTCCTTCATTCATTCATTCATTCATTCATTCATTCATTCATTCATTCATTCATTCATTCATTCATTCATTCATTCATTCATTCATTCATTTATTCATTTATTCATTTATTCATTTATTCATTCATTCATTCATTCATTCATTCATTCATTCATTCATTCATTCATTCATTCATTCTTAAATTCCTTCATACTTCATTCATTCATTCATTCATTCCTTCATTCATTCATTCCTTCATTCATTCATTCATTCATTCATTCATTCATTCATTCATTCATTCATTCATTCATTCATTCATTCATTCATTCATTCATTCATTCATTCCTTCATTCATTCATTCATTCATTCATTCATTTATTAATTCATTCATTCATTCATTTATTCATTTATTCATTTATTCATTCGCTCCGTCATCCAGCTGCGAACATCATAGCGATATTCGTGGAGATGACTAAGTCTTAGCAGATAGGCCGTGATATCAGATGAAGAATGAATTATTTAATGAATATATGAAGTTTTACGCCACTTTGTAATTAATGAATGGGGTTTAGGACACTTTTGTGCACTTACATTCTAAACAGGGCCAGGAAAACCTTCTGTGGATGATGAGATGAATAAGATGACACTGTCCTCCAGACACATGATGCAAAATTCGAAACCTGGCGATGTGAGGTCAAGAACGCTACCTCACGGTCACAATACTTAATCGGGCGGGGAAGAAACATTTGTTTTATTGAATATGTGGTATGATGATCAAAATTATTGTGCCTAACACAGCAATCAAGGGAAAAACTTGTTTCTGCTTAATATTTAAACAGATACATCTTGTTCTATGCTGTTTAAAACTGATTTCAAGTGGGTATGCACTCGTAAAAGGAACCTTTTCATATTTTTGGAAAAAAATTAAGATTTGTCAAGCGCAGGCAATTTTGCGAGTCATATTTTTTTGTTCAGTAATGTTTTTTCAACTCATGCATTATTTTAGTTATATTTTTTTGTCGGCTGAGGGTTTAGCACAAAACTGCTGCATACCTAATGAACACCTAGCATACTGCAAACACATATCCAGCGAATATGCAGCGATATTCATATATCAAAATCGTGACAGAGACGCACCTAGCTTATTTGTTAAATTTTCTGTGCTGTGTACATGTGACTGAACCAAACTTAAGCTGACGAAAATAAAACGAATACCGAGCATAGTTATGTTCTATATGTGTGGGTATAGTATACTCTGGTGTTATTTTGGCGATCAGTTTATATGTACATTCATGCACCAATCAACATTTTCGGCTTGAACAAAAAGTGCGCAGAGCTTACTTGATGCACTAAAAAACACTAACCCTAAAAACCCCAACAAAACTTAAGACAAATACCCAGTGAGCGACAACGCACTGGTCAAAAGTGTTCATTTTTTAGTGTTTGGGTGGTATGTGCGTACATGTATAAGTATATAGTGTAACTGAGCGGTTAATGTATTTATCAGGTGAGTACTTTAGTGCCAGCTACACCAGGAAGCAGATGTGGGGAGAAGTAGACAGGTTTGTAAAGGGTCGTTACGGGGAGGCTGCCATGGATGCCATCATGTTCCACTACACTGACTGGGCACAGCAACACCCCCCTCCTGAGGCCGCTGGTACCTATGCCAACACACACTATGACAGGGCTAAAGTAAGTCCTTCAATCAATTTGTTGTAGAACTCATTTTGCATTAATGTCTCTCATTTTGGTTTATTGATTGATTAATTAATTTACTGATTGATTGATCGATAGATTGATTAATTGATTGATTGATTGATTGATTGATTGATTGATTGATTGATTGATTGATTGATTGATTGATTGATTGATTGATTGATTGATTGATTGATTGATTGATTGATTGATTGATTGATTGATTGATTGATTGATTGATTGATTAAGAACACCAGTTTGTTTCACCAATAACGTCTACGAACGCCAGCTGTACACGTTCCTTAAATAATAGTTTTTAGGTAATAAATCAAGCTATTGCAACAATTTCTTGTTTTAAAAGAGAGGATATCGCTCTGTATATCCATAAATATCAACAGATTTTGTCTGTTGTTTACTTCCAATCATTAATGTAAAGAATGATAAAAGAACCTTCTCAAAGTTAGATATTTGTTTACACTAATTATTATTACGCTGCCGTATATAATATATGTATCAAGGTGTATATGTTGCCTATTTTGATACCATACTTAGGATTTGACTATTTACCAAAACTCTTGAGGAATTCATTGATATTAAGCTTGAGGCTGATGATACATGGTGATCACATGGATTGTTTTTACATATTTTGTCATGCATACATATATATCACTTTCTCCCGATTAACTTTTTTTTTTCCATTTGTTGTGTTGGCTTTAGAGGTAATATAATATCGCAATGGATTGATGTTTTACGGTTGATGGTGATTTGGACTAATTAATATTCTATATTTTCTCAATATTGTTGTTTTTCTTTAAAGGTGTTGTCACACATTGGATTGATCGCACCCACTGCAGAGATGGCAAGTCAGCTAGCCAGAGGCTCCCATGCTAAGGTCTACCTTTATCACCTTGATAACATGCCGTCATATCACTCAGTAGAGCTGAACTACGTATTTGGCACCCCGTTTATTGGTGGCGACGTGGACGAGATGGGAATACTAAACACGCGATTATTCACGGAGTTTGACAAACAGAAAAGTGTCATGTTCATGCAGATGTGGGTGAACTTCGCCAGATATGGGTAGGTCTACTAACTCAATTCACTTCTACATATATCAATGGAAAGTGTTCGCAAGAAGGGGTTAGTCAAAGTAATTTGTTTGCCACCATTTCAATCTGTAATTTTAAATAATTAAAATAATTAAACAATGACAATGGTCTCAACTGATTTTAAGAAAACTGTACATTGCCAATATGCAGTGCGTACCGCACTGTGAATACTGTTCAGGTAGGCCTATTACTGAAATATTATAACGTTTTTTAAATTCAGGGTTTGCCTATATAGAGACTGGAAGCAATGTGGACATTAGTGTTGACATTACAATACTTTCTGTGGTCTTACTGTTTCTGATTCACTGATATGCGTCAATGAAAAAAATCCTTTATATCGGTGATGGTAGATTAGGTATACAGTACAAAATGTAGCACTGTCTGCAGAGTAGGCATAATTATTATTTTGTATATCGTTCATTCGTCAGTTCGATTGTTCGTTTATCCATCCATCCACCCATCCATCCACATACTCACCTACTCAACCTTCCGCAATCATCGATCGATCGATCGATCGATCGATCAATCAATCAATCAATCAATCAATCGATCGATCAATCAATCAATCAATCAATCAATCAATCAATCAATCAATCAATCAATCAATCAATCAATCAATCAATCAATCAATCAATCAATCAATCAATCAATCAATCAATCAATCAATCAATCAATCAATCGTTCCTGTTTATTGATGGGATATTGTTGTATCATAGTGTGTTATTGATTTACAGTAATCCTACCCCTGATGAGGCATCAGAGTCTGTAGCGGATCCAGAGCCCTGGCATGACGTACAATGGGAGCCAGTGACACCACAGGACATGCAGTACCTCCTAATTAACAGCAGCACGGGTACTTTACAGCTAGAAGTACGCCGACACCTCTTTGGAAAAGAGGTTGCACTGTGGAACAGCCTCATCCCAGGACTCTCTTCAATGGAACTTCAAGACGACATCAAGTCTAGAGCAGAACCGTTTGATAGCAAAACCTGGGTGTTTTTTGGACTGACGGTTGCACTTTTGTGCCTGGTCGTTTTCTTGCTGTGTCTAATTGTTTGGGGAAATAAGAAGGGACAGCTGTACAGTCAGCTTATACGAGGGGCCAGTGCCACATCTTACTCTGTTAATTTGTGAAGCCCCAACAGACATGACTAAATTGTACTGTAATGTTATGGGCAGCATTCACCGTACTCGAAAGTCGACACTGTTACTGTCACTCGCTCGCCAGTCTAAGAATGATTATGATGATAGTGAAGAAACTCAAAAAATGACAAAGAACACCGTGACCGACAATTTGGAACCGTCGCGAGCAACCCCTAAGATGGAAACGTGGCTTTTAAATCAACTTGAAAATGTCATTGCTATCACTATCCATCACTACAACATAATGAACAATATCGTAGCCAGAACGTGAACTGATGGGCCGTGCTCTCTGTTGATATTGCCAGGTTTAGCGGTCATCGCGGGCATGTTTTTAAATCTAGGGCAATACAATCACTTTGAGCACCCCTTGGCTACTAGGGCAATAAAATAAAACTTGGCACCCCCTGGATAGTAGGGCAATACAATCACCCTGGGCACCCCTTGTCTACCACTAGTACTATGACAATACAATCACCCTGAGCACCCCCTGTCTACCACTAGTACTATGACAATACAATCACCCTGGGCACCCCCTGTCTACCACTAGTACTATGGTAATAGAATCACCCTGAGCACCCCCTGTCTAAAACCAGTACTATGGCAATACAATCACCCTGGGCACCCCCTGTCTACCACTAGTACTATAGTAATAGAATCACCCTGAGCACCCCCTGTCTACCACTAGTACTATGGCAATACAATCACCCTGGGCACCCCCTGTATACCACTAGTACTATGGTAATACAATCACCCTGAGCACCCCCTGTCTACTACTAGTACTATGACAATACATTCACCCTGAGCACCCCCTGTCTACCACTAGTACTATGGTAATAGAATCACCCTAAGCACCCCCTGTCTACCACTAGTACTATGGCAATACAATCACCCTGAGCACCCCCTGTCTACTACTAGTACTATGGCAATACAATCACCCTGAGCACCCCCTGTCTACCACTAGAACTATGGTAATAGAATCACCCTGAGCATCCCCTGTCTACCACTAGTACTATGGCAATACAATCACCCTGAGCACCCCCTGTCTACCACTAGTACTATGGTAATACATTCACCCTGAGCACCCCCTGTCTACCACTGGTACTATGGTAATAGAATCACCCTGAGCACCCCCTGTCTACCACTAGTACTATGGCAATACAATCACCCTGAGCACCCCCTGTCTACCACTAGTACTATGGTAATACAATCACCCTGAGCACCCCCTGTCTACTACTAGTACTATGACAATACATTCACCCTGAGCACCCCCTGTCTACCACTAGTACTATGGTAATAGAATCACCCTGAGCACCCCCTGTCTACCACTAGTACTATGGCAATACAATCACCCTGGGCACCCCCTGTCTACCACTAGTACTATGGTAATAGAATCACCCTGGGCACCCCCTGTCTACCACTAGTACTATGGCAATACAATCACCCTGGGCACCCCCTGTCTACCACTAGTACTATGGCAATACAATCACCCTGAGCACCCCCTGTCTACTACTAGTACTATGGCAATACATTCACCCTGGGCACCCCCTGTCTACCACTAGTACTATGGTAATAGAATCACCCTGAGCACCCCCTGTCTAAAACTAGTACTATGGCAATACAATCACCCTGGGCACCCCCTGTCTACCACTAGTACTATGGTAATAGAATCACCCTGAGCACCCCCTGTCTACCACTAGTACTATGGCAATACAATCACCCTGGGCACCCCCTGTCTACCACTAGTACTATGGTAATACAATCACCCTGAGCACCCCCTGTCTACTACTAGTACTATGGCAATACAATCACCCTGAGCACCCCCTGTCTACTACTAGTACTATGGCAATACAATCACCCTGAGCACCCTCTGTCTACCACTAGTACTATGACAATACAATCACCATGGGCACCCCTTATCTACCACAAGTAGCATGGCGATACAATCACCATGAACACCCCTTGGCTACTAGGCCAATACAATCACCCTGAGCACCCCCTGTCTACTAGGGCAATACATTCACCCTGAGCACCCCATCGCTACTAGGGCAATACAATCAGCACGAGCACCCCCTGGCTGCTAGGGCAATACAATCAGCATGCGCACCCCCTGGCTACTAGGGCAATACAATCACCATAACCACCCCATGGATACTAGGGCAATACAATCACCATGAGCACCCCCTGGATACTAGGGCAATACAATCACTATGAGCACCTCATGGCTACTAGGCCAATACAATCACCATGAGCACCCCATGGCTACTAGGGCAATACAATCACCATGAGCACCCGATGGCTAGTAGGGCAATACAATCACCCTGAGCACCCCTCGGCTACTAGGGAAATACAATCACCATGAGCACCCCCTGTCTACTAGGGCAATACAATCACTATGAACACCTCATGGCTACTAGACCAATACAATCATCATGAGCACCCCCTGGCTACTAGGGCGATACAATCACTCTGAACACTCCCTGCTTACTAGGCCAATACAATCACCATGAGCACCCGATGGCTACTAGGGCAATACAATCATCCTGAGCACCCCTTGGCTACTAGGGAAATACAAACACTTTAAACACCCCATGACTATTAGGGAAATACAATCACCATGAACACCCCCTGGCTACTAGGCCAATACAATCACCCTGATCACCCCCTATCTACTAGGGAAATACAATCACCATGAACACCCCCTGGTTACTAGGCCAATACAATCACCCTGATCACCCCCTATCTACTAGGGAAATACAATCACCATGAACACCCCCTGGTTACTAGGCCAATACAATCACCCTGATCACCCCCTATCTACTAGGGAAATACAATCACCATGAACACCCCCTGGTTACTAGGCCAATACAATCACCCTGATCACCCCCTATCTACTATGGCAATACAATCACCATGAGCACCCGATGGCTACTAGGGCAATATAATTACCCTCAGCACCCCCCTGGCTACTAGGGCAATACAATCACCATGAGCACCCAATGGCTACTAGGGCAATAAAATCACCCTGAGCACCCCATGGCTACTAGCGCAATACAATTACCCTGAGCACCCCCTGTCTACTAGGGCAATATAATCAACCTCATCACCCCCTGTCTACTATGTCAATACAATCAACCAGAGCACCCCCTGGCTACTAGGGCAATATAATCAACCTCATCACCCCCTGTCTACTAGGGCAATACAATCACCCTCAGCACCCCATGGCTACTAGGGAAGTAGCCTACAATCACCATGAGGACCCCCTGGCTACTAGGCCAATGCAATCACCCTGAGCACCCCATGGCTACTAGGACAATAGCCTACAATCATCCTGAGCACCTTCTGTCTACTAGGGCAATAGAATAACCTTGAGCACCCCATGGCTACTAGACAATACAATCACCCTGAGCACCCCATGTCTACTAGGGCAATACAACAACCTTGAGCACCCTGAGCACCCACTGGCCACTAGAGCAATACAATCACCCTGGACACCCCCTTGGCTAAGCCGCTGTTCAATATGAAAAAATGCAAATATTGCAATGTTATCGAACAAGCTGCTTCTGTAGGGCCAGTCTGATAGTCTCTCAAATCATACATGTAGACCTATAATGTTATCCATGATTTTGAGGACGTAAAATGGCCCGAGCCGGCATTACTGAACAAGTTCTCAATTTGAAGAATCAGGTGGGGGGGGGGGGGGAGGAGGGGGTTATTACTAACAATTTTACGCATCCGTTATTTCACGAGCACCCCCGCATATGTTAAGGTTTTTATTGTGAATGTGTATCATGAGGACAGCCATCTCATTAGGTGTATTATAAACAACATAAACGCAATCTAATGTTTTTGGTAGGTATATCGTTACTTGGGACATTTATATATTTGCATAACACAATGGTGAAATGAGTTACCTGCCATTTTTTAGATAATGTTTGTTATGTATTTATTGAGTTTTGTTGTCAATGTGAAAAACATATTATATGATAGAATACATAAGATTAGGCATTGAATGTTTTTTTATGGAGTGACACTCATTTGACGATGATACTACTTGATTGTCCGCTGGGGATTAAAGGGACATGTTCATACAGTGATACATGTCTGTTTAGTCCCCAGAGAACGATCCACTTTATAAGCGAGTGTTTATCATGCGTATATTTGTAATTTTGGGTGACAATTTCAACACTATCAGTTACACAATGTGTAACATTGGTTACTATGTAAATGACATTATCATGCTACTATGACTGATTAAACTGTGTGACAGCTGAGGACCATGTGCCACAGCTGATGTACATGTATAAGTGGTGATTATCATTATTATAACGACAATATTCTCTTTAAATTAAAATATTTCGAAATGGAGTAAAATGCTTTTGCTAGTCTAAAATAAATTATATTTAATGTCATCTTGCATGGGAAATCCATTATCCAGTGTTGAATTGAACATTTGAATACTACACTAAACAAATTATATAAGCAATCGCTGCTGTTACTCACTACTTGTAAGCATTGCAAAAATTGGCCATAACTGTTAGATGTAAACAATTTCTGCCGTCGTCTCCAATCTATGTGACATTTTGTAATTTGTAAGTAATCTTCAGTAATCTTTGTTTGTGTGAGTGTACGATGTGGAGTTGTATTATAAATAATGTTATAAACATTTACATTTATACACTATTCACATTATTTTATGATGCCACGATTTGTACTCGTTTTTAAGTTATTTGTATGATTGAATACCCAATGTATCTGTACATTTAGGCGCAAAGTTTCAATAATAATTATTATGTACAGAAGCAAGAATATGGATATACATATCGTCGAAAAACTATAAAATCAACATCATCACCAGGTCGAAAACATTTTCGGTTTATGTGAATGCTGTTTACAGATGATAAACTACTAAAGTTATCTCAGATTTGAATAGAAAAATGCCCACTTATTTTAATAACGTCAAAAATGGTTTATAATAATTATAAGTAAAATAGAATAATATAGAAGCAAAACCGTTGATTCTTTTAGCTAAGAAAACAGCTTTTGCTTACCGACTTCTCAATCACTATGCGGCGCCAACAGCGTATGCACCCTATAAAGACATTACAGTGTGATGTCAAGCCGCTAGTTTTCGTGTGGCGGCTGAGACACATATAGCTGATCGTAAGTGAAAGGTGTCCCGCCTAAAATACACTTGTGCACAGTAATCAATCGGATGAATTTGATCAAGTTAATTAAGAGAATCACCCACCTCAACTCAATAATGTATACCTCGGTCACAATGTCCCGTACGGACGCGGGCGAGGCCAGGATGCAGTGGTCAAAGCAGCCTGAAAAGTCGGGGCTTGCTGGTTCGTCCCCCACTCTAGCATTCTGGTTTCAAAGAAACAAATGTTTCTTCCCCGCTCACTCGTAGAGATTCAGTACTGCTGGAAGCCTCCGTGATGAAGAGTTTCGGCCTCAGGCCGCCAGGGCTCGAATTTTGAATTCTGTAGCCTATCTGGAGGGCAGCATCAATTGATTCATTTCATCATCATCAAAAGGTTCTCCTGGTCCAGTTTAGCATATGCATAGTTGTGGCCTTAAGCCTCATTCAATAATTCATTGGGACCGAGGTATTAGTAATTTAAAAATTATGTGAATTTAGACATTATTGATCAATGGAATTCAAAGATAATGTTATTTCCGTACAATAACTTACTCAGTTCTTAGATATTATGAGAGGTCCGCTTAAAATGATATTGGCCTAATGTTGAACTAATATCAATATGTGAAGTAGGCCCTATTGTTTCCAACGTCGACATGACCTTTGGAGTTTCTTAATCAACTTGTCTGGCAAATGCACCCAGCGCCACCTGGTGAATGTTATTATAATTTATATTTCTCAAAAGCGCATATTAGTCGAAAAAATAAATACATCTTCTCACAAATTTATATAAATACATTGTTTATGCATTGTTTCTAAGTTTACAATTAAAGATGATGGATAACCACCTTTGTGTGGTGAATAAACCCTGTCCATAATTATTGATTCTTGTCATCCATATCCTTATCCCGTGTTTAAAATTTGCTGAAATAAAATGTTTTCTGAAATGTGTTTTTCCTTATCTCTGAGCAGCAGCCATCACTACGCTTTAATTATAGCGAGCCCATCTACACGGCATACAGATCTGTACCTATAGATACTTTAACAATTTGTTATGCTTTTATGAAAGATGTTGTTCAGGTGACAAATGCTTGTTGATGGAGCGAAATCGCCGATCTCTGGCTATCATAATATTCATAGGGCCGTATCCAGAGCTTATATGACTAGGGGGGTTACAAAATGGCGATCTGTCGAGCGGGGTAGACCGTCAAGTTTTTATGTGTAGGCTTAATATCCATGACGATTGTGAATATGAGGCGAGCGCAGCGAGCTAAAATTAGCAGCTGGGTTTTTTGGGGGCGCTGTAAGCCCCGATGGCATATTTTTGTTTTTGGTTGTTTCTGGGAGCACCTGAGATTAATTTCTGAGGACATAATTGAGCTGTTAATTGACCATCCCGACCCCGTCTCTTCATCCGCTAATCCCCCCGATCTTTTTTTGTATTTCGGACTACTTTTAGATGCGATTTCCTTGTATTCGGCAATGTGATTCACTATTATTTTTTTTGTCTTCTGTGTTTGTAAACGTTATTTAATTATTATAAATTTGTCTGAGGCTGTTGGTGAGTCTACTACTATCAATGATTTTTGCGATGATATGGGAATTTTCGTCGATTACAACATTTAAATTGCGGAAACGATGCAAAGCTTTTAATGAACATAGATTAAAACTAGTATAATATACCCCAATAATTTAGGTCCTAATTCAAATCGATTGGCATTAATTTAATATTATATTAAACTGTGATATACTGATATTATAGTGCCTTATCGTGACATTACAATGATATATCCTGACATTTAAATGACCTGTTCTGATATTAATATCTCCCGATCCTATGATGCAATAGCTTGGCATTTAGGTGTAATATTAGAATGTTAATATATAATTTGCTGTCGTTATAATGTCCTGTTATCGCGCTATAAAATCATATCCTGAAAAAATGTCATATCGTGACGTTAATCTGTCAGATTCTGAAGTAATAGTGATAAATTGTCACATTATAATATGTCATATCTTGACATTATAGTGCCACATCCTCACATTAGACGCTTAATGGTCATATCCTGACATTACATTGCCACATTTTGAATTGACAATGTTATATCCTGACATTTTAATATCATGACAATAATCACAATGTAACATTAAACTATCATAAAAAATGGTATTATAATACCATATCATGTCAGCATAGTTCACTAAAAAGATATTTTATGAATCAACTTTGGATTTTATGTTCCATTTTTAGCTAAATTTATGGTTCAATTGGTATGTCAGTGTATTTTTCAAATAATCTATATCCTGAAGTTAGGTTATAAAAACACTGAAGATGTTACTGCAACGTAATTGTGTCGATTTAAAGATACTTTTTTAACAGGCGGTCGGTCATACCGTGCCTACACATGTACTATTCTGATTATAATAACAATAAAATCGTTCTTCATGGCTATGCACTCAAGACTGACTATACATGCTGCTAGTATGAATATGATAAAGGTGATTAAGCATGTGTGTGACGTTGATGATAATACATGGCTGGGAATCGAACCATCAACTTCCACTTCACACCCAGGTATGATACATACATCATTAAAGATCAAACTAAAAAAACTTGTAATTTAGAAAACAACCACCTCGATTTAATTGACCCTCTTGCAACAACGAATTATCATACAAATCACATAATTGCAGTTTTGGGCAGCAAAATTGCAGTTATGAAAATAAGAGTACAAACAACTGGTAATAATTAGAGCAACCATAGAACATTGTTTAATGGGTGTATCGGCTTGGATGACAGGATCCAAGCTGAAGCGTAATCCTAGAGACATAATTTCTTCTCATTGGATCCAAAGTCCAAAGTTCAACGATAAAAAAATCTATGTCAATACACACATCCTCCTGCATCAGCCAAAAACCTGTGTGTAGTATTTGACAGTAGTCTGAATATCCGAAAACACATATCCCAAGCAATTACAATGGCTTCACATTTTTCATTCATTTAAATAATTTTCCGAAACCTAAAAGACAACCAACCTGCATATCTCGCTGACTTACTTGTTCGGCCGAAATGCTCTAAATATCTACGCTCCACAAAGACAAATGGATTTTTGTTCCCCGTACAAAAAGTAAACCTGTGTCAAGAGCTTTCTCCATAGCCGTTGTTTTAATGATCTGCCTGTGCCCATACACAATGCCCGAATAATTTTACCATTCCGGAATTATTACTTAAATCCCACGGTCTATTTGATCTGGCTGTCCCGCCCTACCTTGGTGGTCCGGCTCCCTGTTGAAGAACCTGTTTTGCTTGGATTAAGACACATGATCATGCTAAGGATCTGTGCGCCTCTGAGCTGATGATTTAGGCGCTATAGTAGTTTTACTGATTTATTTTTTATTGATTTATTGCTATAACATTACTCTATATTCATAATTATTTAAATGTACCCTAATGCGTCTGTTGTGCAAATCATTAATACGCTATATTAGTGATGAAGCATATATTCTTATGTGACGCAGCTGGATATGTGCGGCTGTGAATAGAACACTCGACCTCTCATTTGTGATTCAGCTGTGCTATACACATGGTCAATGATCTAAACTCGAAAGTACCAATTATTCAGAAAAAGTACCCCAACTTGCAACCATGAACTTACAAGAAGAAGCTTCAATTATAATTTGTGTATTATTCTAATCGGATAATAACTATGATTAAAGGGACTGACTCAGGTTAACATCATAAAAACATCGGTGATTTTATTTTGACTTAATATGACCATATGATGTAAACATGTCCATAGACTAGAACTGCAAAAGTTTTTTTAATTTTTGTGCTGCGCATTTACTAGTTAGGCTAGACATAGAGACGAAATTCCTTATTTCTTATTTTTGACAAGCATGTCAAAAATAAGAAATATGGGGATTTCGTCTCTATATCTAGCCTAACTGTTAAATGCGCAGCACAGAAAAAAAACTTTTGCAGTTCTAGTCTATGGACATGTTTACATCATAATTATGGTCATATTAATAAGCCAAAATAAAATCACCGATTTTTTTATGATTTCAGCCTGAGCCAGTACCTTTAAACCAATTATACCTACTGACTGGTTGCTTTTGACAGTTTTTATGATGTTCATTGTTTGGCCAACAGTTCAGTGATAATTATTTTTGAAATATGTTTTTTGTAAACTTTCTACATAGACTTCTCGCAGGAGATCTAATTTCTTTATCATTTTTTACCGGGTGCATTATCTATCTATCGAGCATTCTTAAAACTGCGTTGGTCGGGCATTGATTGTGTATCATTGTTCTGTCCCGTTGAAGCATCTGTTGTGTAATATAGCCTATCCTAACTGGTCTGTGTTACATTGCTTCACATTTAAACAAAATCATATCTACATATTATTATTTAAGATCTTAAAATCACAAGCTACTTTCGCTTTAAAATGCAAATTTGTTTGTTGATTCTGTTATAACCATGTTCTATTTTTCATTGACCTACCCACGAAATACACAATGTACAGGGTTTTCTCATACACAAGCAAGCCGGTTTTTGTGACTGTTGTAACCGCTCTTTTCTATTGTATCAGAACAGGATTGCTGTTTGTGACTGATATAGGTGCCAGATATGGCTATAATATTTTCTTGTGTATCATTTAGAGAGCTTTAATGCAAAATAAATCAAAAGTCAAATAACTTTTTGGATAACAACCACCCACCATGATTGCCCTTGTTTATTTGCTTGACAGCGCCATGATGCAAATTTTGAATTATTTATTTAGATTTTTTATCTAAAATTAATGAGATATCTATCCATCCACCCACTTACTCTAAATTCTCATATTTAAAAAAAGTTGTTTTTAATAATAGTTCCTTTGTATTACCGTTGGAGGAGTTCTCCAGTTTCTCCAATATCAATCAAGCAATCAAGAAAACATCCATCAATAGAAACCATCAGCTATGTACTGTTTATGAAGAAAAACAACTAAATAACGCTATAACAAATAAAAAAAATTCTGTATATGCAACAAAAAAATGAATAAAAATGTATTTTCAATTTTCTTTTAATTTTGAATGTACCTCGACTCCTCCTACTCACTGTTTGTTTAAGACAAAGTACCTTTAATACTTTTCATGTGAGTTTGTAAAATGTTCATTTGAAAATCAAGGAAATATTATAGAAGGTTTTTTCCTATCGCTTTTATGCCTTTTGGTAGAATATTTAGGGTCTATCAAGGAAACATCCATCATTCAGAAACCGTTTATCATAATACAGACTAAATAATGGTATAAAAAATACTTGCTTGAATTTTAGGATTTGTTAGTATTCGCGACAAAAAATGATAGAGAACGTATAAAAATGGGGTTTATTATTGATTTCAAAGAATCTGCAATACATATACATTTTTTATGGGTACCATTATATTTCTCACACCCACACATATGGGTATAAACAACAAAATCGCGACTCTAGCTGTGACTCAAGCTATGGCCTAATACATTTTTGCTTGCACGAGTTTGCGCGTGAACAGTTTGTCTGATTAAAACAGTTCGGCTTTGCTCACTGTGTGGCGTGTTGCTATTGAGAAAGGTGTATTGCATCCATTTTTGATGTTTGGGGAGGTCTAAGGAGCAAACAAACTTCGTCTTAGACTGTCCTGGGGGAGGGGGTGCACTGTAACCCCTTCTGGTCCACGGACTAGTGTATATTTAGTGCTAGATTTATATAGATTTGAATCGCGAAATTGACCTACTTAGCCAAACAGCTTGGCACACATCGGAATTCGATTCTACACCCGATATTAATTTAAAATGTTGAAAAAGCAATTTCTGTATGGCTGATACATCGGGTGAGTTTTTATGCACAATATCTCAAATATCAACCAGACTATGTTGTGGGCATCAAAATGCCATCCATGTTATGCATATAGCAGCAACAATACTGGCAATAATCAGAGCTGGGAATATTATATTATTTTCACTGGTTATCATTGTGTCTGTTGCGAGGTGCGAAAAACATTACACAACATATTTTTACACATGACTAATTTGTAAGACTCTCAATGACATTAAAAGGTCAAAATTGTGGTGCTAATCCCCCCTACCCAACACGTTATGGTTTATGGATATAATTTAGTTATCTGTTTGTAACAAAACACGCCATCACTTTTTTATCAATTTGGTGGGCCGTCTAGATGGAATCTGATGTCAGTACGTTCATGATTTAGCGCATCAGATGGCACCACACTATTGGGTGTGTCATTATCTCCAGTTTCTCTGTGGTATTAGAGTGCGCTGTCATCAAGGAACACCATCCACAAATGCTTCATTAGATTCTCATTTAGCTGTGCCTTCATACCGTCTGCTGGCTCAAAAGATTATAAGTTGTCTTTTTGTGCTATAGAGGAAACATATTTTACACTGATAACCCTTTAAGCGCCAATAACGACTATTATAATTGTTGACGTTTAACTTGTTTAAAAAGCATTTTAAACAATACATTTTGAAGTTTTTAATTGGCTATATTTACAAATGATAGGTGGCAATTTTAATAATTTTGACTTATTTGCACCACTCACTTAACGCTGTGGATCGTTTCAGGGAGACACAACAAGTATAGGAAAAGTCCAGTTAAATAACTTGGTGACTAAAGGGTTATGAAGCCTCCACGTGCTCTGTGTCAGTGTAAAATACAGTAATGTATCTTCATTATTAACCAATCTACAGCGTTTTTGTTTTCTATAGTTTTTCTTCATATTATATATTATCGTATAATAAGTGAAATAGAATTGGCAAAGTTATTTGTATTTTCAAGGTGAAATTGATAATATAAATGCTTTAGAAAACAGAACCAGATTATTCGTAGATAATCTAAGATTCAATTGTACTTTTATGGTTTTATTAGAATACATTTAGCACGTTATAGTATTTTCCGAGATAATGTGTAGCGTAGATATATAATTATTTACAAATACAATTCCTGAAATAGCTTTATGAAAACGACTAATGGTATGTGATTACATATTGAAATAGTTTACAAATTAAAAAAATACGTTGGTGAAAAAATAATTATCAAACATGCTATGAGTTCTATACGATACATACGGATCAATTTTCTCTTTAGAAATTAATGAAATGTCTTTATTCTGAAAAATTGCACCTAGAAACCTGTACCGGGACTGTACAACAACAGTGACTGCATATAAGTCAATATCGTTGTGTTGTAATCATAACTTTATAGATATGGCAGTAGACATATGGAAATATATACAACATATTGTTTATTCGCAAATTATACTTATGCAAATGGGGAAAAAAATTGCACAATACTTCCGATACGAAGACGTGTGATAATCACAGCTTGACTTGACTTGACTATATTATGTTATGACGTTCCTTATGGAGCACGACATACATGTATAATTATATTCAATAGCAAATCTACATTAGGCCTCTAAAGAGTAATTGTTTCGCAACAGCTGGATATATTTATATAATTTATTATATAATTATAGATATATAGCAGGCACGCATGCAAAAGTTTTTTTGATGGTACGTAAACATGATGATCAGCAATAAAGATACAAAATAAGCATGCACTTTCACGTTAGAGTGACTCTGTGAGGCCAAAAATCATTATTTTTATTTTGGCTCCTTAATATGTCCATAATATGTGATTGCTATCGAAATATTTTTATACCAAGGATAAACATTCGAAACCGCTCACCTGTATAATCCATATGCATTTTATTTTAGTTCGATTAGGCGCACATGTATATGAATTGCGCTATCATCATCCACTTGTGTGCCTTGCACCACTGTCGGTCATGTTTTAAAAGATACATAGCTTTACTTAGCTAATTTTCACAAACCAAGGAGTCAACCTAGCTCTATATGGGGACATATACGTGATTATGACGGCCTACAGTATACAGTACAGGTTGATTGCTCTCGCAACTAACCTGATTACAAGACTATGGATACTACTTATTGACCCAATGTTGTTTGAAGGTTAGACCAACATCTACGACGCTGGCCCAACATTAAACCAACGTGGGGGTCAACTATTTCGAGCTTCCTGCCGTAACACAACAGTTTGTTTTCCAACCCAATGCCCAGCTGAGAGCGTTGGTGGAATTATTTACTCATGGTTGTAGCTCAAGTATATGGATTTGCTATATGATTTGGGAACTTTCTCTTAAAGCAGCGTTGGGGATGAAATGCTTAATATATTTTTAATATCTTGCCTGATGCATGGCTTGATGACTGTGGGTGTGGCGTGATATGTCATTGTGAAATACCCACAGGCCACTATTGCATTCTGGGGACCCCATGACCCGCTATTTTAAAAGTAAACTATATACCTTTAAATGTTTAATGTGTTCCCACACACCCACAATGTTATCTGTACACAGCAGGCCTACTGCACATCAACCCCATGTTTCAGTCTCTGTGCAGGCCCTCACATAGAGCTCTTCACTATATATTTGATTAGTATATATTCACTATCTATTTGATTGGTAGTAGTCATCTTAATTCTATGTGTTGAGTGACAGACATGTGAAGACGTCCCACCTGTTTCAGTGTCTACTCTACACGTTGAACCATGGTACACACCACTAACATCAACACTAACATCCCGGCTTGTATATCGCTCTACTAATTATCTACTGTATTGATTGATAATAATAATCTCAATTTTCTATTACCTATTACCATTTCCCGTGGGGAACAGCATAACTATCGTCGATGATTATCTTTCGCATCATAACCATGATAACGAGACACTGGTTGCAATTTGCGTAGAGCAGGAGACGGTTCTATGCCAATTGTACGCCATGAATCCTGCATCACGCAGTAGCCCTAGTATTGAACATTTTAACGACATAAACGAACTATCCCATATAGGCCTACTTTGGTTTTATCGGCAAAGCAGCTGTCAATCACACACGTATACGACTTGGGCCAAGCGTCTTAAATTTTCAACGTTTTCAATATAACTTTGTTGATAATATGTCGTGTGACAAGTGTGGAGCAAGAAGAGAGGATGCTGCACATTTATTGTTCCATTGTCCAGCCTATGCTGTCCCTCGCCAGACACTGATTCAGTCATTACAGCAAATTTTAGCTGATAATTTATCCAGATCTTAAAATAAATGAACAAATTTTACTGTATGGCTCAAATGTTTTATTTTTGTTTGAAAAATTGATTCAAATTGATACAGGATTTTTTACTAGCATCAGGTAGATTTGGTTTCATATATTTTAAATACTTTATGCGAATGTTTGTTTTCCACAGTGACACCAACATCTCATGTTTTATTTGTTTCATAACATTATCTTTATGTTCTAACTATTATTTTACCTCTTTTTTTATTAATATTATTAATTCTATTGCTATACCTTTAATAATATATGTGTATTGTTGTGGAAGATAACAAATCGTGGCACTAAGTGCTGTTTGTTATCCTTGGAAAATATGAAGCTTAAACTGGAATGTACGTGCCGGACATACACATTGGTTATAAATATGTAGGCCTATAATATATCGACAGTATTTGACTAGATGTTATGCCTCTAGCATCGACATATTGGTATTAAAGGTCATAGCTGTCACTTTACAAAGTGGCAGATACTATACTACAGCTTAATACCAATTTAAAGATAATATCACTTTACAATCTTGAATTATACACAACTAAAATGTTATCCTAATTTGATGATCAATACATTATTTTAGAAAAATAGATTAATCTATTTCGAAAGTTCCACAAAATAAGAGCACTGAACGCAAAATTCATGTTCATATGACTTTTACGAGCGGTATCGGTCAAAAACTAAATATTTTTCTTCACTCGCAAAATATTCAAACGCAAGCAGAACGAAGTGTTCTTGACCAGTTGACATGTCAAGGGTTAGGGTAATCACTTATCTCTATTATGACTACATGCGATAAATGTAGAAAGGGACATTGCCACAAAGCCGACTCACTTTTCGGCCAACGCCAGATGTACTGGGCCTGCATTAGTTCTCTATTTGTCATTATGTATGTATTTTGTATAACATTTGTACAACGTCGGCCCAACGTCTTCGACGTTGGTCCAACATTGTATAAATGTTATACAAATAGTTTGTGTTTGCTGGGAAGCCACAACGCTACATTCCCTGCTAGATTGCAATGCCACAAGGCCTCCACGGGATAGACGGGGTTGCAAGTCTGCATGGCTCAACGCCGGCATCAACACCACCATTGTCACGTGGGCATGCGGAACCAATCAAACCACTCAAGCAAACATTCAATTAGGCCACACTGTTTGTGGATTCTGTTTTTGATGTCTGTTGAGCTTTTTGACAATGACTTATTATCCTAATTGTTCTGTCAGTTTTCTCGGTTGCCATGTTTTACACTAGCTTTTCTAATTATGTATTAAGATGCAATGTAAGTTATCATTGGCCGATATTTTACCTGAATAAATTAATTCACTGCTTGTGACATTTCAGGTAGCGCTACTCGTCGAATTAATTTGAACCTTTTAATATTATTTCTTTTATATTTGTCTGCTTCTTATAGTATAAACTCTAAATGTATTCTGACCAAAATTACTAAGCGTAGCTCGCTATGAATGTATACACTACACAACTATGTATATTTAACCTTTTCACTACCATACATGACGGAAATTTCCGTCGTCATTCGTCAATGAACGTAACCATAAAATGACACAAATTTTCGTCAAATATATACTACATTTATGTATTTTTCGTCATTTGAAGCTGGAAATTGCGTTAGCAATTCCAGCTTCAAATGACGAAAAATAGAACTCCTACACCAGTATATCTGGATCCTGACATGCACCCCGGCCTGGAAGTCAAAGGGTTAACATGATAGCGAGTGGTCGAAATGATTTTTATGTTCGCAATCTCACATAAGAAAACATCTGGTGTGTGAAGATGTGTATTGTAATTATTGTCAACAGTACAGTCACTATTATAATATTTATTACATTGGTATGAACTGTAATAAATATTAATGGTAAATACAGTGACAAGTGTACACTGTATATCATACTAACTTTTACCAAGGATTTTGCTTTTATTGTAACAATTGCTAAGCAGTACATTCCAGTATGCACTGTATCAACCACAGTTTTTTAGAATTGCACTAGAACAATGAAAGCAATAAGTCGATTTTTATTAACTATACTTTCTCCATTGCGACTTGCATCCGCAATCGTTGAGATTTGCGTATCCCACTTTTTTTTGTATATATTATGCATATTTCAAACAGTGTGTCATTATAATATCTTTCTATGTGTATGGCTATACAAATATTTTTTAGTAAAATATGTTTTTCATATTTCGGTTTTTAGAGGTGATTGTCGTCTCCGTCAAGATAAAAATTAATGAACAAGTTGAAAAAGAAACACACAGAAATAGACAGACTTATAAAAATCGCGAATGGGAGTTGTAGTAACTCCGACTGAGATTATTCTAACGTTACAAGATATAAGGATAATCTGAAAACTAGCGCTTCGGTTAATATGACAAAGAAACAAACTAATAATTAAGCTGGCCTTATATAGTGTCTAGTCCACATCCATCCAGTCTCCCTGAACCACAATTAATGTTACACCCCGATCATAAGTCATATATTGTCATATAATTGTATTGAAAATATATATGTTGAATTCACAGAAAGAGGCAGACAGACGGACAGTTTTGAATTTTTCAGTAATATAATTCTATCACTATCTATTTCAATGACAAATATGGCACGTCTCTTGATCTGATTTCACTTGCTTGTTGGAAATCATGGAGACAGGATGCCTGAACCTTACAGTAAGGACAGGTTACCTTATTTAGGTTTATATCGTCACAAGAGCATTTCCCTAAATGAATCTTATATATTTATAATCAGTTAAATAAACACAGTCCAGAATAGTGGAAATGGACAAGAAGGCCTAGAGTACATGTAATATGGAAATTCCCTGACAGTCACATGTCATGTGATCATGTCATGTAATTCAACTTTTAGTTGCCAATAAATGTTATTACACATGTGGTAGATTTACTGACAAAGATATGCCACATCGTAGCACCTAGATTGTTCAATGGAATAATTCGCACAGATAAGTAATTCCATTCAAATCAAACCATTCTTTATTTCATAATGACGTCATTGACCTTTAATCTCATATCCAGCTATCATAGCTGAAGATGATGGGCAAATACTTACGCGTAGAATTTTTTTTTTTAATAATGGCCAACTTTTTTGTACAGAAATAGCGTATTAGGAGTTATTGGCATAAATATGTTATATCATGAGAACTGAGTGACGGGTTAGATGTTTGTTGAGTGGTGTAGTGAACGGCGATTTAATATCTATTACTATTTAAATTAATCTCCAGAAGAAGATAATATAATGTCAAATTCGTTACATGTTTTGTAATTTGTATTAAAATAAAATAATAAAAATTGTACCAGAAAACACGAGACTTTCGCCCAATGTTAGTCCATTGTTGGCCCGACGTTAGCGACGCTTGGCCAACTACTGCGTTATACATGGTTTCAGTCTCGTCTAAATCCGCTGGAGTATGATTTTGAAGGTGAAAACTGTGTAAAGAAGAAAATACCTACAAATTTGGTGGCTCAAGGGAAATCTGGCCGCATACGTCAGATAGGGTAGGTCATATGCCGGTGGCTTCCAGAATGTTTACCAGCCATCGCAAAGTCTCATCATTTGCCTTGAAGGCTTCTAAGATCACATGAATTATTTGGACCAGGCGTGATACTCTGCCGTCGACAGCTCACAAATCTCCTGATGCGCCAGGAATTATAGACAGTCAGCGACACATTACTGGTCATTAGCCAGCAAACATGAGACGTTGGCCCGACGTTGGTTAACTGTTGGGCCAGCGTCGTAGACGGTGGTCCTACAGTGAACCAACGTTGGGCCAATGTCTCATGTTTGTTGGGTAGCAACATAAAGTGTGGCCACCACACTTAGTCGTTTCCCAACGACCACCAGATGCTAATTCCCACTTAAGAGGAGATTTAGACCCAATGCTGCTTTAATTCTGGGCCAGCGTCGCAGACGGTGGCTCAGAATTAAGTCAATAGAATGTGGCAGTTGTTTTCGCATAATCATCTCCCTTGCATTTTTATAATAACTTATCAGTGATTGCGCTGCCGGAATTTCGGACATATTTCTATTTTATTCAATTTTATTGTATTTGTTATCAAATAAAAGACTATAATTATTTTGCAGCCTACATCTTGTTTTATTGTTAGGGTGTAATGATCGGTGTTACTAACACGGACTGCGGTGTGTATTTCTATTTCCTTTTAATGAAAAGTCATTAAGCGATGCATATTACTTTTTACTTTAGCCACTTTGACGTACGTTTATTTATTTCGATTTGTCATAACGATGGTGTTATGCAGACCATAAACAAAAAAAGCGCTTACTAACGTAATAAATACACATACATTACAATGTGATTAATTAAAAAACATATGGCGACTGGCAGACATTATCAGGTTTCCAGAGACCTGAATGAAGACTGTCTATAGTTATAATAACTGATTAGTCAAATAAACTATATCATCTTCTATGTATAATATCAATAACATTTATATTTGTTATAATTATTTTAGTTATTATTTGTATGTATATTTACATCGTTATCTATTCTATCATATCATGCACTGTATAACATAATTTACTTCACATTTAATGCCTAATAAAGTCTAATAAAGCAGTTATTTACTTTTAAAAATATTAGTGTTGTTGGAAACACGAATAGCACTTATGTTAGGGTGGTGTGAGCAGATTGCTTGCTGCCTAGCCCCTGTGGCTGAAACCTGTTGACCCCGTACAAAATCGTGGGACATTTTTTAGACGGTCATATCTAAGACTTGCCTTCGAATAATCAGGTCGAAAATAGTTTTTTTTATAAGCAGTAACATTTCAGTTACATTCACGCATACTCAGCTCACATCCCGCACATTCATTAAAACGTTGTGAACATTTTTCGGACCTTGGGGTCGGGATCGCTCTCAGTTAACGCCATGTTGATTTTTTTCGGGTAAAACGAATACAGCAATCCACGGCCTCGGAGAGGACGACACGGCTACCTTCCGCTCAGCCTACACAGACGCATGTATACGTTAGTTACTTGCCTCCGTTCAGATCCCGCGGAAGTTACGCCGTATACCGGACCGCTCAGTGGGACCCGCCGTCTAGCTGCTGCTCCAGAATACCAGACAAGCACATTGTCAGACAGGGATGTGGAGGCACTTTCACTTTAAGCAGAAGTCTGATCCCACTGCTGGTAACTATAGAGGAATACAGCTACGCTGTTACCTTCGGTGGCCCTATGACAATTAGGTGGATTCCGGGATGCTGTATGCGTATATTCCTGACCGTTCACTGGTAACTTCAGTCTGCATCTGCATATCTAACAAGGTCAGTCACCTAATTGTATCAGCGTATCAGACTAATATTTATCACAATACTCAGCAGCACAACAATACATGAATAAAATGACCAATGTTTTCTGAAGAGAGGTAGCATATTTTTTGTGAAATTCCAGTTTGTTTTTAAAGGAAGAAATTACGCTATCAATTAGACCTACAGTTTTACATTGGAAAAAAAGGAAAGACTCAAAAGATATATATTTCAATTGTTTGATGACGTTATTTTATAAGAAAAAAATAAATTAAATAGGTGTTTAAACAATACAGTATAGTGTTACAGTATGCAGAATAATATTTTATACTTCGTATGCTGTATTGCAGTATGCAGAATATATTTGATATTTCGTATACAGTATTACACCATGTTATTTTATATTTCATATATCATGTTTTTATTGTATGCTATATGTTTTCCTTTCCTTAATATAACTAATGATATTATTTAATTTAAAATGCGCAACGGATATTCCATATCAATGTGATATAAATGTGATATAAATGTTGCCATGTACTGACGAAGTGTGTAATTACGAGCTTATTACCCGCATGGCTAGTTTCACATATTTATGTGCTGCCATGAGAGGCAGCACATTATGTAGGATCAATATGACGTGATATCTAGATGATATACGTAGGCTACGTTATTTGAAATAGCACAAGAAGCTGTATTTTAAGTTCGACATAGATTGTCGACAAGTTATTGGTCGAGATCACGATATCGACGACTGAGATGTCTAAAATATAAATCAAGAAAAGTATCATCTCAATCACATCTGTTCGAGATATAATAGTGTCCTAATGATGTGTCCTAAGATGTTGTATATCTACGTTATCTGGATGAGGAAAGTGTTAGAGTTTGATTGTATCAATTATACAGCATCAAGCAAACAAATACGTATTTCTGTTAACCATTTAACCGCCAAATTAACCAATTTGAGCCTTCATACACAAATTGTGTCTCGCTGACGCGATTCACAACTTCAGGTGAGTAAAAACTACTTAGATTTGGTAAAATGAAGGCCAAAGGTTTAGAAATCTTGCTGATTAATGTCACGTTTTAACTTTAACATGTTTAAAAGCTGGTTTGTAATGTCTTAATAAAAAATATAAAAAGGAATATAAACTGGACGGTCGGTTAAGGGGTTGATCCATCAACAATTTACAGACAAAGATGCGGTTTATGTTTGTTATGCGATCAAATTGATTAAAACAGACAAACAACCTTTTAAAATTTGGAAAAGTTATTGTCTCGTTATTTTGTATTTTTAATAAGTAGGCCTATACTCTCAGCTCAATAAAACACACAAAAATACTTTTTTTTGCGTCATGTGTTTATATTTCATACCGATTTAGCCTGAGTTTACTTTATGTGATAGATTGATCTGAGAATTAAAACAATGTCGTATAATGAGTAAATATATCCCTAAAAATCGATTACTTATTTCTATCACATAGAGCACAAGATGAAAAAATGTTATTTTCATTTGGTGATATTTTATTAGTTATCCATCTCAATATATTAAAGTCTTGATCGGCAAACTTTAAATTTTTTGTCGTTTAATATTTTAAAAATAATATTTATCATAAGGATATATAATTTATCTTAAAGTAGGTGGGTCGTTATGATTTGTTGAGTAAAAATTTGTTGTTTGTTTGTTTGTTGAGTAAAAATTGGGCCCACACGTATGCGCAGCATGGTCAACGTCCACAGGAGTGAGATCCGCCGCAATGTAAATATTTTGGTTCAGGGAAGCAAAAATATCCAACGAATTTAATATATATAAAAACAATAATATAGTATTGTAAAACCTAACCTGCCATCAATACAAACCCTCACCAGCCATGAATTATACACGATGACATTGGAAGGAATGCGTTTGTTAAAACTCAATTTATAAGCACGCATCATCAAATAAGCACACCTTTATTCAGAAAAGTCAATCATTCTTGGATTATGGAAACACAGAGGAAACAAGCCTTCGTGCAAAAAGTGTAATGTCTTCGAGAATTGTGTGGCGAAAATTGCAAGAGACTGTGAATTTAGCACTTCAAGGGCAAATCGCCTATTATCGCCAAGGGGCGACATCTCCAGCATGCCACAATGCGGTTATCCACGAAATACAGTGAATTATTAATAATACCCCACGGAAAGTGATGTATCCTTTATGTACAACAAGGACACAACGACCATCTGAAAAATAGATTATGTGCTTACAATCGTCAAAAAGAGAATTCGCTGTATGGTTCAAATGTATGTTACAATTTAATAAAATCCTTATCAATAATTAAAGGCCCATACTCAGGCAAATGGCATGTTTTAGTTTTAGTTCTGTTATATCTTTTTGAGTGTTTGAATGAGTGAAGACAACATTCCGAGAGATTACAACATTTAGAAACATCCGTTGGCAATGCAATCAGGTTTAGAAAAAGACGAATTATGACAAAATGTCGGTCATTACATTTTTGTCTTTCAGATCCACCCGTTTTTTAACTCGGTTGCCATGTTTGCCAGGAAAGTGACATCGAGTCACCGGTTGCTGGTTTAATGACAATATCATCGGAACGTTAACGGCGCTATCCCAATGGGTCTCACATTTCCAAACACGAAGGCTCAACACTTCTAAACTTGGCTAATTGACAGTTTTACATCGTGAATATCACCAAAATACACAGGTAATATTCACGTGATGTTCGTGGCTGGTGTAGGGACAAAAAGGAAGGGATTCGCTCAGTGTTGATCCTTTCAAAGAAAAAAACAAATCAACATCGGACCCTTCATCTAGATCCTCAGCATCTTGGTCAAACCCAATATATATAAAGGATGGTTGTTAGAAATTGTATGAACATTCTGAAATACACACTTACCGGGTACATATCTCTTTCAAATTGAGGGTGGGGAAAGATAATATAGATTTACGATAATATAACGATGATATAACACAATTTTAAACTTTGACACTTTTATGGTTAAAGGGTTTGAGGCACTTGGGAATGGGCCTTTAACACCATGCTTACCTAATATTTTGTCAAAAGTAACTTTAGGATTTAAACAGGCGAGTCGATTGCTTGAGACTGTTTATGCATCAAAGCGCTAAACACAACAGTAGTCGTTGTAATATGTTTACTAGCAGGTTATTGGGTATGAAATGGGTGTTTAAACACGAAGAGTTGCAATGTAGCGCATTACCGGTTACAGCAACATTCAAGTACGCATTTTTACCGGATGAATTTTCAAATGTTTCATAATTCGCTGATACAATACACGAAGGAGTGTATATAGGCTGGAGCAATAATCTGTGTTAAAACATGTATGTTTACTTGAGAAACTAGTTGAAATAAAATTTTGTATGCTTACGAAATAGCAAATTCTACAAATAATTATGTGAATAATGAACGGAGTGTCTCTTCATCGGTTGACAAAAGCATTGAAAATAGAATATAAGAATCAGGAAATTTAGCGCTGTGATTGCTGCAATGTGTTGATGGAGTACTACACCAACTGGCTCAACAATACCCCTCATTAATTGGTTGAGACTTGATCATGTGTTCACACTTAAGACCAAATTTGACTTAAGTCTGTTGGTGAAACTGGGGGCCAGATACAGGCCAAATACAGATTGGGCGAATTGTAGAATAAAAGAGTACTTCTATTTTATTATTATTACAACGCTGAAATATTTTTGTATAAACCATGGAGACCAAAGGTTTTTTTCAATTTGAAATCATCATAGTTGTCTTAGCTGGCTCTTTTTTTCATTTGAATACCTTAGTTATGGCTCTACGGCCATTATGAATAGTTGTACTGTTTCAGCGCGAGGACCGCCTTTACAAGTCAGAATCTGACGTCTACAGACGTCCTAGTCTGACGTATAAAGACGGTCCCCGCGCTGAAAAAGTTAAAGAGGTTACTAATCATCATGATCATAGTGATAAGCGGCGGATCACATTCATCATCTGTCAAGAGGGAAGTAAAATGGTATTGTCCAACAAAATGTAAAATTGCAACATTATCTGCCATCATTGATGCATGTACTTGTTGCTGCTGTCTGCTTGGCTGGATGACCTTTCAAGTTGTTGATACAGCACGCGGGCAGTGAAACAGCTGAATCAACACTAACAACATGGTCAGTTTACACATAAAAACTAGTGTTAGCTTGTGTCTTCTCAGTCATAGACATTGACACGTGATGGGAGGGCCAATCACAAGTGATCTATTTGCAAGTGATTTATTTGCAAACACGGTCACTCGATGTTGTCCTGGTGTTGGTTCACCGTATGCGACGCTGGCCCAACATTGGGTAACGCCATTTACTGGATAACCATATATTACTGTGATCCATTGATACTTTGATTTGATGGTTATCTCTGGATTACGTGATTTGATGGTTATCCCTGCATTCGGTGATTTATTGGTTATCCATGCTTTCTGTGATTTGCATGATTATCTCCGCATTCTGTGATTTGATGGTTATCTCCGGATACTGGATTTGATGGTTATCTCCGGATTCTGTGTTTTCATGGTTATGTCCGGATTCTGTGATTTCATGGTTATCCTGCATTTTATTATATGATTTCTTGGTTATCCCTAGATTCTGTGATTTGATGGTTATCTCTGGATTCTGTGATTCGATGGTTATCTCCGGATTCTGTGATTTGATGGTTATCTCTGGATTCTGTGATTCGATGGTTATCTCCGGATGCTATGATTTGATGGTTAACTCCGGATTCTGTGATTTGATGGTTATCTCCGGATTCTGTGATTTGATGGTTATCTCCGGATTCTGTGATTTGATGGTTATCTCCGGATTCTGTGATTTGATTTGATACTTTGATTTGATAATTATTCATGTATACTGTGATTTGATGGCTGTTCCTGTATGCTGTGATTTGATGGTTATCCCTGGATACTGTGATTTGATGGGTGTTCCTGTATATTGTGATTTGATGGATATTACTGTATATTGTGATTTGATGGATATTACTGTATACTGTGATTTCATGGGTATTCCTGTATATTGTGATTTGATGGGTATTACTGTATAATGACGTGATTTGATAGGTATTCTTGTATACTTTGAGTTGATGATTATTCCTGTATACTGTGATTTGATGGGTATTCATGCATATTGTAATTTGATGGGTATTCATGTATACTGTGATTTGATGGATATTCCTGTATATTTGATTTGATGGGTATTACTGTATACTGATATTTGATGGGTATTCATGTATACTGTGCTATGATGGGTATTCCTGTATACTGTGATTTGATGGGTATTCCTGTATATTGTAATTTGTTGGGTATTACTGTATACTGTGATTTGATGTGTATAACTGTATACTGTATTTGATGGATATTCCTGTATATTGTAATTTGACGGGTATTACTGAATATTGTAATTTGATGGGTATTCCTGTATATTGTGATTTGATGGGTATTACTGTAATTTGTAATTTGATGGCTATTCCTGTATAGTGTGATTTGATGGGTATTACTGTATATTGTGATTTGATGGATATTACTGTATACTGTAATTTGATGGGTATTCCTGTATACTGTGATTTGATGGATATTACTGTATACTGTGATTTGATGGGTATTCCTGTATACTGTGATTTGATGGGTATTCCTGTATATTGTAATTTGATAGGTATTACTGTATTTTGTGATTTGATGGGTATTCCTGTATATTGTGATTTGATGGGTATTACTCTATATTGTGATTTGATGGATATTACTGTATACTGTAATTTGATGGATATTCCTCTATATTGTAATTTGACGAGTATTACTGTATACGGTGATATGATGGGTATTCATGTATACTGTGATTTAATGAGCATTACTGTATACTGTGATTTGATGGGTACTCATGTATACTGTGATTTGATGGGTATTCTTGCATACTGTGATTTGATGGTTTTTCCTGTATACTGTGATTTGATGGTTAATCCTGTATACTGTGAAATGATGGGTATTCCTGTATATTGTGATTTGATGGATAGTCCTGTAAATTGTGATTTGATGGTTATTCCTGCATACTGTGATTTGATGGGTATTCTTGCATACTGTAATTTGATGGGTATTCCTGTATACTGTGATTTAATGGATATTCCTGTATATTGTAATTTGATAGGTATGCCTGTATACTGTGATTTGATGGGTATTCTTGCATACTGTGATTTGATGGGTATTCTTGCATACTGTGATTTTATTTGTATTCCTGTATACTGTGATTTGATATGTATTCCTGTATACTGTGATTTGATGGGTATTCCTGTATACTGTGATTTGATGGGTATTCCTGTATGCTGCGATTTGGTGGTTATTCCTGTATGCTGCGATTTGATGGGTATTACTGTATACTGTGATTTGATGGATATTCCTGTATATTGTAATTTGATGGGTATTACTCTATACTGTGATTTCATGGGTATTCCTGTATACTGTAATTTGATGGGTATTACTGTATAGTGTAATTTGATGTGTATCCCTGTATACTGTGATTTGATAAGTATTCTTGCATACTGTGATTTGATGGGTATTCCTATATACTGTGATTTGATGGATATTAGTGTATACTGTGATTTGATAGATATTCCTGTATACTGTGATTTGATGGGAATTCCTGTATACTGTAATTTGATGGGTAATACTTCATACTGTTATTTGATGGGTATTCCTGTATACTGTAATTTTATGAGTATTCCTGTATATTGTAATTTGATGGGTATTCTTGTATTCTGTGATTTGATGGGTATTACTGTATACTGTGATTTTATGGATATTCCTGTATACTGTGATTTGATGGGTATTACTGTACACTGTGATATGATGGGTATTCCTGTATATTGTAATTTGATGGGTAGTCCAATATACTGTAATTTAATGGTATTATTGTATACTGTGATTTGATGAGTATTCCTGTATATTCTGATTTGATGGGTATTCCTGTATATTGTGATTTAATGGGTATTCCTGTATATTGTAATTCGATGAGTATTCCTGTATATTGTGATTTGATGGATATTCCTGTATATTGTAATTTGATGGGTATTCTTGTATATTGTGATTTGATGGGTATTACTGTATATTGTAATTTGATGGGTATTCCTTTATATTGTGATTTGATGGATGTTCCTGTATATTGTAATTTGATGGGTATTCCTGTATTGGATGGGTATTACTGAATTTTGTAATTTGATGGGTATTCCTGTATACTGTGATTTGATGGGTATTCCTGTATATTGTGATTTGATGGGTATTACTGTATACTGTGATTTGATGGGTATTCCTGTATATTGTGATTTGATGGGTATTCCTGTATATTGTGAATTGATGGGTATTCTTGCATACTGTGATTTGATGGCTTTTCCTGTATACTGTGATTTGATAGCTAATCCTGTATACTTTGATTTGATGGTTATTCCTGTATAAGTCAGCTATAAGTCAGCTAATATGTACATAGTAAATGGTAGATTTGATAATGATGCCCTACAGGGAAAAGCTACATGCGATAATGTCAGTGTAGTTGACTATGTGATTTGTTCTCCGTCTATATTTTCTTACATAGATAGTTTTATTGTAGAATATTATGACCCAATGTTGTCTGATATACATTGTGCGGTCAATACAACTTTTAAATATAAAAAATCGATAGTCATTGTTCAAAACAACGACCATGTCACGCAGCCGTCCGATCGCGCTGCACGACTGCAACCTGTTAAACCTAAATGGAAGGACGAGTTTATTGATGAATTTAAGCAGTCGTTAGACGATATTGATATTTCTGACATACTGGTTGAAATTCATAATATAAGTAGGGATAATGAGGGTGTTATAGATCAAAACAGTATCAATAAGGTGGTTGACGAGATCAACTCTGTGTTCCCCACAACTGCACGTAGGCTTAATATGTTATCGTCCACTTCTGAACATTCTGGTCTCAAGAAGTCTCGTGCCCGTAAACACGCACATCAAATGTGGTATAATGACACATGTGAAATAAGTAGGAGAGAATATGTAAAGTTTAAAAACAAATACAGAAAATTACAAACCAATAACAATTTAAATATCTTACGAAAATCTAGTAGGAAGTACAAAAAGGAAATAAATAAAGCGTTCAAAACTTATAAGCAGAAAGTAATAAATAAAATCCGTGTCCTGAAAACATCTAATCCTAGAGCATATTGGAATCTAATAAACGACCGTAAGTCTCAAAAAACATTTAATGATATATCGTTGGAAGTCTTCCATGATCATTTTATAAAAATGAATCAGGCTGAAATAGATGAAACTGAAATAAATATCCCAGTAGTAAACGTAGATCCATTATTTAATGACCATGTAACGACAGATAAAATGTTAAAATTGGTGCGGACGTTAAAAAATAATAAATCAAGTGGCAACGATCAAGTTTTAAATGAATTTCTAAAGTATTCACCACCTAAAATAATTGATATGATAGTCAGATTTTTTTAATGTAATATTAGATACTGGTATATTTCCAGAGCAGTGGAGCGTCGGCATTATAAAACCACTGTACAAAAACACAGGCGCGAGGGATAATCCTAACAATTATCGTGGTATAACTATTTTAAGTTGCCTTGGTAAGCTTTTTTCAATTTTTTTAAATAGTCGATTGACCCGTTTTGTGGAGGTCAATAAAATTATAGGTTCAGAGCAAGCAAGTTTTAGATCTGGCTTCTCAACAACGGACCACATGTTTGCTTTAAAATCTTTAATTGACATATATTTAAGTAAACGAAAACAATTATATTGTTGTTATATCGATTATAGCAAGGCCTTCGACACAATAAGTAGGTCTGAGCTATGGTCAAAACTATTAAAATGTAATGTTTCAGGAAAGAATTTCCGAGTTGTATATAACATGTATAAATCAGCCAAATCATGTGTAGCCATAAATGGTTTATTGACTGATAATTTTCATGTCTTATCGGGGTCCGACAGGGTGAAAACCTGTCTCCTCTTTTATTTTCACTATATTTAAATGATTTGCAAGAGTTTTTACAAGAAGCGCACATGGGTTTAAAAGAAATGCGCGATTTAGCAACACACACTTTTGATAATAATCTTTGCGCTCTTTTAAAATTATATATTTTACTGTATGCAGATGACACTGTCTTATTGGCTGAATCGCCAAAATATTTACAAAACTTGATCAATTTGATGGAGGAGTACTGTCATCTGTGGAAACTAAAAATAAATGTGTCAAAATCAAAGGTAACTGTCTTCTCGAGAGGTAAAATTAGAAACAGACCTGAATTTTATTTTGGTGAAAATAAGCTGGATGTAGTTGATCACTATAAATACCTGGGTTTAAATTTTAATTTCAATGGCAAATTCACAGTTGCCAAGAAAGAATTGTATGAGAAAGGCAATAGAGCTATGTTTTCTTTACTGTGCAAAAGCAGACAACTGCAATTACCAATAGACATTCAATTACAACTATTTGATGTGCTAGTAAAGCCTGTTTTACTATATGGGTGTGAGGTCTGGGCTCATGAAGGTACAGACATTCTAGAAAAGTTACACCTCAGAGTTTGTAAGTATGTTTTAGGTGTGAACAAATCTGCATGTACCAATATGGTATATGGTGAACTGGGAGCTACGCCTCTCTCATTAATCACACAAAGTAGAATGGTCATGTTTTGGGCTAGGATAAAAAAAAGTAGAGGAAAATCCTAAAATATCAAGTCTGCTGTTTCAAATAAGTTTAAAAATGTACAAAAATGACACCTTTTGCTCACCATGGGTAACGACAGTTAAAAACATATTGGAAGGTTGTGGTTTTGCAGGCGCTTGGGAACACCAACGTCTCCCATTTAGTACAAACCATTTTAAAGTCATACTACAGCAACGTATCAGGGACAAATTCCTTCAGAAATAGACAGCTGAAATAAATATAAGTAGCAAATGCATCAACTACAGGATGTTTAAAACGTCTCTGCATCTTGAAGATTATTTAATAACACTATCATATCACCAGCGATGTACAATGGCGAAATTTCGTTGCAGAAACCACTATCTTCCAATAGAGTCTGGTTGCCGTACTGATATCCCTCGTAATTTGAGAGTATGTGAACTTTGTAATGATTTGGGTGATGAATTTCACTTCTTGTTTATATGTCCACGTTTTAGCGAAGCCCGTAAAAATACATTAAGAAGGTATTGGTTCGATCTCCGTCAGCTATATCATTTTGTAATCTTAAGAATGTGAAAAGCACCATACAGCTGGCGAATTTATGTAAATATTGACAAATAATAATGAATGCATTCAAGATCTCTGTATAGTTATTACGAATAGTAACATAGTTATTATAATTACTTCAACCCAGTGTAAAAATTGTATTATAAGGTATAATTGTCACCACCATATATGCCCACCTGGCATATACATACATGTCTGTACATATACAGATCTTATGAATAAACTACTGTCTAACTGTCTTACTGTCTGTCTTACTGTATACTGTGATTTGATGGTTTTTCCTGTATACTGTGATTTGATGGTTAATCCTGTATACTGTGACTTGATGGTTCTTCCTGTATACTGTGATTAGATGGGTATTACTGTATACTGTAATTTGATGGATATTCCTCTATATTGTAATTTGACTGTATTACTGTATACGGTGATATGATGGGTATTCATGTATACTGTGATTTATTGAGTATTCCTGTATACTGTGATTTGATGGTTATTCCTGTATACTGTGATTTGATGGGTATTCCTGTATATTGTGATTTGATGGGTATTCCTGCATACTGTGATTTGATGGGTATTCTTGCATACTGTGATTTGATGGGTATTCCTGTATACTGTGATTTGATGGGTATTACTGTATACTGTGATTTGATGGATATTCCTGTATATTGTAATTTGATGGGTATTACTGTATACTGTGATTTGATGGGTATTCCTGTATACTGTAATTTTATGGGTATTACTGTATATTGTAATTTGATGTGTATCCCTGTATTTTGTGATTTGATAGGTATTCTTGCATACTGTGATTTGATGGGTATTCCTATATACTGTGATTTGATGGATATCACTGTATACTGTGATTTGATGGATATTCCTGTATACTGTGATTTGATGGGTATTCCTGTATACTGTGATTTGATGGGTATTCCTGTATACTGTGATTTGATGGGTATTCCTATATACTGTGATTTGATGGATATCACTGTATACTGTGATTTGATGGATATTCCTGTATACTGTGATTTGATGGGTATTCCTGTATACTGTAATTTGATGGGTATTACTTTATACTGTGCTTTGATGGGTATTCCTGTATACTGTAATTTGATGGGTATTCCCGTATATAATAATTTGATGGGTATTCTTGTATACTGTGATTTGGTGGGTATTCCTGTATATTGTGATTTGATGGATATTCCTGTATATTGTCATTTGATGGGTATTCCTGTATACTGTGATTTGATGGGTATTACTGTATATTGTGATTTGATGGATATTCCTGTATACTGTGATTTGATGGGTATTACTATATACTGTGATTTGATGGGTATTACTGTATATTGTAATTTGATGGGTATTACTGTATACTGTAATTTGATGGGTATTACTGTATACTGTGATTTGATGGGTATTACTGTATATTGTAATTTGATGGGTATTCCTGTATATTGTGATTTGATGGATATTCTTGTATATTGTAATATGATGGGTATTCCTGTATATTGTGATTTGATGGGTATTACTGTATATTGTAATTTGGTGGGTATTCCTGTATATTGTGATTTCATGGATATTCCTGTATATTGTAATTTGATGGGTATTCCTGTATATTGTGATTTGATGGGTATTACTGTATTTTGTAAATTGATGGGTATTCCTGTATACTGTGATTTGATGGGTATTCCTCTATATTGTGATTTGATGGGTATTACTGTATACTGTGATTTGGTGGATATTCCTGGATTCTTTGATTTGATGTTAGATGTTCACGATGAATTCGCGGACGAAACACTTTAGGATTTATAGTGACCAGAAAGACCAGATAATGTCTGTTGTTACTAAATGGACTGCCATATGAGAGCAAGGTCACAGCTGAACAGACTGATGGTGAACACCAGGATTAATTATCCTACCCCATCATTAACCTTCCACCTGGTCATAGATTAGCTTGACTAAGAATGTAACGATATACTCTGCCGTGCAAAGCAGAAAGGCAGTATCTGCTTACTTTACAAGTAAGCGGATACTGACATGTGCGTTTGCAAAGCAGTACTGTCTTCAACACATAGAATGCGATGATCATATTCTATGTAGAGTTTTGTTTTGATACTTCAGCGTAGATTTGTTAATAGGTCAAACAATAAATAACGGATGAATTACGGCATAAGAATATCCTTTTCTTATGCCTACTGGGGTTAGGCCTACATGTGTCTAAAGAGTAAAGTAACGTCACCGTTTGCAATCAATTGTTTGTTAGTTACCACAGAGATGGTTGAACTAAAAATAGTTTTGTGTGAAAAAACAATGATTGCAAATAAGGTGTTCATAGAAGAATATCAAGACAACTATTAAACACAATATTAAGGTGAATAATTCAGAATCTTAATTGGGCGGGGGCCCTAGGGTAGTGGTTAGCACCGCAGCCTTTCACGCCAGAGTTCGGGGTTCGGTTCCCGGTCTCGGCGGTTTCAAAGAAACAAAAATGTTTCTCCCCCATCCACGTGTGAAAGTCAGTATTGTGGGGAGCCTCCGTGACCGAGAGGTAGCGTGCTCGGCCTCAGACCGCCAGGGCTCGAATTTCGAATCCTGTGTCTGGAGGACAGTGTCATCTCAATCATCTCACCATCCTCAGGAGGTTCTCCTGGCCCAGTTTAGCCTATATGTGCACAAAAGTGGCCTAAAGCCCGATTCATTTCATTTCATTAAACACAAATTATGTACATGTGTCTGAATAAAACTTACAGTTGAAGTACAATAACATTTAATTCATTCCATATTTTCCGTATGAAGCGAGCTTTATGGAGAGGTATTAGAGGTCATAATCCTTCGTTTGTATTCTAATTAACTATGAAATGAGATAAATGTAACTAACTGGAGAGAGCTCGGAATCAGATATTTAATTAACAATCTATAAAACAGCACGTTGCCCATTTTAATATTTTGAATTTATCACTTAGATATTGTAACATATCCGACCCGTTACATTCAAACATAAAACTATTGGCTATATTATTTAATTCTTAGCACATTCGTAAGATAAAAGTGAGGGGAAATGAGCATCGTATATTCCTGTGCGCACCAGCCTACACGCTCCCATTGTATCTTAAAAATAAATAAAAACTAATATCGATTTAATTCAATTTAAATTTATTATAAATTATAAATCGATTAATTATTCATTCATACTTTTGTTCAATTAAAGGGACAGGCCCAGGCTAAAATCATCAAAAAATCGGTGATTTTATTTTGGCTTCTTAATATGACCATATGATGTAAACATGCCCATAGACTAAAACTGTATAAGGATTCAAATTTTTCTCCTGCGCAATCACCACCAGTTAGGCTAGATATAGAGACGAAATTCCCGTATTTCTTATTTTTGATATCGTTGGCCAAAAATAGAAATCAGCAATTTCGTCTCTATATCTAGCCTAACTGGTGAATGCGCAGCACAAAAATTAAAAAACTTTCGCAGTTCTATTCTATGGACATGTTTACATCATATGGTCATATAAAGAAACCAAAATAAAATCACCGATTTTTTTTATGATTTTAGCCTGGGCCTGTCCCTTCAATTCATTGATTACCTGATTTAAAAAAAATATAACTGTGAAAATCCTTGAGAACACATTGATGTCTAGGTGAACGATGTGAGTTGGCCATTACTGGTTTGAGCACACATTCATGAGATTGTACTCTCTGATATCATACCACCGAACACATCTAATTGACCTTTACTGGTTTGAGCACACATTGTACTCTCAGATAACATACCACCCAACACATCCAATTGTTGTAACATTTTAATGGTTAATAAAGAAAAAACTAAATGATATTTATTGTATCTGTCACATGTTGTTAAAACATAATCCGGTGTACCAAATGCATTTTAAAATGTACATTCTTAGAATCTGTCCGCCGTTAAGCATGCCTCCTTCAGTCTATGTATGTAGGGTGCTACATGTACGTGTAGTGCTGTAAAATATCTGAATGATTGTTAGCACTAGCATTAACATTGTTAGTTTGGATGTCCCACTAAGTGCAAACTATTGTTTTCCTACCGGCTACTTTGTTGTAGCTTCCAGTTAAAACATGCAAAAATTGTATAATGTCATTTTTATTAATTGAGTATTTTTTCGAACATGTTATTAACTTTGGTTGACGGGAACAGGTCGAGACGACCTCTACAAGGCTTGTCAACAATATTAGTGAATTAAAATTATATAATGAAATAATATATGACAGTATAATATAAAACCAACTGTTCATAGGTTATAGGTGTTGGTATAAGGCAACGTCATATCCAGTGTTTAAATAGCAATGTACATAGTATAGATTATAAATTTTGCGATATGTACACATAAAATAAAATAACCGACAATTGTCTGTTATCTGTTTCCCGCACCAAAACCCGTGTACTATATATTTTCCTAGCGATCGGACAAATGGGTCAAAAGCAAACAAAATCAAACTGATAATATATTAGCAAACTTCAAACTATCATATCTCGAAAACGGCACGTCTGAGGTTAAAATTGAGTGAATCTCTCGATAGTTCGGTTACTCAGCATATATATAGAGCCCCCTATCAGCCTATACGATGGCACAGTAGATATCATAATATCACTCACTCGTCCAAACATATTCACTATTATATCGTCGCCTCGGAGCTAAAGGATCCTTTCTGACACTCGTTAGAGTGGCAGATAGGATCATTTAGCTCCGAGGCGACGATATAGTCTGTCTAGTTTTTGAGGTATTCAGAAAAAACGAGGAAATCAAATAATTAAGAAATCACATTGTTTTCAACACTATTTTTTATCCATATAGATAAGTTAGTGTTAAGTGATAAGTTATTTTGGCCGCAATGTATAATATTTTTTTCTCTCTGTATTTTTTTGGAGCAGGAAACAATGTCATACAATGCCTACCAATTTGATTTTATGTGTACTCGTTGCATTATGTATACATAATGTATGCTCAGTATATATTCAGCAATTATTTGTAGTGTTGTTTGTAGATGTATCAATATATTCCTGTAAAGTAGGCCTCCATGTCACTCATTCGGCCAATATATTAATATTAAAATAACCAATATCTAGCGTATATAAGTAGAGTTTGTATTCAATGTTACCTATGGATTATAGAACAAGCTTCTGATGTCTATCTTTTCCCCGATCTGTTCCCGTCATTAGTGGGTCGGCTTCTCTGAAGTATAATGCACATGTAAAAATAATATAATACCAATGAAAATGTCACTTCTGGGGCAAAAATTGTCCCATATTGTCCTTGTGCAACACCGGACATTTTTATTTATATCACCGCTTCAGCTATCATGCAATATTTCCGAGAAAATGAGAAAAAACCCATTTAAAATGGCCGCCAGTCGGCGATTTTGAATTTTATTTCTGCGAAATTTATCATGGTTATCCTTGTGTGATACCATATATTTTGTTTTATATTCATGGTCCAGCTATTTTGCATTGTTTTTTAGTTACTAAAATATCACAAAATTATTCGATTTTTGTTTGCTCCCAAATGTTAATCAGGTCCTTGGCTGACATAGCTGAGCATATTTGTCAAATTAAAAGAATATCTGATAGAAACGTTTTCCTGAAACGGTCCAACTAACATTTCTTCGTTAGTGACCGTAGTAATGAAAAGGTTGATAATATGGGGAACAAAATGTCCCCAAATCAATTTCCCAGTGGTATGTGGTGGCTATGTGAAGAATGAGGAAGCAGAAGTTGATAGATTAGTAGTTATTTTAAAAACAAATAACTGCGGCGGCTGACCGTGTGGAAAACAATAAGCAGCCCGCCTCGGCGAGGGTTGCTTATGAAAAAAAATTCAAATGTTTATAAAGGCAGACACACAGAAGTTCTGCTATGGTATAATTTTCATGATTTTAGACTAACAAAATATATAATTTTCCGTTTGTTATAGCATCGCAAAGTAAGACTACTCTTTCTTTCTAGGATACAAAGGGAAAATAAAGATTTTCACTCGGGTCGTCACACTATTGGATGGAAATCCATGCGCTTGTCTTTGGCGGTGTCAAATCGTGTATATGGCACTGGCCCCACCTGGTGAGTTTAACTCACTTCACCAGTGTTCTCTTCACCAGGTGAGTTTGTGAATTGACCCGACACTATGATTACTCAAATATGGATGCTGATGCTCACTTATTTGAATTATGTACATACTGTACGGATCCATGATGTACATACACACACAGTGTACGGTCAACTGAAAGGATACAGACAGCAGCAACAATACTCACTTGAGAAAGGTTAGGTTCGATTTCCAAACAGTTCAATTTTAGAAGTGATTTTTTTTAAATGACAATATGGCCTATTTGTCAGCAATTGAAAATGGAATTTGTGAAAAAAGTCAATACAGACTTCTATGACAAATCATACTAATGAACATTTTACTTTTCCTCATTACATTTTCAGGTGCAGTGACAGATACAGTAGATGTTTATCTTGGCATACCCTATGCTAAGCCACCAGTTGGATCTAGAAGATTTAAGGTGAGAACAACTTCATACACATGTACCATAATATGACCGAAAACATAAAATAAAACTGCAACAGATCAAGACAGAAATGTATACAATGTTCATATTAGTATTATTGTAGTATTAAATTCATAAGAAGTTAAATATTGTTTATACATATTGTAGTCGTTATTTTCTATCAAACCAAATACCAGCGCTATCTCCACAGTTTAATATATTAAATGTTACCAAACGACAGACGCCTGAGAAACCAGATTCATGGGAAGGGTCACGTGATGCCACATCAGCAGGACCCGTATGTCCACAACAGGTGTATTACAGCCAGACAATTCCACAGCACCAGAATGAAGATTGTCTCAATTTGAATATCTATGCTCCTTACCAACAGGTAAATAAAACTATCGCCGCGTTAATCAGATGTACACTCTTCTCTGTAAGAGGTAAACACAAGTAGTATATTTTCAGCGATAGCTGCCATGTAAACACTTAAGGAGTCCGTCTGGCAAAAGCAAAACCTACATGTATAGTAAGATTTTCAGTGGGATGGATTGCAGGTGTTCATCAACATTATATACATCTAACCTACTTATCGATAATTTAACAAAAGTACATTTAAGACACAACAACATAGTTGTATATACTCCCTATGAATATGTAAATAGTGACACATTTCTACTTATTTTTTAGGAAGTATATATCTGTTAGTTAAAAGACCATGACCATTATATAAATATTATTTAGATAGGTCGCAGGGGAATTTTAATGTAACCATAATTATCGGACAATAATTGTGCATCTTATAAATTAGGCACTAAGGATGTTCAATGAATGGTACTCTACCCCCTAATTTGAGCCACTTTATCATTGGTCAGGGGGGGGGGGGGGTAATTTTTTTGACCATATTTGGTCCAGATGTTCTATGTATAGTAATATGTTAAGTAGATGCATGATTTATCTTACTAGGATGACACACAGAAGTATGCTGTGATGATGTTTCTGCATGGTGGGTCCTATGAAGAGGGAGCTGGTATCCGTTATGATGGGTCAATTCTGGCTCAGCATGGGGTGGTGGTGGTCACTATCAACTACAGACTCGCTGCTCTAGGTGTACATTTTCATGTTGACTTTTAATAATAATACTAATAACACTACTACTAATAATAATGTTTTTGTCATTACAATTACCGATTTTAAATGCGTCATTTAAACAAAAATCATTTACATACCAACTGCAAGCATGACTTTATTAGTAGCTAATTCTTCTTATTTGAGAAGGTCATCGTAATTAACACGATCCTGACCCCAATTTTCATTGCATGGTTGAAATGATTTTTTACAAAGGTTATATTTATATGTTTAATTGGGCAATTCACATTTTTATATGCATAATGATCTCAACAAAACAAAACAGGACAATCCTTTAATTAAAGATTTTACAAATAAAGTATTATTATTTTTTTTGTATAAGAACAATATAAGCTCGAAACCGAGTTATGACCATATGCTTTATAAGACTAGTAGTCAGATATAGTTTACCTGGGCAAGGAGAACTCATTCTGTGCACTTCGTGGCTAATAGTCTTTCTGTTTTCAGGTTATCTCACCAGTGGAGATGAACATCTCCCTGGAAACTACGGATTTCAGGATCAAATCCAAGCTCTACTTTGGCTGTCAGAGAACATCGATAATTTTCGAGGTGACCCTTCTCGAATCACGTTGTTTGGCAGCAGCGCAGGTAGCTCCAGTGTGGGTCTGATGCTTCTCACACCCTCTGTGTCAGGTGAGGAGAAAAACAACAATACTTATGAAATCGTCTTTAAAACATCTACTGGTGTAAAACTGTTGTTAAAACTGAAAAAAACTATGTGTGGATACACATTGCCCAGAAAATATGCTATGCTTTTTTAGCGTTAACAGATTAAGGGCCCTCGTGGTCTGGACGTTTTATTCCAATTGGTCTCCTAAGCTCTATATCCGCTCTCAGAGGACACGAATAACTGGGGCGCGTTTTTGGCACGTTTTTTTTCCAGATTTCTCGTGACCTAATTCCTGCCGCTTACGAAAATGACAAAAACTCTTTGACTTTCCACGTTTGACTTCCTCTTTAGCATGTGTAGGCAGGATACGAGCCCTCGGACCCACTCGTTTAATCTCAACGATCCTCATATGCAAATGAGCTATATTCGAGCGGGAATTATGTTGAAACGGGCCCCAAGTCACGCGACCGTGGAGAGAAGTTTAGCGCTACTGGGCCCCGTCATCCAGATAATAAACGAGCTCTTATGAGTAGCCCATTTGCATATGAGGATCGTTAAGATTCAACGAGTGGGTCAGAGTGGGTCGTATCCCTCCTATACATGTTGGAGAGGGAGACAAACGAGAAAAATCAACGACCTTTTTATATTTTCGTAAGCGGCAGGCAAAGGTCACGAAAATTAATAAGAGCTCGTTTGTTTCTGGATGATAAAACGGGGCCCTGGTCACACTGATAATGGTTTGTCTTTGTTCCCAACTTCTCACATCATCGTGACCACAGAACATACAGTATATTTCTATGATCGTGACTGCCGAAAAGGGAACGCTGCTAAAGCTTTGAACAAATCTAGACACTTCAGTCATTGCCTTCGTCTGAGGAATTTAAATGTTGCATCCACAGCAGTAATTTGTTGATGACGTTCAAGTGTAGTGAACAACAACATCAATCTTCAGGATATGACATTGGACAATGTGCATTAACCGTGTATCTATGACATGCACAAGCTAGTAGAAGAATTAGCACTGTAGGCGCGTAGGCGGGCCCGTATTCTCGTACAAGTTACGACGAGAATACGGCCCCTTTAACGAATCAGATTGCTGACCATTGGCCAGAGTTGAACAATTTGAGATAAATAGCTCAAAGCAAAATAGCCGCCAAAATACTGGATTTTTTTGCAAATATGTTTTAATACTTGTAAATGTTAGGCCTTGCAATCATCGTATTTCTAATCATCTGTGTGGATAGAATGATGGTTTATTACAAATTATATGTTGGGAGCATAATGTAATTAGTTTAACACCTCCACCCATTTGACGTACTTTTGAGAGTGATATTGGAGGCATTTCGCCCACTTTTTTACAACTATGATATATGGATATGTTCAGAACAGTTGATGGACTTCACATACCAGCCAATAATTGCAACCTCTAAGACAAAAAACTTTTTTATTATTTAAAATGGCCGCCATACAATTTGCCATGTTCACAAAAGTTCACATCCGAGTAGAGAGGGCTAAATTGTATTATGATCTTATCACTCGCCCAATGCAGTGTATAATGTGACATGTTGTAACAGAACTTGAACAGTCATAAGCTCTTACTTTTCAGTGGATACAGTGCTGATATTTTAGTCACCAGATTAATGTACTGCTGTCCAATAAATCAACAAGAGCAATATAGGATACCGCGTATAAAAAACAGAGATGGAAGAACAAAAAGATGAAAGCTTGATGTAGTCAGATACAATGGCCACAAAAAGCCAGAGATGCCAATTCAATTAAAAAACAAGAGCGCTGACGCTAACAATACCACCATCTATTAAATAAATTCAATAATTGCCTTAAAAGTGAAGGTAAAAATTAGGTCAAAGGTCATATAATCCCCTAAAGCAAATCGACACCCCATAAGGGATGTGTGTATCTTGTTTCTGAGATATTGTCTGGAAACGGAACTCGGATCTACCGCCTTACAGCCAAACATGGTGATGACAATATCTCCTGTCCTTCCTTTGTGGGCGGGGGATAAAAAGTCCTAAATCTGCTTAGAGTCCTTTTATACAGGCCTATAGTGGTGTCACAAAAGCGGGCCTTTTTATCCGATGTCACCGCCAGAGATGACTGCCCAGAGTTCAGTGGTTATAATAATCCTTTGGTGCCGCGAACAAGGGCAGTCATTTCAACCCAAAACTAAAACAGTATATTTCCCATGATTTATATGCCCCCCAGCACATCCTGATACTATCATAACCACCATGATCAAAGCACAGAAGCTAACTGAAGAAATTTGGCAAGGTTTCAAACTGTTCACTGCCGACCAAAATATATATTGAGTTGTGGTAGAGATTCAGTGCGTGTACCATTAGCCATTCACACAACTAGGCTAGGTGCCATGCATGTGCTGATTAGTTTTATGAGGGCTGTGTGCATGGACACTAATGGCAGAGACTGGCCTGGCAGAGATTCTTGAAACTGTTTTTGTAGGTGTTGCCAAATGTTAACAGAAATGAAATTTCCGATGAATATGAGTGAGGGTGGCTGAGGAGCTACTTGGAAGTCTTATCGAGAAACATCAGCTGACATGTCATGGTGACCTAATAGCTCTACTGGAAACATGGCGAATTCAAGTTGCGGTGCTAAGCTGTGGGTTGATGTCTTCATGAAATCCATATTCTAATGACGCTTCATGCGAGGGCTGAAGTAGAAGCTGATTGACCTTTTCACCTACAGGCAGGGGAATTGGTGATGGCCTATGTCTTTTCATCAGGCCACACCAACTATGCGAGATATGGTTTCTATTATTTGAGAAGCATGGAAGCCTTACCTGCAAATGTACTCCAACATTGCATGAAAGGTTCACATGTTATGAGGCACATAAAAGGTCTGTTGAATTGAATGTGGAGTGATATGCTATAGAAACTACGTGAATGCGATATGGAAGTGAAAAATCAGGCGTTATCACCATCACATTGAATCCTGAAACGCCAGACAATGGGCGCTCAATCTACACGTCTGCGGGCATTTAATGAAGGATGTATTCATTATGCGAGTCTGGAAAGTCGCAGATATGTGTGACTGACAATGGCTTCAAACAAAGCTGGATATGTGTAATTATCAGATATCTAGCTTTTGGCTCAGATGATCATCCAAATAGTATTATCAACATAGTGACTGGAAGGATAGCTCTCCCATCAGTGAATGTTGACGAATACTCGAAATTGGCAAAGGACAATTGGAACAATTCGATAGTAAATTGCCCCATGGATTCCACGACACAATAACAAAACAAGTAGATACTATGTCCGTCGTGAAAAAGTCTATTAAAGTTGGTGAACAAAAGGCTTACGAGACCGGCTTGATTTTTCCCCGGGTCATAGGATTACAGGCCAGTTCAAGGAATGTGAACATTGATGAGGTTTTGCGATGGTAGCTGCCACCTATTCCCACTGCCCTCTTCAATGATTAAGGAGAGAGCTAGACCTAAAAGTCTAGATCTGCGCTGAAGAATAAGACAAAAGTTGATGTATCAGCGAGATAAATTGTGTCAGAATTGTCATGCATAGTAATTGATGGCTATGTACTTCTGTGGCTCCACCGCTGGCAGCCGTCTGGTGCATCCCAACAACCAATAATTAAGAATTATGTTGATAAGTTCTAGGACACGATAAACTCTCATCTGCTGACGTGTATCTGTTTTTTTTACAGATATCAGGATTTTAGTACAAGTACAGCCACCTCAGTTAATATTAACTGTTACAGCTAGAAAGAAACAACTGATACAGATTACTATCAATAATATTTAAGAAGATAATTATTATTATATACCGTAAATCACAAGCTTGTGATAACCACACGAGACAAAACACCTGTTGGGATAAGTGACGGAGCTGTTATAATACAGCGAAATGATATAGCTACTACTCACGAAAAAGCTGATGATGTCATTGTGCAACAGGCTATTAGAGTTGCTGTGAAAGAGCCGAAATATGTCACTGTTCTTGCAGTTAACAATGATGTGTATTTTGAGCTTGGTTTGAGAACACCCACTCAGAAATGAACAATTCTGATGGTCTTGAGAAGTGGCATATTGTTAAAGGCAGCTGGCACTGTCTATGTTGCTTGGTCAGAAGTTTTGGAACAGGCTACACAGTTCATTGTTGCAGGTTATATGAATGAATGGGGTTTTAGGTCACCTTAGTGCATATATCAGCTAAACTCGGCCATGGGAACCTCCCGAGGATGATTAGACGAATGAGAGGACACTGCCCACCTGATACAGGATTCAAAGTTCCAGCACTGGTGGTCCTAGGTCGTGGTCGCTGGTCACTGAGGCTCCCTACAATATTGAATCTTTACGAGTGAGCAGAGAAGAAACATTTCTTTGAAACTTGAATGCCAAAGCAGGGTTCAACCCTGCTGCATGTTATGGACAGCCCAAGTTGAATCGATGTCCGACGTCAGGAATCGTGCATAGGGACCCGAACAGGAATAAGGATATTACCAGCTACTTCGCTGCCAACTACAGAGGCATTCATCAGGAATGTGACGCATAGTGACCTGCAGACATGTTTTTGGAAAAGTGCACTAGACCAAGATCCTCCAAATCTCGATTTTACACAATATGGGTGGGAAAAAGACCTGAGCACAAAATCAATGATACAGACATCAGTGCCCGCAAATGTTTAATTAGCACCAAATTACATTTAGAAATTGATATGCTGCACATGCACTAGCGGAATGCCATGCAAGTCTTTAATGTGTGGGTGTAATAATGCAAAATCAGCATTCACATTATTCTGTGCTTGTCGTGCGTCATTAGAATGTTGCAACTAGCAAAGTAAATAACACCCTAGAATGTCATGCTGGTATATGCACTAGAATAAAGTAGGCTACATAAAGCTGTAGTTGTAGTAGTACAACGTAATAGATAACTTTTGGTTGAAATTATGTCATTTGGTTAATCACTTCCAGGGAAAAAAGATATATATTTCGTATTTGTGCACTTTATTTACTAAAATAAAATATCTTGATAACAGTTCAAAGAAATTTATGTATTATATAAAGACTATTTATCATTTTGCTGGCGGCCATCGTGGATTTATGGAAGTTTGTGCAAATTTGAAATATGATAAAGCATTTAATTTTAAGCTTTGCTTTGGTATTTATAACACGTACACTAGAAATATATTAGAACTAATTGATAAATATCGCAGTGCGGTGGTCCTTTTTCTGAAAAAAAATGGAATTTCGGCTGCCATTTTGTTTATGCTAATTATAAAAATGCTCAACATTTATGCAAAGTCAGCAACCAAATTTGAAATCTCTACTAGCATAATCCACAAAAAACACTATAGACCATATTGCAACGTAAACCCCAGTGGCTGCCGGACTATAACTTGAATCTTATAGACTGTTATCGTGACTGCTGATGCTAGTTGACTCATCATCGCCGGAGCTAAGACACGGTGTCACATGATTTTGAGCATGCCCGAAACCAGGTGACATCGACTGGCACAAGTCTTCACACCAGTTAAAGGCCATGTCACACATATAATCACGCACGACCAGCGCACTATAAATGAAATATTGCCATCTATTCAGTTACACCGATCATCTCTATCTATTCAGTTAAACCAGTCATCTACATCATTTCAGTTAAACCAGACAACTCCATCCATTCAGTTAAACCAGACATTTCCATCTATTCAGCTAAACCACCCACCTCCATCTATTCAGTTAAGCCAGCCATCTCCATCTATTCAGTTAAACCAGCCACCTCCATTTATTCAGTTGAACCAGCCACCTCCATCTATTCAGTTAAACCAGTCATCTCCATATATTCAGTTAAACCAGCCATCTCCATCTATTCAGTTAAACCAGACATCTCCATCTATTCAGTTGAACCAGCCATCTCCATCTTTTCAGTTAAACCAGTCATCTACATCTATTCAGTTAAACTAGACATCTCCATCCATTCAGTTGAACCAGCCACCTCCATCTATTCAGTTAAACCAGACATCTATATCTATTCAGTAAAACCAGACATCTCATTCTATTCAGTTAAACCATCCACCTCCATCTATTCAGTTAAACCAGACATCTCCATCTATACAGTTAAACCAGACATCTCTATCTATTAGGGCAAACCAGCCACCTCCATCTATTCAGTTAAACCAGTCATCTACATCTATTCAGTTGAACCAGACATCTCCTTCTATTCAGTTAAACCATCCACCTCCATCAATTCAGTTAAACCAGACATCTCCATCTATTCAGTTAAACCAGCCATCTCCATCTATTCAGTTAAACCAGTCATCTCCATCTATTCAGTTAAACCAGACATCTCCATCTATTCAGTTGAACCCGCCACCTCCATTTATTCAGTTAAAACAGTCATCTCCATTTATACAGTTAATCCAGACACCTCCATCTATTCAGTTAAACCAGTCATATCCATCTATTCAGTTAAACCAGCCACCTCCATTTATTCAGTTAAACCAGACATCTCCATCTATTCAGTTACACCAGCCATCTCCATCTATTCAGTTAAACCAGCCATCTCCATCTAATCAGTTAAACCAGCAACCTCCATTTATTCAGTTAAACCAGCCATCTCCATCTATTCAGTTAAACCAGACACCTCCATCTATTCAGTTAAACCAGTCATATCCATCTATTCAGTTAAACCAGCCACCTCCATTTATTCAGTTAAACCAGACATCTCCATCTATTCAGTTACACCAGCCATCTCCATCTATTCAGTTAAACCAGACATCTCCATCTATTCAGTTAAACCAGCAACCTCCATTTATTCAGTTAAACCAGTCATCTCCATCTATTCAGTTAAACCAGCCATCTCCATCTATTCAGTTAAACCAGTCATCTCCATCTATTCAGTTAAACCAATCATCTCCATCTATTCAGTTAAACCAGCCACCTCCATTTATTCAGTTAAACCAGTCACCTCTATCTATTCAGTTAAACCAGCCATCTCCATCTATTCAGTTAAACCAGCCACCTCCATTTATTCAGTTAAACCAGTCATCTACATCTATTCAGTTAAACCAGCCACCTCTATATATTCAGTTAAACCAGCCACCTCCATCTATTCTGTTACACCAGCCATCTCCATCTATTCAGTTGCACTAGTCATTGCGTCTATTCAGTTAAACCAGACATCTCCATGTATTCAGTTAAACCAGCCACATCTATCTATTCAGTTGAACCAGCCACCTCTATCTATTCAGTTAAACCAGCCATCTCCATCTATTCAGTTAAACCAGACATCTCCATCTATTCAGTTAAACCGGCCATCTCCATTTATTCAGTTACACCAGCCATCTCCTTCTATTCAGTTAAACCAGACATCTCCATCTGTTCAGTTACACCAGCCATCTCCATCTATTCAGTTACACCAGTCATTGCATCTATTCAGTAACACCAGCCATCTCCATCTATTCAGTTACACCGGCCATCTCCTTCTATTCAGTTAAACCAGTCATCTCCTTCTCTTCAGTCAAATCTGCCATTTCCATCTTGATGCAATAGGCATCTCTTTCTGTTATTAAATTACATCAGTCACGTGCCTCTATTCAGTCGTAGTAGTCGGCTCCCCTCTGTCATTTACAACAGCCACCACTCTCTATTCAGTTACATTTCTAATCTTTATGTTACAGTAATCACTTCCCTACATTCGTAATTCAGACAATGATGAACAAATTTGTTATAACGTATTGTGTTTAATAATGCGAATCATGGAATATGGTATAGCCATCATACACAATAGATGTGTCCTATAGAAGTCTATTAGTAATTATCATCGTTACATTACCATTTTTTACCCAGGTATGTTCCACCGTGCCATCATGCAAAGTGGCTCGCCATTGGCTTTTTGGGCTGTTTACAATGCGACTGTGAATCATCATAACTTCATAAAGGAAGTAGCACGAAAGCTGGACTGTCCAACCAGAGACTGGCATCATATCCTGGAATGTCTGAAGACAGCTCCGTACACAAATTACACCGATCAGCACTGGGAGGTGAATCACATGATACTGATATCCACATATAACCAGAGTAATTAATGTTTGAAGGCTATACTTTAACCTAATTAAAGAAACAAAACATCAGCTGATAAGAAATTACTATTAACAATTTATAATAAGCTTGGCAAGATATATTGACGCCAACTTGTTGATTTATGCATAATTTTATTATTCTGTTTTCTTAATAATGTACTCGTTGAGCCAAAATCACCTTAGTCAAATATGAAGACCAAGTAATTGTCAATCTGGGTAGTCCAAAAATGTATCTAACGAGTTCTGATAACATTCAATGCTAACTTAACCAATACTTAACTTATGTTAATTTTCACTCACTTAAATTTATTTAATTTCAGATCTAACACGTTGCACTTTTTAAATATTAATAAATTTGACTTCCAATCACTGTTATTTGATATCTATGCTAACTATTATATTCGTACTCGGCACTCAAAGAGTTAATTTGCGTGAGCCTCATAGACCTGAAGTTCAATTTTGTGTTAAATATTGATAAAGTCTTATCGTGGTATCATTTTGGATGATTGTCAACTTTTATCACATGTTCCACAAATAGACAAAACCATTATTTTCAGTTTCCTCGTATTGTGCCATCGGATTTAAACTTTAAGCCTCTGGTCGATGGCTCAGTTCTACCAGGATTTCCCAGTGATTTGTTCAGGGAAGGCCGCTTCAGTAAGGTACCTGTCATGTTGGGAGTGGTGGAGGATGAGTGGGCACGCAGTATGGGCTGGTTCTTCAGAGATTTGGATGCCGAAAGTATAGGTGAGCCGGTAGTGGTTAGCTTTGGTATCAAATATAAATATATTTTTCCCGTAAATGCCATAATGTCTGATAAATTTGAACTGATAATGTCAACTAATTGCAGATTTCTAGGTACTTATATTTGTCAGGCATGGGATAGGCGTACTGATAATATGTATAACAGGTGATATGTGGCATGTAATAACATCAACTTATATATAGTGTAGTTTTGTATTATATTATTTTTATTTGTGGTATTGGGGTCATATCTGTCACTATGTATAGTGACAGATATGACTCTTTTGTACCTAACGTTACTGATATATTTGGTTCAAGCGAACACAGTCCAGCGGGCGCGGGACGTCCGCCCGGTGTTTGGACTGATGTTGGGCCAGCGTAGTGGACGGTGGGCCAGCATTGGTCCGGCGTTGGGCTGGTGTCCCGTGTTTGCTGGGAGGGTATCCACTCTGTGTTGGTTCAGTGTTGGTCCATGTCTTCGGCGCTGTCCCGGCACTGCCCCAACATTAGGTCGATCCTGGTGTTTGCTGGGATTTACGATATTGTGTAATAATGTTGATTTTTGGCTGTTTCGTTCAGCATATATGTTTTTTTTTACTACATACATTTTGGAGTGACTTATAAGCCCAAATGGGCAGGGTACTATATTGTAAGTATATTTATATTGTCATTGGATCTTTTTGTACATGTCACTACAATAAAAATATACAATACAATATCAAATCAATACGTCATGAGGGAATTTATCATGCGAAGTGCGAGTAGGTCCACTTTTAAATTAAAAACGGAAATTGATAGTATAAAATGTATATCATTATCATATTAGAACTACTCACATTCTCTAATTACTGTACTCTTCTAAACGATGCTATCGTTTTATATTCTGCCTAATAATGTATATTTTTATCATGTTCTATTATTCTTCCATTCGTGTTATCTGCTATTTTTAGATGGTGGTGGCTACTTGTTAGCGGCACTGTGCCTTAAAGTGGTTTTACCGACCGATATGATATATGCATGGATATATTGCTATATGTCCCTAATGTTAATAGATATGTATGTATATTATTGGTCAGAATAAATCAGTCTGTCTGCCTGTTTCTAGATAAGAATTTCACAGATGGCTTTGATAGAGCATCCCTGGTAAAGAGTGTTAATCATGTAATAAAGGAGAGGTTCTGGTGGCCTCAACACGTTGCTGATGTGGTACTACATGCTTACACTGACTGGACACGTCTACATGACCCTATGGCCAATAGAAACGCCTATAAACAGGTAAATGTAGATGTAATACATGCTTTTTTAAATTTATCATTATATGACTTACAGCTATGTGGAGCGGGGCCCTAGTGTAGTTGCTAAATTTGCCTGCTTAGAAAAGCGAAGAACGCGGGTTCGAACCCCGCTCTGGCATTCAAATTTCAAATAAACAATTTTTTTCTTCCCAGCTCACTCGTAAAGATTCAATATTGTGGGGAGTCTCCGTGACCGAAAAGTAACGAGGCGGGCCTTTTATCAAAATAGTACATGTCTGCAGTAGCCTAATTTAGTCTTCGTTAAACCAAATATTTATACGGAAGTGTATTGTGGGATTTTTCTTCCAGAGATATTGATATGTTTTATATAACGTAATATTTATGTATATGAGGCCTATCAGGTCTTCCACATAGAGCTCATAATAATCTGCTTCACTCCATATGTAATGATATCCGCTTGACTAACAATTGCATCTACATTTTTTTTAAAAACGCTACTGATAGCCTTAATTCTATCACTAATATATAGTGTATATACTGTGCACATATAGGCTAAACTGTGCCAGGAGAATCTCCTGAGGATGGTGAGATGATTGAGATGCCATTGCCCTCCAGACACAGGATTCGAAATTTGAGCCATGGCGGTCCGAGGCCGAGCTCGCTACTTCTCGGTCACGGAGGCTCCCTGCAATATTGAATCGAGTGGGCAGTGAAGAAACATTTTGTTTTTGAAACTTGAATGCCAGAGCGGGGTTCGAACCCGCAACCACCGACTTTCCAAGCAGGCAGCTTTAACCACTGCACCAGGGATGTCATATAGTGCTGAAATCATGTTTTAATCATTTCTAGTAATGCATAATCACATTGTGTTATAATAATTAGCCACAATATTGAATCTTTATGAGTGAGCAGGGATAAAAAAGTGTAATTTTTTAAAACTTGAATGCCAGAGCGGGGTTAGGACAAGCGACCTCTATTTTACCAAGCCGGCAGCTTTAACCACTGCACCAGGGATGTCACATAGTCTTAAAATCATGTTTTAATAATTTTTAGTAAGCAGAGTAATGCATAATCACATTGCGTGTGATGATATATTTTTTGTTATGTTTAATTAATTATCCGCCGCTGTAAACTCTTTTGGCCATAGTATTTTATCCACTAGGAAATTATTATTCATAGTTTATTTGTTGTATAATTATGGCTGGTGAAATTATCTGAATACGAAATTTAGGCACTGGGCCAGTTCGGCGGCCATTTCTAAGATGGCGCCCTACTTCCACGGTAGTTTTGCTCAATCCTGTGTAGCTTTTATCAACCTGTTAAAACGTTATGGAGGAGTTAATATTATCTTTTTTGGGAGGGGGTGGTGGGAGAGGAGGGCGGTGCAATAAAATTTAATTATCCTTGAGTAATTATTTCTCGACATATTGTTTTTTTATGGTCGTCCGCCGCTCCCACTATTTTGGCACTGTGCCAAGTCATTTTCTAAGATGGCGCCCTACTTTTCTTCTTATTATGGCCCATACGCTTGGGCATATCAGCGTTTTCCAAATGGACAAACCATATATTTTTTTATCATCATGATATCCACTTTCAAAATATACTATACTAGACTCTCTCAGAGTTGCCACGGGAACTACCGAATGCAGCATATGCCTTGTTACTACCAGCGTCAAAACTACATTTTATATCTATCTTTCCCGATTTCGATTTTTTGAAGCAAGAAATGATCACCCGATCTAAATGAATTGTATCAAAGTGATATAAATGTAAATCACCACATTTAAAAAAAAGATCGTATCTCTCTCACATAAACTTTTAAATGATATGCGCGTATGAATTTATGTGGTGAGACCTTTATGCAAAATAGATTTTAGAGGAGTATGTTTTTGTATGATTTGAAAAATACATTCAATTCTGTAATCAAAAGAAAAAAACGTGTTCAATTCTGTTCATTAGCAAACTCACACACACAAATTGAATTCCCGTTTCCTATAAGTTGTCGAGAAATGTCCTGTTTTCTATGGTAAACCATGGTTTTCTCTTTTACAGAAACATGTCTAGCGGTTGTCAATTTTGTAACAAAACTCTCACTATTAAACGGTTTTAATACCGGTAATCAAAATGCGCGTATGAATTTGTGTTGTGTCGTGAGGCCTTGTGAGCACTCGCCAACCTGACATAAGAGGCTGTGATTTGTTTGTTTGAGGCAAATGGAAGACACTAACTATGGACCAAATACAATTGTGGGGGTGGGTGTGTTGGTATCCATGGTATCCGTCCCGATTGGAAGTGGAGACATGTATATTTACACCTTAGCGCGAATGTAGTTCTAGTTTATCCTATATTGAATATCATTACATTTATACTCTTGTAATGCAGGACCATAACGGACCACAGTGGAACTAATCTGTTTTCAAGAATGACACACATAACTTGTTATTGTATTTTTTCAGTTTATGTCAGACTTTGCCATGGTGGCTCCCACTGTGTCTCTGGGCAGACAGCTGGCAGGTCATAATATACCTGTCTGGATGTATAGATTTAACCAGCGACCTCCACATACACGGGACTCCTGGTGGGGCTGCTATCATTCTGTAGAACTAGACTATGTCTTCGGGTCACCTTACACAGGTAACGATAATTAGATGGATAAGTAATCCATTTCTATCCACATACAAATGTTTTTGCAAATACATTTTTTAGGACAGGTGAGATTTTTTATTTAATATAGGCCTAAGCGAGTTTGTTAATACTGTCGGCCATTTTTAGATGACGTGGCAGGCCTATATGTATCATTATGACCCTGTGGGCCGAAAGTCACTCATTTTAAGCGTCAGATGCACCGTTCTCGAGATATCGGCTATATTGGATTTTAAAATGTTGACAAATATGTTGGTCATTTTGGCTGAGATTGTATATGTATCATTATGACCCTATGGGCCGAAACACACCTTTTTAACGTTGGATGCACCGTTCTCAAGATATCGGTTTTTCAGCTATTCTAAATTTTGACAAATTTGTGTGTCATTTTCGATGGTTTCTGTATGTCTCATGAATTCCTTTTAGCGTTCTCCATATATAGGCCATTTTGTCGGTCATTTTGTATTTTTATAAATTTGTCTTGTCATTTTAGACGCGGTTGTATATGTATTATTATTACTCCATGGGCAGAAATACAACTCATTTTTAGCATCACTGTTTTCGATTTGTCGGGTCATTTTGGATGGGTTTTGTAATTAATGTTATTTAATGGCTTCTGTGGACAGTATTTAGATGTAGTGGAACCCGTTTTTTATATCTAATGTAACTAAATCGTCCTTAGGCTCAATCAGTTGGCCAACAGTTTTAATATCAAACATGAGATGTTGAACCAATGCTGGTCCAATTCTGGCCCATCATCTGCGACGCTGGCCCAGCTTCAAACCAGCAATGGTTCAACGCCTCGTGTTTGCTGGGATGCGGCGCTGGCAGTGCATACTGCTGGCGGCGAGTACAAGCCGACACTGACCCAATGTTTGTCAAATGTTGGGCCAGCATCACCGGTGCTGGCCAGTATCCATTCAGCCCTAGTCAGTACTTTATGCTGGCGGTACCTCATGCTGGCGGTACCGGCTCGATGCTTTGAACCAAAGTTGGGTTGATGTTGGCTCGCCATCTGTGACGCTGGCCCACATTCAGCATGGCGCCAAACACGACACGGTAACCCAATACTAGGCTAATGTTGGCTTAGCAACGTAGACGGTGGGCCAACATTAGCCCAGAATTGGGTCAACGTCTTGTGTTTGACTGCCTGCACGATAGAAAGCGCTGGACCGAAATGAATGAGACACTCACAGACACAGACGGAGACAGACTTAGCAGACAGAGGTAAAGCAACATGTCCCCACCTCTGTGTACAGAGGGGAGACATAATAACTCGGGCCAGTCAATCCCAGCTAACACAATACGTCGACCCAATGTTGGTTTATTATTGCGCCAGCATCACAAATTGTGGTACATTGAAACGATAGTGGGTTAGCGTCTAGTGTTTGCAGGGATCTTTGCAGATATTTATATAATTTATACACAAGCAAGTGGATGGCCGAATTCGTTCTTAAACTCACTATTTGATGACCTAACGAAACATGTAAATGTCAAATGTTGTTGTATGTCGGCTGCTGTGAGATCTCAGCAAACACGAGACCTTGACCCAATTCTTGGAAACACTGTGACGTCACTCGGTGAAAACAAGGTTATATAAGAACCCTCCCCCATACTTCATTGTATTAGCCAGCTCGGTGAGAACAAAGGAGGTCGAGGTCATTGAGTTTCACAGAATGGAGTTCTAATGTTGAGCAACAGTCTACAACGCTGAATCTACATTCAACCAACATTGGGGAAGGGGGTTCGGGAGGGTGGTTTGAGAGGAGGGTGCTGGAGTGGTGCGGATTACTTCTTTCTTTTAGATAGTCAAATAATGATCCACACTTATTTCAGTGTGGGTTATGTCCATGAAAGTGTGGATTATTTGACAGAAAGTATGGGTTATTTGAAAGAAAGTATGGATTACTCGAAAAGGACAACAGTTTTCACAAAATAACTTGATTTAGCAATTGTTTCAGTACACCTCCCTAGTAAGCATACAGCGCAAATTGTGCCGACTAGATGCACTGCTATCTCGTCTGAGGGTTCCAGTAGATATAAACTCCGCAACATTTCATAGAGGGGGAGGGGGGAGGGGTGCAGACAGATCCTGTGGTGCGAGTTATCTGCGTAGACCCAACGTTGGTTCAATGTTGGCCCACCGTATACGACGTTTGCTCAAAAGTAGGTCAACTTATCGTGTTTGCTGGGTAGATCCATGTAGTTAGAGATTTATTGTTTACTATGACATTTCTGATGATTGCTTACGCGTATCATTTTATTTAGTAAATTAATGAGAAATGAGTGAGATATTGGATGGATCACTTAAAAACAATAATAACCAACAAAGTTGGAGGAAAATGAACATGCTGTAAAGTCCTTAAAAACTCACGACGAATAGGCCGACGATTTTTCCGGAGAATAAAAAATATATTAAGTTGATAATGGATAAGGTGAAAAGATCCGTAGTAAGACTAATAGCTGGGCCGAAGGTACTTCATTCAAACTAACCACATTGAATATTTCCGGCTTGATCTCAGCCGGTATCTGCTTTATTTATAATTATACTCTAACACAGGTTACGACATCGCAACAGACGCGCATATTGACTACTCAGACGCAGACCGCGATGTGAGCAGTATTGTCATGAATATGTGGTCAGATTTTGCCAAACATGGGTTAGTGAGACTTGTTATTTACTTATGTGAGGGTATTCTATCAAAGTATAACTAGATAAAAGGGATTCAACAGCCACTATTATCAATTTGGGAAGTAATCCATATAATGTAAATAGTTACCCTATTTACACAAATCTGCTAAGGCCTGAATACATTTTAGTTATGTGTTAGATTTTTGCAAGGAAGTAGTGTTTCTGAATGCAGTAGTTTTTTTAGCCGAATGTATCACCTTCAAAAATCAAATCTTCATGAATTTATTATGTAATATAAAATAGGAGAAAAATATTCAACTATAAAAAAAAACTATTTGGTATATTGTTCTTCTATCAGCTCTAGTGAATGAATTTCTATCTAGCATGTTTTTCCGGTCATAAATGATTTGTATATTTCCGAAATTTCTCAGTTCTTCTAAACACGTCGTGTTTTTTTCGTCTATTTGCACATTTAAGTGGATAAAACAATACTGTTATTTACAATACGTATAACTCTTCTCACAATTCTTTACATGCCTAGGTAAATACAATTATTTACTTAAAATGTGTAAACAGAGATGCATATAATGCACACATCTGTGTAAATTAAGTATTTAAATTATATGGCATCTTTCCACAACTGATTATTGCATTCTCAGCACCACATATTAAAATATCTGACCATATTTTTTCTAAGCTCATTGCTGTCACAAATTTTCAAACAGTAATTTGAAAAAAATGTAGGGATTTTTGCCTGAACGTTGAAAGTTTGTTTTTACAAACATCAATGTTATTCGAGAAAGATAAACTAGTGGCATTGTTTACTGTGTGTTTCTTTCAGCAATCCTACACCAAATGTGACCATTAAGAACAACATGACGTGGAACACATTGGATCCGACGCACGCAAATTACTTATATCTTTCTCAAGATCAAATATCAATGAAGGAGCATTTTAAAGCAGACAAGGTTCATCTGTTGACTCAGTTGTTGGGTGAGCTGCTTGTGGTGAGTCCATGGGAATCGCAGGTTGTCTCGTGTGTTGACTGTGGAGATCATCATGGTGTTGGTGCTCTGTGCTGGGTTCTGATGGCATTGTGTCTTCTGTTACTTATTGTGCTAGCAGGAGCTGTCTATAAGCTGGTTGAGCAAAACTCCTGCCACAATCAACGACATCAGCGTGCACGCAGCTGTGACAATAACAAACCGCAAAATGTGTGATTTCTATCGGGGTAATAAATGTTATCGTGGTATTCTTTCTCATTGACTGAAATCTACGGGCCATACACTGGTGAATGTGGATGTATTTTAACTTTTATGATTTTATAGATAAATAGAAGTTATTAGGTAACTAGATGTTTGATTATTGCCACTGTATATTATATACTATTCATAACTCAATCAACTAGTATATCAAGTAGTAAGACTGATCGGGGGAGTATGATAATTTGGCACTGATGGTATTAAATGTTTGGTAAGTATGTAAAGTAAGATGCAGTTTATTTATTATAGGTTATTTTATATATTAAACTATTATATGTTTTAAACTGTGTTATGTGTATTAAAGGAGCACACTCACGGCCTAGTTTTATTCGTGGCTGCTACATAGTCTAAACACCACGGGGCGTTAACCCTTTCAAGCCTGAGTTTACCATTGTCATCTTCATCCACTACAAGCCGCGAATTGCTGTCGCAATTCTCGACTTGTAGTGAATGAAGATGATTTTTTGTGGTTTAAAAATTAAAGAAAATTACGACGTATTGGTAAACAAGTTTCATGGAAATTTTCGTTCTAAAACCCTTGGTTGTATGAGCATTAGGTCTGTTTTCAGGGATGTAAAATGATGCTTTAATGCATCGTGAGGACTTAAAGGGTTAACAGATGGTGATTTTTTATTGCTAAAATATTATTACACTTAACCCTTAGCACACTGCTGTCGACTACGGTAAACATTATGTGCTTTTATTAGCACCTGTATAATCAGTTGTGAAAAGTAAAATATGCTTCCAATCTTGAAACACTGATATATGTTGGTGATTAAATTTCACACATTTTCAGTCACTTGAAGTTGTGTGTCGCGGTAGCGAGACACAACTTCAAGTGACCGAAAATTTAAATTGAATATCTCAGTGCTCTAAGGATTTAAGTGTTTTAAAAGAAAAGTTAAAATTCACTGGCTGGTGCTGCACCCGACAAGTTTAGACTTTTGTAATGGCTGAGATAACGTTTAAAGTTGCTATGATCACTTCTTCCGTGGCTAAGATAACTTGTGTAGTGGCTGAGATAACTTAAAAAATCGATGCGATCACTTCTTCAGTCGTCAAGATAACTTTTGAAAAATGGCTCCTGAGAATGTAAAAGTAATAACAAACATTTATACCATATAAAGTTAACATGAGCGAGAAGTCTTGCTGGTATTCACTAAGAAAACGTTGGAAGTTGTTCAAATGGAGGGATAAAATACAAAGTTAGCGCTTAATTGTTGTACATTTCATATTTAACAGAAATAAAATATTATATATCCACGTTGAAGCCCTTGATAGTTACTTTTAACTGATATCAAAGATGTTGGTACATCTTTTTGATTTTGGGTACCCGGTACTCATTGGACAAAAATGTGAAACACTGTCAATTTCCGTGGGCTGGAAGAAAAGGGCCCAACATTTTACATCCAACCCAAAAAGTGTGTAATATGTTCAAATAACTCATTATTTTTTTTATTCCAAATATTCGTTTATTTTAAGTCAACAATAATTCTAGAACATGTTTGAATCAAAATTAAATATTTATTATACACAAAAATCAGTTGAGAGAAAAGTATTGTCACTATGTACTTAAAAAAGGATGAAAAATAGGCAAAATGAAGGGTTAAAGTAGCAACTACAAGCTCTCTTGTGCATTTGTCAAAGATTAGACCCTGCTTATTTTACATCCGTGGCTTTCAATTGATATCAAATATATTGATATAGCTCAGAATTTGACTACTCATTCGGCAAAACTGTGAGATATTTACCATTTTCCTGAGCCCAAAGAAAAGCGCGCAAATTTTACGTCTAACCAAAAAAGCATGTAATATGTTCACATAACTCATTATTTTTTTTATTCCAAATGGGTTTATTTTAGGACAACAATAGTTCTAGAACATGTTTGAATCAACACTAAACATGTGTACCATACAAAAATCAGCTGAGAATTCTTTTTGTCGATTTACTGAAAAAGTAGGGAAAAAAATCAAATTAAGGGTTAAAATACCAACCTAAAGCTTTCTTGTGCATTTGTCAATGATCAGACACAAAATATTTTACATCCATGTGCAGGCCTGTGCAGTAGCTTTTTATTGATATCATATATATTGATATAGTCCAAAATTTGACTACTCAGTGGGCAATAATGTGAGCTATGGTCAATTTTCCTGAGACTGAAGAAAAGCGAGCTAATTTTATGTCTAACCAAAAAAGCGAGTAATCTGTTCACATAACTCATTATTTTTATTCCAAATGGGTTAATTTTAATTCAACAAATAATTCTAGAACATGTTGGAATCAAAACTCAACATTTACACTATACAAAAATCGGCTGAGAGAAAAGTATTTTGTCTATTTACTGAAAAAGTATGAAAAAACGGTAAAATTACGCGTTAAAAAACAACTTAAAGCTATATTGTGCATTTGTCATTGATCAGACACAAAATATTTTACATCCAGGTGAAAGCCTGTGTCATATGTGAGTGATAATAAATATTTTAACATTATTTAAATAGAAAATTACCACACTTTTAGCAAACAATCACCTCATACGCAATATTTCAAATTGCGGTTTGCGATTTTGAAGGTACTAGTGTTTAAAGGCTTTTTACGGTACTTTAGGACAGGATGATTTTTGTAAGACGCGCATATTCGGATTCCTGAGAAAATTTCACTATAGGTGGACCTCTTGGATCGTATGGACCTTTCAACACAAATACCCCCCCCCCCCCTCTAGCTCTGAGACTAATATGTTCAAGACGTAAGAACATTTATCTGACAGCTATGCATACAGCAATGAACATACTACGTAAGAATATACAGTATATAATAAAGTATTGATGGAGATAATAAAAAAATATAAAAAACAGAAACTAAATAATAATATATGGTTAGCTATGGTGAGCGCATCCTACGTTACCGTAGTTGTTTTACTAAATCACTAAAGTAAAGTATTGAAACATCTATTCCGATTACATAAAGAAATAAAACATATAAATAAAACATATAATGCAATATCATTAAAAACACATGACAATAAAATAAAATATTACAGGTGAGATAAAATAACATATATAAATAAATGTTTACATTATCATCATCATCATCATCATCATCATCATCATCATCATCATCATCATCATCATCATCATCATCATCATCATCATCATCATCATCATCATCATCATCATCATCATCATCATCATCATCATCATCATCATCATCATCATCATCATCATCATCATCATCATCATCATCATCATCATCATCATCATCATCATCATCATCATCATCATCATCATCATCATCATCATCATCATCATCATCATCATCATCATCATCATCATCATCATCATCATCATATTTTACTATGACACAATGTACCCTAAAGAGCTCTTCATCAGATGGACGAAGTGATTTAAACGAATAATCATGCCAAGAGAAGAGGAAACTCCCAATAATTTTGATTTAAAAAGTTCTACATATTCCAAATGTATTTACAAAGCCATGGGACACTATTGATACATTTAACAAGAACTGTGTATTATATTAAGATAACGTAGCTCTGTTATGATCAGGTCAGGTGTCTGATCAGGTGTCTCTTTTACACTGCACTTCTGGAAATTGGTGGGATTCAAGTGAAAAGCTGATGAGTGAACAAGTGATTTATTACTGTTATCTTATAAAGACATGCAAAGCCAGGCAAATCTGGGACAAACGTAGTTATTACCATAAAATAAAACTTATCGAATTTTATCTACACACAATAAATATTTGATACAATTAGTATCATGATGTGAAGAACCATCGAGTAAACCAAAATTATGTAATCATTATGATGTCAATGACAGGTGAACTAAAAACTATTCATAATTTTAGATATGAAGGTGCAAGTTTCTAAGTATATTACCAGAAGACATATTCAGCAACTTGCGCAGCTTCCATGTAGAGGGATATGTATGGTATTGTTTTAAGAGGAGTTCTATTCTCTCCGTCTCAAAAAAATTACATACAAATAGTTACCGTAATAAAATTCATCATCAATGTCTCCTGGAGTAATGTCACATTAAGTACATAAACGGGTGTCCCGAAGAACCCGTTTTCTACAACCAGTTTCTACAGCGGAGTTTAGTTAATATAATATTCAGCTTACGTGGTGGAGAGATTAAGTATTTTCAAAAGTAAAAGTGGTCTTGAACGTTCTATAAATTATACACTTTCCAGATTCGTTGATTCCCGTTATCCATTGATTGATAAACTGGTCTCGAATTCTCAGTTTTATTGACTGTCTAAAGCACTCACGGCTTGGCGGTAGAGACTGGCGCTATTCCAAATACCAGATAAGCCCAATGTGTCTTTAACAAATATAAGCCAATGTGGACTACAAACATCCGAAGTATGCAATTTGAATTATATTTATTATAATAGTGAGGATATTTTATTAGGGGCCTACATTTATTATGTTCTAGGAACCCGGAGCCGTCGGGACAGGGGCTATATTCTCAAACAACTAGCTGAAGATTATTGAGTACATCTCCAAAAAGAATGACATTTGCCACTTTATTGGGTTATTCTCATAATGACTGTATGTATTTGGGGATTATATATAATATTAGTACATACATTGAACAGTACCGCACATTGCGACATGTGCTTTGTCAGTTTTAACACATGGACCAATTTACAAAAGATACTTTACGTATCCAGCAAACACAACACATTTGTATAACATTTGTACAATGTTGGACCAACGTCGAAGACGTTGGGCCGACGTTGTACAAAAGTTATACAAATGTTTTGTGTTTGCTGGGTATTTATGGCTGATTAACACACAGTATAACAGTCCAGTATAAGGGTCCAGTCTACTACAGCCTGCTCTGTTAAGTCCTTAAATTGACGATAATGTCATCCAAAATAACAATATAATATGATTAACTTGTTCAATTGTTGGATCACTCATTGATATTTTTCATTCTTTAAATGGCAATCCTTCTATAAACCCTGCATGATTCAATAATTATTTGTGGTTAGGATTTTTATTTATTAGTCGCCCGCAGAAAAACAACACCAAAAGCAAAATATTACATAGTTAGCTAGAAAATAAGTCATATCTCTTTCTGGCACTAGTTATGTTTCACGATACAGTCTGCATCATTTTTTTTATCTTGATCCAGTTTAAATGCACTTTCTAAGCTATGTCTAGCTTACAGTATAATCTGATAAAGTGGTTGATTACGATGATAACTATGTTTTAAGATAAGGTAGTTTGTAGTCGATAGCGGCCCGTGGGAAAGCATGCATCAGTTGTTTGTGTTTTATAGCGTCATCCGCGTACCACCTCTCTACTGTCACATTGATCAACTGTGGCGCTCTCAGCAGGGAACTTACAACACATGTACCACCCACGTTATTCAAAACCTAAAACACAAAATGACTCAAATAAAAATTAAACACGCGTTTTCATCATTATACAAATAAAAATAATATATATTTTTTATATATTTTCAAGTGAAGTATTCCAACCAATCACAGACGTCATTTAATCACGTTACCTGAATGGCGCCACCTATCATCGGGGGCACCTAAGCATTCACGCTGGGCTCCTGGTAGGCATTTCAGCAGATCACCTCCCCCCAATTCAAATTATTAACAGAATCAGTGAAGTATGACAACTTCGCCAGTAAGGCCTACTATGGACACCCTTTTCATGATAGGTGAACGCCCAACGCCAGTGAATCTGCGTTATTAAGCTAATTTACACAGGTTCAATCAGTCGCAATGGCCCAGGCTGGGTTGAATGCGACGTGGCAATAGTTCAAAAAGCCTGGTGCTTCTGAATATTTAGGGGCGGTCACGAAAGGTAGCATAGCGCGGCGCCATGTAATCACAACAATGCTTTAGTGAACATACACAACAAATGCATAGGCCCTATCAATAGTTTTTTCTAAATATTGTAAGTCCCACTAAAAATAAGCAGCCTCTCAAGAGTATTTTTAGTTCAAATGTGTTAATATTTAATGTAGGTTAAAAAATAATTTCAGGAGAAAGGAAGAGTCATCATTTAACCCTTTCAGTGCGGGGACCGTCCTTAAACGTCAGATTCTGACGTCCATGGACGTCAGATTCTGACGTATAAAGGGGTTCCCCGCACTGAAAAAAATGATATATTTCTAATGGCCCTTGACCCATAACATACGTATTAGAATTACCGGGAAAGAGCTAACTAAGACTTTTATGATGGTTTCGAATTGAAAAAAACACTTGGTCTCCATGGTTTATACAAAAATATTCAGCGTTGTAAGGGTTAACCCTTTAACCGCTAAATTATTCAATCTGAATTTTCACCCACTTGAAGTTGTGTCTCGCTGACGCGATCCACAATTTCAAATGAGATTAGACAAAATGGAGGTCAACTGTTTTCAAATCTTGCTGATTGATGTCACATTTTTATCTTACACATGTTTAAAAGGTGGAACTTATTGTGTTAATAACAAAAATTAAAACCCGGATATATTCGGCACCGGTGGTTAAAGGGTTAAAGACAACATTTGATACTTTACCAATGATGTGATATCGGGCATCTGAACTATAGAGCGTGTGGGCGCTTCCAGGATACACTCCAGCCTCAGTTGATTCACACGTGTGTACTCACACACCTGCTGGATCCCTGCCAGATCCTGACGCCCTCTCATGGTCACCATCCGGATCTTCACGCGATTAAATGCCGGCAAACAGCTCCACTTTGGGTGGCAGTGAAGAATCAAATTGTCCAGACCGTCAGCTGCCGCCACCAGGCGGGCTAGTGTGGCGATTTTCTGCATGCTGCATGTCGCATGACTGGGAATGGACAGCTCCTTCACCCGACCTATTGTATCCTTGATTAAAAATATTTGTTCGTGTGTACTATAAAGACAACTTGATATAATTTATTGATCATATTAGTGATAGCGCAAATTTCAACAAAATGTATGCAGGTGAATTACGTTTCATCAACTTTGCAGTGCCCCAGCAAACACAAAACATTTGTATAGCATTTACACAATGTTAGACCGACGTCGAAGTGGACCGACGTTGTATAAATGTTATGCAAATGTTTTGTGTTTGCTAGGCGCGCGACTCCTTTGTTTTTACGTAATAATTTTTGTTACCATGATTTTGCCAAGGAATATTCCCGTAATGCCATGTACAGATGTAGATGCCGCTAGACCCTGTACTTTCGTCACCACAAACTATATTTTTGCGGACCGGCTTTATTTTATTAGATGCCCAGCAAACACAAGACATTGAACCGATGATGATTTAATATTGGTCCAGCGTCGTAGGAAAATGATGTTTTTGTCAATGTGAAGATAAAATGCTCTATACTCTTGCCATCAATTATAAAATTGTAAAGTTACTGAAGGTGTACTCAAATACAACCGTAGAATAAACTCAGGTTTACAATATATTTAGTTAAAATTATTATCACTTACACTCAGATTGGTTTGATAAATATCAATCCATAGCTCAATGAATTCTCGCTCCATAAAAAACAGCTCTTCATTAAGTCCGCATATCTGTGTCAATGGGTTAATGATCGAATACAATATCATAATCAACTATCTGGTATTTAGGTGAGAACATTAAAATAACTAGAGTTGTTTTATACTTAAACACACATTACTCTTTAATGGATTTAATTTTTTATCCTGGATTCTGAATTACTCACAATACTTAATTTATGACTACTTTTCAAATTATTTTTAAAAAATGGTTTAAAACCCATAGAATGACATTTGTACATGAGGGTAATTATTCAGTAAAAAAAACGTGTTTGCATAATGTAATATAATAAAAAGAATGTTACTTTATTTTCCAAACCAAACTGTTGGGTTGTTAGTAGTTCGATCTCTTTTTTCAAATCTTCCTTCTGTGTTGCGATAATAAAAGATGAATTAAATTAAATGTCCAAGGTCTACATAATATGTAGGATGTTATGGATTATTTGCACACGAAGATTTATGATTTGATTTATTATATCTCTAAAGAAAACCTATCCTTAATTTTGCTAACCGATTTTCCAAGGATGTAAAAGATAAAAACATCCCATTTAATATATGCTTGATTTTTTAGACATTTAAAATCATCATTAAGAAAGGTCGATTTTTCTAGGTAATTAGCGAAAAAACCCGCTTCAATTCAATGGCAACGATATTCCAAGAAGTAGAATAATTTATTGTACCTCAACCAACACCTGCATTTTTTCATTGCGTTCTTTGTCGTACAACTTCTGTAAATTATACAGCTGCTCTGCAACTAAAGCACTCTGTATAAAGAAAACAATACATCGCAGACATTGATGCCCATCAAAGTAAACACAAAACATTTGCATAACATTTGTACAATGTTGGATCAACGTCTGAGGCGTTTGGCCGACGTTGTACAAATGTTATACCAAAGAGGTTGTCGGTACCGGGTATCTATGTTGGGGTAGTACAGTAGCAAAGCTGTTGGCAAACCAGTGATGTAGCTTTGGTAATAATTCACTCCAGTAAAGATGGTACTTCTTACAAGTATTGTACAGGGCTCACGGTCACTCAATACTAAAAATTAGTCGAACTGTATTTCTGTGTAAAACATCAGAACAGACTGGAGTCTGGAGCCCGTTTAATTACAGCGTCACAATCAGGCCAAAATCATCATTTTTATTTTGGCTCCTGTACTTGAGCACAATAGGTCACCATGTCCATAGACCATGTAGACTAGAATTGCATAAGTTTTTTTAAATTTCGTGTTGCGCGTTTACCAGTTAAGCGAGAAATAAGGACTAAAATTTTTTTCGGACATGCATGTCCAAAATAAGAAATACGAGAATAACTGATAAATGCGGCTTTCGGCACACTTGCTATGTTGCCACAGCAGCCCAAAAATTAAAAGATTTCCACAAATCAAGAAGCGAACATAACATATTGGCTTTTGGATGATTTTTAGCCTGATTGAGTCGCTTTAAACAACTGAAGCTCACTCTTATGTGTGAGAAATGTCTACTTATTCACTATACAATTACTCTAGATTTGTTTTGAATATTTCGTACTCTTTGGTAGCAATACCACAATAGAAAAGATAAAACAGAGGACCCGTGGTCCTTCTTTTTTACATAGTCAGCTCTGTTTAGTATGATTGAAAACTAGTCGTATAATAAAACGAAACTTTAAATCAGAATAAATGATCAACAACCTACCTTAAATGACAAATAATAGCCATATAATTTATAATAAAGCAACTAGACTTAATATTATTCAAACCTAAAATTAAATTACTAATGAATATGTTAGGTTGGCATAACTTTCCTGACATCTACCAATGTCTAGAGCGCCAGCAATGTCATATAATGGCCATCAGATTTTGAACAAATCAGCACCAAACACTTAATGTTAATATACCGCCTTGCATTTCAAGTTGGGGATTGTAAAGTGAATTCCTGTGTCATCGGTGTCGGAGTTACCATTACCTGTTGACACAATGCACACTAACCATGATAACTTTGTCATTTTTTTTATTTATCATGCTCAAATGTGTAGGCCTACTGCACGTTGCTGATAAGTTTTTCTTGGACGAGCTTTAAAAAATTACCGCGAGCGACGACATCTTAAAGATTCATACAGCTTTGAAATGCGCATGTGTGGGACGGTCAAGTGTAGGCCTACATTAGCCTATAGAGTACTTTTTGACGGCATTAAAGTCAGTGACTGAACTGATTACAGGATACTACTCCAACGAGAAATTGGCCCAATGCTGTTTTAATCTTATGCCAACGTCTGCGACGTTGGCCGACATTAAACCAACATTTGGTGAGTGTGCCGTGTTGGCTGGGAAAGCTGTTACTGTCAATATGCTGGCGGTCAACTGTTTCCAGATACCCACGGTAAAACAGCCTTTTGTGTCACAACACAGAGCCCACATGAGAGAAATGGTGAATTATTTCCTCATAGATGTCGCTCAAGTATATAGAGTTTCTATGACTTGGATACTTGCTCTTAATGCGGCGATGGGTATGAAACGCATATAGTATTATTATCTTGGCTGATAACTGTCGATGTGGGGTGATATGTCATTGTGGAATGTCCAGGGGCCACTGTTGCATTCTGGGGATCACATTGTCCCGAGTATTTTGACAGTTAACTACACCTTTAATTAAATTATGATCTTATCCTATACAACACACGTGACCAGTTATCGGACAAGATAATGATACGGAAATAATACCTGAATAATACCTGAATTGGTTGACATAACAAAGGCCGACTAATATCGTTCACACATATTTTAATTCATTAATAATATCATATTTTAGCAGCACGGCCGCGTTTTCTCGAATGTGCTGTGTTTGTGTATCAAAATTAAAAGGCCCTGTGAAGTGATTTCAGTTCATCAATATAATTAAAGTATATATCACAATGAACTATCTCATAACTTAGCAGATTATTTTAGTCCACTAATTATCTGAAATGTGCACATTTCTTGGGTTGGGCGATTGTCCCACCTCATGACTTCACACACAAAAACCGCCCATTATTGAATCTGAATTAACATTGAAACTGCATCGGGTATACAGGTATATGTTTCATGTTTCTTGTATTTGTACATGAGCTTAACTAGATTTCTATTAATTTCAATGTGCCCGCATCGACAGGGTGAATAAGGGGCGAGTGAATGCAAGACGCTGATCTGGAGCGGACGCGGTGATGGCCATCAATTCTAGTGCTGCACCTGCATTCAGGCAGCGTTGGACAGGCGTTCCGTATTGACTTTGGTCAGTTTTATAAAATCATTCAATACATCATCACCTACATGTAGCCTACATGCACATGTATTATAACCAGCCAAGCATGTCTCCACCTTTTAACGTCACGACTTAGCTCCGCCCCTACTTTTGCCTTTGGGAAAATCGTTCCCAGTGGTTTAGAAATGGGAGCTGATCACTCTAATATATAAAAAATCATCTAAAATAGTATGAAATATGACATTGTGCAGAGTAGGTCTGGGACCTACATGGGGCCTTTAAATGAATTGGTATTGATTATCTTCCGTTATATTTAAACTCAGGTGCTTCCTCAGCACAGAAAGTGGACGTAAAAAAGCCTTCTAAAATATTGGAACCGGTTAGAAACTGAATAATTTTTTTTTTTTTTTTTTTTTTATTGATTAAAATGTACAATACAAATACAAATTATGTATTATCAGTAAATAAATTGTTCATTTAAAAGCACATTCATTGAAGCCGTTGCCGACTCATTGTAAAAGAACAAAGAATCGACATCGGCCCAATGCGAGTTACTGACACAGTCATGTTCACAGAAAAAAAAACAAGAGCACACTCGATAATAGCCCGCCGCCGAATTATGATAAAGAAAGTAAAGACGAATGTCATCACGTAAATAACAACCCAAGATATAAATGGTATGTTAAACCAGCCGCTTTTCAAGTTATCGCGCCCACAAGGTCAAATTATGGACGTAAAATAAATGTGAAAAATGGCAATAAGTTGACCATTTTGATTTTTTTACCGGCCATTATTGAGCTTGTCCAAGAACTGCTTATTAGTAACATGCATAACAAACTTGAGGAGGATACTTGTGAAAATGTTGAAGTTATCGCGCCTACAAGGTCAAATTATTGACGTAAAATGAGAAAAATCGCAATAAATCGGCCATTTTGGATTTTTTTTCAGCCATTATTGAACTTGTCCAAGAACTACTTATTAGTAACATGCATAACAAATTTGAAGAGGATATGCGAAAAACTTTTCAAGTTATCGCGCCCACAGGGTCAAATTAATGACATAAAATGAGAAAAATCGCAATAAATCGGCCATTTTTTTTTTTTTTTCAGCCATTATTGAACTTCTCCAAGAACTACTTATTAGTAATATGCATAACCAATTTGAAGAGGATATGTGAAAAACTTTTCAAGTTTTCGCGCCCACAAGGTCAAATTATTGACGTAAAATGTGAAAAATCTCAATAAATCGGCCATTTTTCTTTTTTTTCCGGTCATTATTGAACTTGTCCAAGAACTACTTATTAGTAACATGCATAACCAATTTGAAGAGGATATGTGAAAAACTTTTCAAGTTATCGCGCCCACAAGGGCAAATTATTGACGTAAAATGTGAAAAATCGCAATAAATCGGCCATTTTTTTTTTTTTTTCAGCCATTATTGAACTTGTCCGAGAACTGGTCATTAGTAACATGCATAACAAATTTGAAAAGGATATGTGAAAAACTCTTCAAGTTATCGCGCCCACAAGGTCAAATTATTGACGTAAAATGTGAAAAATCGCAATAAATCGGCCATTTTTTTATTTTTTTCGGCCATTATTGAACTTGTCCGAGAACTGGTCATTAGTAACATGCATAACAAATTTGAAAAGGATACGTGATAAACTTTTCAAGTTATCGCGCCCACAAGGTCAAATTATTGACGTAAAAGGTGAAAAATCGCAATAAGTCGGCCATTTTGAATTTTTTTTCAGCCATTATTGAACTTGTCCGAGAAGTGGTCATTAGTAACATGCAAAACAAATTTGGGAAGGAAACATGAAACACTTTTCAAGTTATCGCGCCCACAAGTAAATGTTAACGCCGACGCCGACGCCGACGCTGACGCCGACGCCGACGCCGACGCCGACGCCGACGCCGACGACGCCGAACTTCAATTGCAATAGCCCACCTTTTTTAATTAAAATTAAAAGGCGGGCTAAAAACTAGTACTCAGTGAATGCGAGACACTGCCACAATACCATATCAATGTCGGGCCATAAACGCTGGCCCGGCACAGAACTAACACCATGCCAGCGTCTCCCGTTTTCTGGCTATGTGGTATGGTATCATAGTTGACAATACATGACCCACCAGACACAAGGCGGTGAAAGCAACGCCGGTTCAACGCCGGTCCACTATCGACGACACCGAACCAACGCCAAAGCGACACCGATTCAACACCCTGCGCCTGACGGGGAAAGAAGATAATTTTTCTGTTGGTTCAGCGTTGGTCGACACTCGACGACGCTGAACCAACGCTAAAGTAACACCTATTCAACACCCTGCGCCTGCTGTTGGTATAATGTCTGGCTACTGCCGGAAAGATGTCCAGCCACCAAATCAGGACATGGTCAACCGTCGTGCGTTTTGCCCAGCATACACAACACGCCAAAAAAGGATGCGGGGTCAGTGCTGGGCCAGCGTTTGCAGCGCTGGCCAAACACCGACCCAACAAATGGCTCGAGTCTTGTGTATGCCGTGCCACCAGTATATTATTTATTATTGTAACGCTGAATATTATGCTTGTAAAATATTGTTATTATATAATTCAAATATAATAGGGTTCAGTTGTGTATGCCTCTCTGGTCTTGAGAGCCAAGATCAAGCGTTCTAGATCTTGACCCTCGAGGCCAGCTGCCGTGACCTCACCAATATTATGGTGATATGGTGAGGTCACAATAATATTATGGTGAGGTCAGAACATTTAAAAGACACAACAACACAGCATATTACCACTCACATGCACGGATATAAAAAAAAAGTATATCACCTGATCACGGCATGCATGTGTGTTGGAATATATAGTTATAGCTGCAGACAGATATCTTACTTATCACTCCTCCTTGCGAAAAGGGATGATGTATATTACTTTTGTAAAAATCACGAAAAAGGAGGAATACATAAGTGCAATAACTGTAATTGGGTTTTGCTGCTGTAATAACTTGATATAATTTACATTCTCTTAAGTTAATTAAAGAAATACCATGAGATGATTTAATTAATTTAATTAATAATAGAAACTGAATAATTGCAATATTTTGTGGCAGTGGGAAAAAAGATTCAAAGATCCATGGATACGTCTATGCATGTTATTTGTTTTATTTTTTACCTCCTTAGGCTCATGTTATATTTAATCAAACTGTTATTCGAATCGCTTGAATTTAGAATTACTAGCTATGTATGTGACTATACAAGGTGAGATCATGAATCTTTATATTATTAGTAATTTCCATTAAATTTGAAAATATTACCGTTTCTTCGAGTCCAGCTTTATCCGTTTGCAGATCCATAAGATCCTTTTCAATCAAGTCAATCTGCGGAAAAGAATGTCTGTTACATTCATGGTATTTTAGGATAATTTAATCTTAATTTATAGACGTTGATATACATTATAATACAGTGCAACCAATGTTTTACAGTATATGTAGCAGTACACAACATTATGTATAGTACTGCGGGACCAGTCACAAGCTGAAACGTAATGTGCAGCGAATTACACTTATTCAAAACATGCTAGAACATTGCAAAGTTTTCTAGCGTTCCGGATTATGGATCTGAAATATTATCCGCATAAATCCGTACTTCCTTTTAATCTTCCAAAGCGCCCATGAATTAAACAAAAATGATGTACGTTTTTTTATTATATTCCTCTTGGCCAGATACTGGAACTTGTAGCTGTAGACATCGTTTTTTTCGCACAATTCGCGATCGTAAATTAGGAAATTCCGATAGACTTCACATTAGCGAATAAAAAAACAATCTATTTAGTCTATCTTCTAGATCTATCAGGGTCGTCGGGCAGTGGTTAAAGCTGCCTGATTGGAAAGATGGAGATCGCGGGTTATTCCCACGCTCTGGCATTCAGGTTTCAAAGACATAAATGTTTCTTCTTCGCTCACTCGTAAACATCCAGTATTATGGAGAGTCTGTGTGACCGAGACGTAGCGTGCTGGGTCTAAGACCACCAGGGCTCGAATTTGAAATCCTGCGTCTGGAGGGCAGTGTCATCTCACCATCTTCAGAAGGGGCTCCTGGCCCAGTTTAGCCTATATGTGCACAAGGTGCCCTAAGACCCGATCCATCCACTTATTATATATCTCTCAGTATTCTCAAGCAATAAACCTTCATAGGCAAAGAGGGATTCTATTGAGAGGTCGAGGGAGTAATGCGGGTCCAGGTGGTAGTACAGATGCCATGGGGGTTGTGGCTCGAGGGGGGGGGGGACGGGGCAATGCAAATCGAGGGGGGTTTTGGTCGAGCCGGTTGTACGTCGAGGGTCGTGGAGTCAAGGGGTAATGTGAATATCCCATTCAAAATCATGTAATGTTATACAAATGCAGCATGAAAATGTGATACAGACAAAATAAAATAAATTAGTTTATGATACTCACTTTTTCTTCAAATTGTCCACGTGCAAATCCCCATTCCAGTGTGTTCTTGTCTAATTGACCTACTTGTGATTTCAATTTTTGTTGTAGTAAATCGATCTGTTATTGAAAAAACTAATGTTTAAAAATGCGTTTACAATTATTTCCCTCGTAAAATCATAGCCAGTGTAAAAAACATATGTAATTTTCCAGAGATTATGATCTTAAAGTCTAATCTCGACTGTTACTTTCTTGCCGTTGTTAAATGGTTCCGTATATAAGACGTGATAACTGGCACCCACATTAGCAGTTTAGGTAGTATAGAATAACATCACATATAGTAGAAAATTAATTAGGTATTTATCTTGTGGAAGAGTAAAAACAACCTGATGTATATCTGTACATAAAAAACATACATTAATTATCGCACGTATTATACAATACGGTGGTTTAACTTGTACGTGGAACAAATCCGTAACTGGTTGTTGAAACTTACATCCTGACTATTCCAGTTATTATTGTTACGAATTTATTTCTAAAATATTGGAACCGGTTAGAAACTGAATAATTGCAATATTTTGTGGCAGTGGGAAAAAAGATTCAAAGATCCATGGATACGTCTAAGCATGTTATTTTTTTTATTTTTTACCTCCTTAGGCTCATGTTATATTTAATCAAACTGTTATTCGAATCGCTTGAATTTAGAATTACTAGTTATGTATGTGACTATACAAGGTGAGATCATGAATCTTTATATTATTAGTAATTTCCATTAAATTTGAAAATATTACCGTTTCTTCGAGTCCAGCTTTATCCGTCTGCAGATCCATAAGATCCTTTTCAATCAAGTCAATCTGCGGAAAAGAACGTCTGTTGCATTCATGGTATTTTAGGATAATTTAATCTTAATTTATAGACGTTGATATACATTATAATACAGTGCATCCAATGTGTTACAGTATATGTAGCAGTACACAACATTATGTATAGTACTGCGGGACCAGTCACAAGCTGAAACGTAATGTGCAGCGAATTACACTTATTCAAAACATGCTAGAACATTGCAAAGTTTTCTAGCGTTCCGGATTATGGATCTGAAATATTATCCGCATAAATCCGTACTTCTTTTTAATCTTCCAAAGCGCCCATGAATTAAACAAAAATGATATACGTTTTTTTATTATATTCCTCTTGGCCAGATACTGGAACTTGTAGCTGTAGACATCGTTTTTTTCGCGCAATTCGCGATCGTAAATTAGGAAATTCCGATAGACTTTACATTAGCGAATAAAAAAACAATCTATTTAGTCTATCTTCTAGATCTATCAGGGTCGTCGGGCAGTGGTTAAAGCTGCCTGATTGGAAAGATGGAGATCGCGGGTTATTCCCACGCTCTGGCATTCAGGTTTCAAAGACATAAATGTTTCTTCTTCGCTCACTCGTAAACATCCAGTATTATGGAGAGTCTGTGTGACCGAGACGTAGCGTGTTGGGTCTCAGACCACCAGGGCTCGAATTTGAAATCCCGCGTCTGGAGGGCAGTGTCATCTCACCATCTTCAGAAGGGGCTCCTGGCCCAGTTTAGCCTATATGTGCACAAGGTGACCTAAGACCCGATCCATCCACTTATTATATATCTCTCAGTATTCTCAAGCAATAAACCTTCATAGGCAAAGAGGGATTCTATTGAGAGGTCGAGGGAGTAATGCGCGTCCAGGTGGTAGTACAGATGCCATGGGGGTTGTGGCTCGAGGGGGGCGGGGGGGGACGGGGCAATGCAAATTGAGGGGGGTTTTGGTCGAGCCGGTTGTACGTCGAGGGTCGTGGAGTCAAGGGGTAATGTAAATATCCCATTCAAAATCATGTAATGTAATACAAATGCAGCATGAAAATGTGATACAGGCAAAATAAAATAAATTAGTTTATGATACTCACTTTTTCTTCAAATCGTCCACGGGCAAATCCCCATTCCAGTGTGTTCTTGTCTAATTGACCTACTTGTGATTTCAATTTTTGTTGTAGTAAATCGATCTGTTATTGAAAAAACTAATGTTTAAAAATGCGTTTACAATTATTTCCCTCGTAAAATCATAGCCAGTGTAAAAAACATATGTAATTTTCCAGAGATTATGATCTTAACGTCTAATCTCGACTGTTACTTTCTTGCCGTTGTTAAATGGTTCCGTATATAAGACGTGATAACTGGCACCCACATTAGCAGTTTAGGTAGTATAGAATAACATCACATATAGTAGAAAATTAATTAGGTATTTATCTTGTGGAAGAGTAAAAACAACCTGATGTATATCTGTACATAAAAAACATACATTAATTATCGCACGTATTATACAATACGGTGGTTTAACTTGTACGTGGAACAAATCCGTAACTGGTTGTTGAAACTTACATCCTGACTATTCCAGTTATTATTGTTACGAATTTATTTGAGCTCCCTACGTTTTTGAACTAATACGATAAGGACAACTTTATCAAATACCGTGTTCTTATTCCCTACTCGCTGACAGGTGAATCGACTTTATGTCGGAATAAAATATTGAATTAATATATTTTTGTTGACAATACAAAGTAAATATCTTTTATTTTGAAGATGAAAATGCAAGCAATTAATGTTCAGCAAATCAAAATAAATATAGAACGACTAGTCATGCGTATAGCATACAATTGCGTACTTACAAATGTGTCCTTTTCTGCAAATGTATCTTCAAATGCTTTAGTCATGTCGTCCCACTCTGCTTTTTTCTCTTCTTGGTATTCTTCTAAATATTGTTCTCTTTCCATTGATTAATAAAGCTAGACAGACAGACAGACAGACATCATTTGTATGAACTGCGTATTTAGTGTAGGCTCATATGTCACATATAACACTTTCGTGCGATTTGTCTGTTAAAATTGATTTCTCACTTGATTCTGACTCAAAATATCATGAAGATAAAAAAAAAAAGGGATTGCATTTTTTCAAGGCCGAGAAAAGGTCTAAAATGGCGAAATCCAAGATGGCCGCCAAAGTATAGAAAAATAAACATATTTACGAATAATTTTGCAACTACATAGGCTAGAGATATAAATGATATGTCTATTCTTATGTTTTCAGGTATGAGAAAGCCAATTCTTTTATTTATTTTTAGTAAAAAATATTGTAAAGTCTATTTTTATGCAAATATGAGCAAAAACAACCGGATATCGCAGTGAAACTGCGGCTAACATTGTTTTTGCTGATAGTTTTTTTTCTGTTTTGATTATGCTTGGTTAGTTCCCCTATGGTGAGATCTGGTCGGATGTGGAGCTCTCATCCTTGAGGATGTTTTGTAAAACATGAAAATCAAAATAGCTGCCAGGAAATCACTGAAGTTATATTTTCCATAATATTTTTATCAGGAACTACAATAAAACAAATCTTACCATCATTTGACATCATTAAATTGCCTAAAATGCTACGATAAGCCTTATTATATATATTCCCAAGTTAATTACATACCGGCACATAAATTCATTATATGCGTGTAGTAAGCTTACACAATACCGTCTGGGGGTAAATCCCCTGGACATGCCCAGAACCCATTATTGTGCGAGCAAAGGAAAACACCAATAACCCACCATGCCCTATCACCTCCACCCTCACATCATCATCTGTACATCATTCATCTCATCAATTGACTAAAATGTTTTTATCGTATAATTATATTATAATGTCAATTATTATATGTCACTTAAAAAAACATTTGTGCCGAAAAGTGACGTAAAGCAATGATTTACTAGTAGTTAGTAGTAAGCCTATACATCACCCATAAACATAACTAACTGCATGATAGGTTAGAATATAAACCAAGCGTAATTGTTCAGATACACTGACGGTCCCTTTCCCGATGGATGCTTTATAATGTAATTTCAATGTCAAATCATAGAAAATCTTAAAAAATTAATTCCAATCTGGTATATTCTGCGCATAATTCTAAAATGCAAGACGTCAAATGCGCAACTAACACTTCTGAAAGCCAAAAATGCTAAATGATGTCATGTTACATACTAAATTAGAAAAGTGGAAGAATAACTGAACTATTTGTCATATTTAGATATTTACACAGGTCAACATATGCCTGTAGGTAATAATAACTCTGTGCTATATATAGATTATTTGCAAAAGGTCTGACAGAACAAGGTCATACCATACTGGTTTTTTCACACCCGTTCTCAAGCAGTTCACTTGCAAAATTTGTCGCAAAAAAGTAATGTTTTACTCATTAATGGAAAAGGGTACGCTAAAGAAAAAAAAGATTGCAGGGTTGGCCTTTACAGTAACAAACAAATATCATACCAAGGACAACCTAAGGTCATTGCAAAGTTCGATAATAGCTCTTCGTACATAAAACAATTATTACGCATTTCTGGCATTTAGTTGTCATACAATCTAAACTATCCTCCACAAAAGATATTTTATTCATTTGTTGAATCCAATTCATTCTTGCAGCTAGGCCTATATTTTGGGAGAGTTGAAACTAACATTGGTCATAATATTATGGTGATGACAAAAGGCGGCAGCACTATTTGGATTTTGCATTGCTGTTGTAAAATTCCTGGATTGTAAGTTAAGAGCAGGCCAAATGTATCCTTGTGGCACGTATGTCTGAAAAATGTATTCAACATTTAGTATGTTTGAAGTTGAGATGACCTTAACCGTGTATGGGTCTGGCCTTGAGTTACTTAGCGTTAGAGTTACTGCCCTACTACGATAAATCATATTAATTTATTGCGGAATATTATTCATAATAAATAAATGTACGGTACATTATACAATTTGAATGAGAATTAAATGAGTTAATCTGAAATGAAAGAAAATTAATCTGAAAAGAAATAAAATTATTATTTAAAGAGCTATTATAGCTATGATCATGATTGTGTAAAGTCATTATCCTTAAATTTATATTTTATCTTATAATTATGTGATATACGTAATTATGTCAATAACCTCATGAAAACTGTTATCGGTACATTTAATTCACTGATACCTCAATATTACACTAGCAAATAATACACGATAAATATAGTGATGCTGTTATAATATGTAATGGCGAAACGTGTGTGAAACGTGAATTCAGATACGTACAGAGTAGAAGCCTTTTTTAAGAGTTGAGCCAGAGAACCACACTCAGAAACACTCTAAACATACTTTGTTTTTAATTATCTTCTTTTTCGATATACATTTAGAAAAAGGATAGTTCCGAAAATATAAGCAGCAATATATTAAAAATTATGACTGGTATTGTAATATCAGATAAATGAAGTATGTGAATCAGGCAGATGTGATTATAATCATAAATCACTGATTATTCAATCATTGCATGAATGTTAGTAACATAAAGTAAATCAAGTTACTTGTTTTCGGAGTGGTAAGCATTACAGTTAAATAAGTTTTGTCATAATTATTACATTCTTTGACTGCTAGAATTAAAAAAAATTGTAACCTTCACGTGTTTTTGTAGCAGCATTCTTAATAATATAATTATATAACTTCGTGTTCGACATGTTTGAGGTCCCGACTCGAGTGGAGGTGCAAAAATGTGATATTGGCGTTTGAATCACAGATTTTTTGAACTTCCACACTATCGTTATATATTGTCATTAAAAACACATTAACTTTGCAAACTGAAGTTTACTTTGGGCCAGAATGTAATTTCAGAAAATGCCTTCGGTATTTCCTTGCATTGAATATATTGTTTATATAATATTTAAAAAATGGTAATTAATTTAATCATATTTCAGAAATTATTTGATATCATCGGGGGGGGGGGGGGAGGTGAAAATAAATGGGTGAATAAGTGAACAAATGACTGGGTATTCGGACATTTTTTACACATATAAATTATGACTAAACTGAACCAGGATAACGTTCCGTGTACATGGTGTATTAGAGCTGTACCGATTTCTGTATTTTCAAGAGGTGACAATTGTGGTATATCTAAGGGTATGAAAATCACACGTACTGCATATTCAAGGGTCAATAAAATAACCCAGCTGCACCATGTGCATATTCAAAGGCTGCTTTGTGTCTCGAACATTAGGCCTAGATGAGTGCGCTGCGCAAAAAAGAGGGTTTTCATGTTTCTAGACAGTGACAGATAGTTTGTTAAAACTTTTAGGCTATCCCGAGCATTGTGTCTATTCAGGGTGTGTTATTGTCCATATCTGTATAGGCCTAATAAATGGTATGCTTACGCTAGAAATTGTATAGGGCCCTGTTATTTTCCACAAAATTTGTATATTCAAAGATATATTTTTGGCGAAAAATGTATATTCAAGCCTAAGGGTTTGACTATCCTGTCTGCACACCGAACCCAAATTTTCACCGAGTGCACCACCCCCTATAGGGGGATAACCTCCTGAGCATGGTAAGATGTATCTTAATTGGCACTGCCCTCCACACAGTATCCTAAATTCCGTTCAAGGCCTAGCACACAACCCTTCGGACACGTAGCAGATAACTTATGCTATGTTTTTACATTTTGTTGGTTAAAATTGAAAAAAATCAAATTCAAACTGTTTTAAAATATAATGGTGTTATCTGTTTTCTCGTCTTAAAAACTATAAAAATCGATATATTATATATGTTTTTGTGTTCATTATTTCAAAAGTTATGTTGAAATAGATAATATCTTGGAAACATGGCGGCTATTTTGGATTTAGTCAATTTTCATAGATTTAAAGAGTTAGAAAAAATGCAATCCCTTTTTTTTCTCATCACTACTATGTTCCAAATGGGAATAAACAAAATAATCACTTTTACCAAATATTTTGCACAAAAATACATAAGGGCATATACTAGTTCTGTCGTGCTAAGGCAAGAGACTATAATGCTGATGAAAATTGAGTTTTCATTACCAAAATAGTCTTTCGCTCAATATCTTCCTAACCTGACAATTTTGTATCGATATCTGGCATAGATAATAAATTATTGATATTATGAAAAATGCCGTAGGTACAAATACGGGATGAATATACAAGCAGAATGCAAGATTATTAAAAAATTCAAGTTTAAGTGATTGTTTGCATTGATAAAATAATGTTTAATTTGGAGCTCATTTACTCTATTATTTGTGATAAACCGAATACGATTGATCATGATGAAAAAAAAGAATTCTAGCCTAAAAATATAAAACATTAATTTACTCCATATCACAGATGATGTACATGTAGATACGGCGTTTTGGCTTAGCACGGCAATATTATCATCTGATTATTCGAGATATACACAATGCATTCTGAATATCTCAAACCCATGCAGATATACATATTGATGCTGTGACAAAACTAATGCGTTTAGGGGACACAATGAAGCAGAGTGGTAGTCAACATAGCCGATATACAGCTATATGGTAAGTGGATGTAAATCAAAATACTATACTATAAGGATCATGTGGAGTCATGGAATAAAGATCCACACAAAATAGTGACAATGTTTAAATAACTAGGTATTCAAAATCCATTAAGTACATCGAAATATAGTATAGGCCATCGTCAAATAACTGACCTCAGCATATTAAATATTCAACATTTTTAACAAACAGTTTTCTTCAATTGTTGAAAAATATGTCACAAAAAGTACTGGTTCGGGTCAACAGAACGTAGGTCTGAGTAAAATGTTGAGACTATATATAAGGTATCAGTAGACACATACTTTGAAATCCGTCTTAAATTTATCATGGATTTGTTCGAAATCTTTGATATCGTACGTTCAATCTTTCGGATATTTGGAACGTTGAATATTATTTTCTGGATTAATTTGGACACAAGGCAGATGAGCGTTCGCTAATTGGGTTCACCCTCATCCCAACAGACAAAACAACGTTGCATCAATGAATCAACGTTGAAAAGTAGGTTTGTTTCGAAAATTGAAACAATGTCATTTTATTAGCGTCATTTCAACGTCTGATGTCAATATAATTTCAACCACGTTTTCAATTAATTCTCAACCTCATTCATGCCTAGGCCAATGTTAATGTATTATAAAGGTAATTTCATCTTTTCTTCAACCATATTTTAGCATAATTCGGACGTCATTTTATCGTTTTCCTCACTTGTCCAATATATATTTTCAACACATAACATAACATTTTTTTATATGCCATATAAACACGGTATATAATAATAGGAAAACATATATAATTAATTTAGTCGCTCACATGATAGCCACCTGATGTGTGAATAAAAAATAAACAGAAAAACACAAACTATGAAACATAAAATATCATAAATATAAGTAGAATTTAACTGTAAAGATATTTTCAAGTGTGAAATAAATGAGTGAAGGTGTGAATATTAAGTATTGATTTTTTGACATACAAAACAATTCTGAATAATGCAGGTAGAATCATACGTGGCAAGATAATATTTTTTAACATATTGACAGAAAACAGCAAAAGAATGTGTATATATTTGATCAAGAATGATATTAGGAGAAAGACTAAAGGTATTAACAATACTGAAACGTAAACATTTTTTTCTGAATTCGTGTTTTATTTTAAGTGTTCGATTATTATGACGATGGCGAGTGTTATGTGTGTGAGCACCAAAAACGGTCGCAGATACAAAATGATAAAAAATAATTAGGTAATGAGCGATGTACTAATTTAAAAAGAACATTTTAGATGATTTTGTTCTAGAATATCTTTCCCTTTGTACATTATATTTTTATAAACATCGGATCAGTATGGGCCAAATAAAGACTCTTATATATTATTCGTAGGGCTTTCTTTTGAAGTTAATATAATCGCTTTGAATCATATCCCTAGGCCAGTATGCAATAATTTAAATAAGGTAAAATTAACGAGTTGTATATAGTAAGTAAAATCTGATCAGGTATAATGAACTTCAATTTATTTAGCACACCGATTATTTTGCTAATCTTATTAAATATTTTATCCATATGTTTTTTCCAACTCAAATGTTTAGTAATTGTAAGTACCAAAAAATTAAATTCGTCAACACAACACATGTTCTCGTTATCAATTAAAATCTCTGGGATAACTGTTTTCCTAGGTGACTTATAGAAAACAATAAATTAGACTTTTTACAATTTAAAGAAAGATTATTTGATTTTAGCCATAAATTAATCATCTGAAGCTCGGAGTTTTTCGGAATATTGTCCAAATAGGCAATAAACATTGTATCATCTGCATAAATAATTGTTTTTAAATACTTTGTAACATCAGCAATATCATGTATATATAGTAAAAACAGTTAAGGTCCTAAAATTGAGCCTTGTGGTACACCAGTTTTGATATTAGACAGATTCGACTTAAGAACACCTAATTCAGTATATTGACGTCTGTTTGTGAGGTAATTACGAAATAAAAAAGAGCTTTGCCTTTAATACCGTGATATTTCAACTTATATAATATAATTTCGTGATCTAAAGTATCAAACACTTTAAAAAAATCCAGAAATATTGCTAACGGAGTTTTACCTTTATCCATCGGAATCATCAGTCTATCAATTAATTCTAAAGCAGCTGATTGAGTGGAATGATTTTACGAAAACCATATTGGCTGTCAGACAAAATATTATTCAGAGATAAATAGTTGGTTAGTTGGTTGAAAAATTGGTTTTTTAAAAAAAATTAAAATACTTAAAAGGGAAATTGTTCGGTAATTAGTTGCTAGTAAAGGATCTCCTGCTTTTAATATTTTTTAGCAGTTTTTAAATTGTCCGGAAAAATTCCGGTAGTAAATATTCGATTAATAATGACAGTCAATGGCATTGATAATTCATCAATAATATATTTTATTAGTTTACTGCTTATTCCATCTGATCCACAACTGTTTTTAGATTTAAGGCATTTAATAACTTCATATATCTCATTTCCAGTAACTAATTGAAATGAAAAAGTAGATGTTGCAGGGTTTCGAAGAAAATGAGTAAAATGAGTATCTAAATTATCTGATGTGCTTTCTTTATTGACTTTGTGCATAATATTTGATCCAATGTTAGTAAAATAATCATTCAGATAATTAACAATATTTTTTTTGTTATTTGTGATTGTGTCAATAATGTTTAATCTATCCAATGAAAATTGTGACATATATGTTTCCTATTTGCAACATCGCTGATGGCTAACCAGGTCTGCTTTACATTAAATTTGTACTTTTAAAAAAGATTAGCATAATAAGATTTTTTGCTAAATATATATTCCTTCAACACACTTATATTACCCCCCGAAGTGTAATTGGAAGGCATGTGGAACGGCCCACATGAGCACGACATTTACTCTACGAATCCACTAATAACATCACCGACACGATTCTCTGAAAGAACAGCGATTAGTGTCAGCATTGAACCGGTATTGTGTAATTGTCTCGTGTTTGCTGGGTGGTGGCAACTGCAATGCTGTATGTATGTTTTATTGTACAAAATGAAATTATATTAACGTTGTTTCGTGCTCAATCTCATGCTGTATGTATGTATGTATGATACATGTTTTATTGTAAAAAATCTAATTATAATAACGTTGTTTCGTGCTCAATCTCATATTATTATTATATCGGGTGGCCCTTGTGCTAGCGATATCTAATTGTCTTAACAATGATCTCCTTGTCAATTTTATTTTTATGTAATGATTGTACATGTTTTGACAAAAAAAAAACTAAATACCGAATGCTTGGTATCAAGTGGAGCACGCATCGCGTTGGCTGACACGAGATAATGAATTAGTTCTAGTGTCAATCTTAAGCCCTGATCAGACAGCACTTGACAGCTTAATCACGGCCAAAAAACGTCAAAAAATAGTCTCACGTGAAACAGCCGATGTTGTTCGCGTTGAAGACGAGCTACAGCCGCGTTGTAGACGTGGCAGGACGTGGGGAAAGATCGGAACGGCGTCGGACGCGGAATAAAGTTTTAGACTGCTCAAAACTTTAGAGCGCGGACAAGCACGGACGGCATACGTGGTAAGGACAACACACGTAAAACACGTGATAATCCGTGTTCCGACAGTGATTAAGACGTGGTAAGACGTGGTAAGACGCCAAAGTTTAGCGGTCTGTCACGGTCAAAGCACGGTTATCGGACGTGTATTACGCGTTGGTATCACGGGAAATAGCGTGTGTTTAGCTGCTTAACACTGACAAATGCATATTTCCGCGTACATAGCACTACCTAAACACGTTTCAAACAAGTTCAAAATACGATTCATCACTGCCTAATCACTTCTGTATCACTTCTGATTTGCGGCCTATAAAATACCGTAATTTTCTGAATACCTCGGCACTTTCAGTCTAGATGTCAAGGGGTGAACATGAAATGAACAGGATTTTGCAGATATACGCTAAACTAGGTCATAATTAGTCCCAAAAACGACAAAAAAATGATTTCTCATAATTTCAAATCGTCTGGAATTATCTAATCTCTAAATAGCCTAATATTAGGTTACCCGTGGTTACCCGTGCTTAGGCAGTGCTTCAGCAGTGGAGCAGCCGCCGACGGCCATACCACGTAAAACCACGTACAAAACACGGCCAAGCACAAAATTGACCAATAATTACCACGTACGACCACGTCCAACAGATTTTAAAACTTTTTGTTCGTGATTAAGCCGTCAAGTGCTGTCTGACCAGGGCTTTATAGGGCCTCTCTCTTTATCACCTAGTGATTTAGGTGATTTGTACAAAGAAAGTCGTCAACGTAAGTCAAGGAGTCAAGGGACCAGGGGCTGCTGAACCATCAAGAAATACCCATTGAACTACCAGAGGAAGGGGCAAGGACTGACCCCTTTGAGATATGCCCTGTTTGACCTTGATCATTTGAACATTAAACCGCCATCATTGCACCGTTATTTTTAGCCAGCCATACGTGTCCGCCGTCCTACCTCGGGCTCATTGCATCACACTCAGCTTCCTGCAATGATAGAGAGCTGATCTCAGAGCCCATGTTCTCTGTGGGAACAGGCGTTCAGTTTTTTAACTGTCCGCCTAGATTGCTGTCAGCTATTGCTCCAGTATTGTATTTGAGCCTGATCGTTTCTGAACGACCTCATGATGAATCATCAAATCCTTGAAACACTGCGTGTTTACAAGTGATGTTTTCACAGCCAGTGTTGTCAATCTTGTTTTGATCATAGGGATAATCGTGAGGTCATGCAGGTCTACTGTGTGTGTTCGCACTTCGTGATATGATCAACCAAGTGCTATATCCACAGGGACTTGTTTTGTTCAACCTGCATTTTCCTATGTTTGGTATTGATCAGCCATTCAGTGTTACTCTGACATAGAGATAAGTCAATCCCAATCGAAAAATGTGTGTTCAATTGACTCAATAAATCAGGTTCATTGAATTGTTAAGCTCACCACACTTGACAGAATTGGCCTTGTTTGTTTAGATAAATTTGCGAAGTCATATTGTAGCCACCAAAATAGTTCATAGAAATTGACGTATAAAGTACGGAGCTTATTTGTTTGGTGTGGAAGATGTCGGGAATATTATATAAAAATGACGTTACGATTAAGTCGATTAACAGTTGTCACAGTGATCTAAAGAAGACGTCGAAACAACGTCACTTGTGTTAGTTGAAATGACGTCGGTACAATACCGTGGTTAAAATGAGGTAATATGACGTGGACGTTGAAGTGACGTGACATATGTTTGCTGGGATGGAATACAGTTATTATTACATAATTATACATACGACTGTATGACTGTCTGTAAATCTAAACACAGATAAAGTGAGATGAAAAGCTTGAAATTGGTCAAATTTTATTTTAGTGTTTAAGCTAATAACGGTTTAAGCTATATTTCCTAGTATACAGTTGTTTCAAGAAGAATCGATAGAGGGGTAAATTTTTTCAAAACATTGCACTTTTCATTACATTTTCAGTTTTTACTTGAAGCTTCTATGTTACATGCACATTTTTTGTAAAAAGTGAAAATTAGTCAACACCAATATAAACTGCTATGCTGTTTGCCATATATGTATATTTACCTTCAATGACAGATCTTCCTTTTCGAGAATCAGTTGATCTGTGGCATTCTCAAGCTGATCAATCTAAATGATAAAAATATGTTTTACTTTTAGTTGTAAAAATAAAACAAACAAGCCAGCACGCAGGACGAACAGACAGACAGACAGACAGACAGACAGACGTTATGTGACACAGATTCATACTTACTATTTGTCTCAGAACACTCTCTTGCTCTACATATTGCGACTTTTCTTCTTTAATGTCATTGTATATATGTGTTAGTTCTTTTACCTGGTAACAGGAACGAAACTAGAAAAGATTTGCTTGGAAACGAGCACGAAAGCAGCCTTCTCTGTTACATCCAATTTTAAATTTCATAAATGATAATCTATTTACGGGTTAGCGTTGCATAACACAGGTTATGTAACACAGGACATTTTATTTATACTTATAATCTAACAATCACGCCAGGTCTCCAGAACATGAAATGGAGAGAAATAGCCGACAGTCAGCTATTTCGAATGTTGATGCTGTCAAAGTTTTCGAGATAATGAGCAAAGCCGATGCGAATCGGCTACAATTCGGTCATCTTGGATTATTTGTTTGCGATATATGAGACCATACATTTTGTTTTATGTTCATGATCCACCTACTCTGCATTTTCCCTCGAGCTACGGAAAATTTAAAATTGCCTGCTCTCAAAGGTTAATCAGGTCCTTGGTTGACATTGATAATGATCTGTGCCAAATTAAATAAATATTCGGGCTGATTATTATGAGAATCAACATGTCATCACACACATTATCCAAACGTCTGTGAAGTATAAACAAACCCAACTTCATAGATCTGTTGTAATTTAGGAGGCGTGTGGAATAAAGTAAGCATCCCCCTCCCGCGTGGACTACCTAATTAATGCTAAGCCTACGTTGGCGAAACAGAAAATAATAATTGGAATAACGTAAATATATCACAGTAAAACAACAGAACAACCTCTACAAATGGTGGAACCTTTTAGTCCGGGAGGCAGGTCGATTTATCTGACCGTCTTAGTCAGTAGAAGTTTTCAACTCTTTCTTGCATGAAATTTTGTCTAGTTTTCGAAACTCCTTTTGACAAATATGGCGAGAAAATGTGTTGTATCTCTAATTAAAAGTCATAAGCTAGCATAATACTACTTTAAAAATACAGTAGATATGTGAAACCAATGCAAAATGTAACTAAGTACCCCTGTCCTTAAACAGTTTCACAAATGGAGTGGAAATGCATAGTTTGAAGGTTCATATGGTTACCATGGAAACCACTTTTCATAAAATAAATTGTTGGAAATATATGTATGTCATGATAATAGCAGAAGTTGCTTTGTTAAACGTATTGTTTATAATTGCAATTTTCTGGAATACAAATATAGGAATAATATCTTTTGATATAAATATATCTGTATGTATGGGTACATACTCTCTACTAACCGTGTTTAACTCTAAAACCTGGGCACCACCCCCACCCCTCCGCTGAATTCACGGAGAGGAGAAGCGCCAAAAATCTACAATATTTTGTACAATCATAATTGTCTGAGCACATCAGCAGAATATATAGTATATTAACCCCTCCTAGGAGCAAATAAACAATAGGCTGTGGCTATACGTTATTGTGATACTGTAGGATCCTGACATCGCTTAATCAATGTGGCAGTCATCCCCAGATTCCTGGACGCAGCCTGACGGAGATGACCGCCTCGTTGTCATACTGTGGTGTCGTGTGCACGCAGAGCAGCGTGGTGCGGCCCGTAGTATTTTTCCCTCACTTGAAGCGTGATACTCAGCAGACGTGCCGCAGCTCGCTCTCACCAAGTCATAGAGACGTGCCGTGCGCGGAGGGTTGTGCATTGTTGTTATAGCATGTTAATCAATTAAACATGGCAAGAGAGAAGACAGTTTCCTAGTTTATTTAATACCGTTGATCGGACGGAGAAGGAAGTTATTTGAGTTTGATGGCAAGATTGGGAGGAGTCCTTCGTCGGCCGTTATGACCCATAACGGAACCTCGGTGTAAGCTTCAATTCGCCGTATTGGTAACTACGACAACATCCCACACGCCATATTGGGTACCCCGACGTTCTCCAACACGCCATATTGGTGACCTCGACGACTGATTGTTCACGCAACAGCATTTTCACCTAGACACCGGGTGAAAACTGCTGTTTTCAAGGATAGTTTCATAATTTTAGGGGACTTTTTGAAAAAAATCATCCGCATTTTTTTCACAAGGTACGTGAAAGCTGTAGGTCAAAATATATGCATGCCAGTATTAATTAGTTAGAAAGTGTTACCAGACGAGAAGCACGTTTTTTTGCGTCGAAAACGGCGTAATTTTCTAAATTTTTGGTCGAAATTCCACGTGTTTGGCGCCTTTTCAAGATGGCGGCCTTGCCGATTCTCTAGAAGAATCTAGAAAATTACTCTTATAGACATAGTCTATCATTTTTATAGTAAGAGTTTGTTTAATGCCTTCATCCTACTAATGCCACTGTAGGCGAGTAGGAGGGGGGTATTTTCTATAACTTATTTTTATCGTTGATTACCATAATTGGGTAACTCGATCTTAAAGTCCACAGACGAAATCTCGTCTAATTTTTTCACGATTTTTCTAAAAATCGACAGAAATTTCTACTACCGCTTCGACTCGGGTAACCTTTAATAGGTTTAGGGCCAAAATAAATTGTTTCCCTAAAAGAATGTCAATAAACGGTCTTATTTGGTCTGCTAAAAATATTCCCAGGACCGTAGGTCAATATTTTGTACTATTATCATATGTTATTTCAGAGAATGCTGAATATTATATTTGTATTTGGTAGGTGAGCGCCATCTTGGTCGCTGGTTTCCCTAACTTAGCTCAAAGCTCGCCGTGGGCACCCACGTGTTCCCCCCTACCTGGCATGCATCGGAACAGTGAACCTGTGCCGCCGCACCACATTAGCATAAAGTAAGCCGCCATTTTAATTTGGTGGAGATTATTAGTCACGTGTTCCAAATTTTACACAGACAATTTGTAATAATTTTTTTTTTTTTAATTGTTTGTAAATTTCCTTTTTCAACACGATTAAGGGAGAAAATGTGTAAATAAGTCGTTTTGAAAACGAAATTATATCACTAATAGGTGAGATTTTTTTATTCACTTTGAAACGCTTTTGGTGTTTGTAATCGTGCTAGGCTATTCAGCGCCTTATTAGGGCATGCAGTAGCTGATGAATATGCTAATGTGAGGCGAGACAGGGATGCTGACTGTATACTATGTACGCATCGCTCAAAGCTTACCGTTACAGACTATAAGCCACACACTGCCTGCCGTACAGGCTGTGAGCGGCGATCATACACACACACACCCAACACAAGCGACATAAACCAACCGCCATCGAACACAGTCGGTTTATACGTCAATCAATGAATCGATGCGAGCGATTGATTCGGACGTTTATGAAGTGATTCGGTGATGAACGTACCATTATAAAAAAAAAAAAGTGGAATGTTCATCACAGATATCATTTTTCAGCGAAATGATACACTTTATCATTTATCAACATAGACTACTGTCAGTCACGTTTTAGATAAAATTCTTAAATCACAAATGTCACTGTTTTTCTTCGCAGTCACATTTAGTCTATCAGTTTGAGAACGAAATTTTCTCATGATAGTTATTTCTGAAGCTTTAATTTTTATATAAATACAGAAATATTCGATTTGACAGTTGCGCTATCGCGAAACATTGCAAATATTTGAATGTGTTTTTCGACTTGTGTGAAATTTTTTTTTTCACCCAGGTCGATTTACAAAAACTATTATAATAGCTTAGCATAGCTTATCAAAGTTATATCTGGCATATTGTTTTTATGTACCACTGCGACCTACGGTTTTCACGCTACCATTTTGCATGTGTGTGACTCAGTGAAAACGTTTTATGTCTCATATAGACCTACAGTTTTCATTTTAATTAATACATACCTTTTGTGAAGTTGTGAACAGCACTTAGGCGAAATTTCAACGACACATATTTTTGCAACTAATCTGCAACCCCTGTTTCTCGCACCATGCGCCATAGCATGAACATTTGCTAAAGTCTACACTTCTAACATCAACATATTACAGACATATTTCATCTGATTTTTACGGCATTGCACAACCTGTCCGCTCACGGCGCGTCAAAAATAGTTGGCATGTGTTAAAACGACATGCCATTTTAAACACATTTGGGGTATGCACAGAGCCAATAGGCCAGCTACCCCAAGTGCTTCAATAATTAAATAATTTCACAAACACTACTTCATCATGTCTAAGCAGTACGACAGCGAAGGATTCATGTCATCGCCTCTAGAAGGTGCGGGTGCTAGACCAAAAGATAGCTATCATCCTGACAGTGAAGACAACGAGGTTCAATTCCGAGCAGCTGATGAGGAATATCAACGCCTTAAAGCCGATTTTGCCCGGATTACTCGTGATAAACGTTTGCATTCCCACTCGAGGAGTGACTCGTCACGGAGTTCTTCACCGCTTGGTAGACAGCCGCAGAAACGAGCTACGAATCTGCCCAAATTTAGAATTGCAACATTCTACGCCTCTGATGTGGAGCTCTGGTTTAATCAAATCGAGACGCAATTCGCCCTCCACCAGATCGAAGATGACGACGAGCGTTATAGCCTAACCTGCGCTACACTTTCTGGGGAGATAGCATCAGACGTGAGAGACGTATTGCTGCAGCCTTTCAGGTCAAATAAATATTACAGCCTGAAAGCCATACTAATTGAGAGGCGAGGACTAACAACACCTAAAAGGGTAAAAAAAGTTATCTCTGGCGAGAAGATTGGAAGCGACATTCCCTCGCGGTTCCTGAGACGTCTGCAGAAGACTGCAGGTTTCGGCACCAAAGCTGTTGTTGGAAAGGCGGTGATTCGACAAGCATTCATAAGACAGATGCCCGCTTCCATCAGAGCCCATTTGGCGACGCAACCCGACAGTGCCTCACTCGAGAGTTTGGCCATTTTGGCTGACAGGGCACTAGCTGCAGAACAAGACGTTGAAGAGAGTAAGCCGGGGGTCGCAGAAATCAAAGTCGACGAGACCAGCAAATTAGTTGGTTTGTTAGAAGATCTATCCAAACGCATCAAGAAATTAGAGACAGTAACAACTTCTAAGAGGAAACGGAATAAAGGACGTGGACGAGCTAATAACTACGCTCACGCGCCTGCATTTGTCCCTAATGTACAGGCCTCAGGTTTCATTGGTAATCAACATAGCCAATATAGAGACGTTCAACATAATGCTCGACCTTCCGCTCCGCCGACGAATTCGCAAACAACCGCTCAACCTTTCGTTCCGCCGCCGAACACACAGAGAAATGACGCCGTTAAGACTTTGAATCTGGCTGATGCACCTGTCAGCTATTTTCACCAGACTTTCGGTGACAAGGCACGCACATGCAGAAGCCCCTGCGCATTTTCTTTAAACTGCTAAGCCAGAGCAAGATTGCGACTCTTGCATCTGGCGGTATAACTGAGACGCGACATGACTCCGCGAACGCTAGTTCTCCACAGTTATCTCACTCTAAGTTATTATATGTCGCAGATAAAGGACACAAATGCAGATATTTGATCGACACGGGTGCAGCTGTCAGTGTTTTGCCGAAATCTTGCGCTAACGGGATTTCGGGCGCTGACAGTCTCCCCCTGGTGGCAGCTAATAATAGCACGATAAAGACTTACTGCAATTGTGCAATTGTTTGAAGCGCGAATATCTGTGGACGTTCATAGTGGCAGATGTACAGCAACCCATAATCGGGGCTGATTTTTTAATCCAGTACAATTTGCTCGTAGACTTGAGAAGCAGATGTCTTCGAGACATGCGTACAGGCTTAGCCATTGCCGCTTCATTATCTTCAATTAAACCTATGTCATTGAACAGAGTCGATACAGTTCAAAACGAATATACTAAACTCCTCGGCCAGTTCCCGGAACTGACACGCCCTACGACAAAGGGTGAGCCCGTCAAACACGGCATAACTCATAAGATTGTGACTAAAGGTCACCCGGTTTTTGCTCGATCAAGACGTTTGGCTCCCGATAAGTTGGTTACCTCTAAACGCGAATTTGATGATATGATTAAATTAGGGGTCATTGAACCCAGCGACAGCGAGTGGTCCTCAGCGCTTCACATGGTGCCAAAGAAAAACGGCGATTGGAGACCATGTGGGGACTACCGTAGTTTGAATGCACAGACCGTACCGGACCGTTATCCGATTCCGCATATTCAAGATTTTACGCAGCGGTTAGCCGGATCGAAAATTTTCTCGAAGATAGACTTAGTCAGGGCTTATTACCAAATTCCGGTGGAACCGTCCGACGTACATAAGACCGCAGTTACCACACCTTTTGGCTTGTTTAATTTCACTAGAACCCCATTTGGTCTGAGAAATTCAGGTCAAACGTTTCAGCGATTTATAGACCACGTGACACGCGGACTTGATTTCGTTTTTGTTTATTTGGATGACCTACTGGTAACCAGCCCAGATCATAAAACGCACAAGAAACATCTACGAATTCTTTTTGCTCGACTATCGGAGTACGGAATCATCATTGGTCCTGAAAAGTGTCAGTTCGGGACGTCTGAATTGAGTTTCTTAGGTCATCATGTTTGCGCCGAAGGAATTTCGCCGTTACCTAGCGCCGTTGACGCGATCGTTAATTTCATTAAACCCGAAAAGCAACGAGCATTGCGTAGGTATCTGGGAATGGTAAATTATTACCACCGTTTCATACCGCATTGCGCCGACAAGCTGACGCCACTTAAATTTACTGACTGCTGCCAACGAAGGCCATACCAGATTGTCACCGAAATCAAATTTCGATTTGAAGTGGAATGAAGAAGGGGAGTCAGCTTTTCTGAGTCGAAGCAGATACTGGCAAACGCTACGCTTCTGGTGCACCCAGATTCGACGGCTCAGCTTAACATCACGTGTGACGCTAGTGATGTCGCCGTCCGTGGCGTTTTGCAGCAATTTTTAAATGGTATGTGGCAGCCGCTTTCGTTTTTCAGCAAGAAGCTGAACCCAGCAGAGACACGCTATAGCGCGTTCGATCGTGAACTTTTGGCAGTATACGCTACAATTAAACATTTCAGACATAATTTGGAAGGACGAAATTTTTTCGTTAATACCGATCATAAACCGTTAACATTCGTAATGTCATCAGTCACTGAGCGCGCATCCCTACGACAAACACGTCAATTAGCGTTCATTGCTGAATTCACCACCGATATTAGATATGTAAAAGGAGAGACAAATGTCGTCGCTGATGCGCTGTCCCGACCATCAGTGTCAGCAATACACGATGGCCCAGTGATAGACTATAAAGCGTTAAGTCTCGATCAAGCTAATGACGCGGAATTCACACGTTTGAGACATTCGACTACGTCAACAATGAATTTCAAACTATTGAAATCTTTTGATAATCAATTGATCTGGTGTGATGTGTCCACGGGACACAGCCGGCCGTACCTTACCGCGAAATTTCGCCGAAAAGTTTTTTCAAACTTACACGGTTTGGGCCATCCATCGCATAGAGCCACCAGACCTTTGATTAATACCCGATTTGTATGGCACGGCATGAACATAGATATTGCTAGATGGTGTCGTACCTGTAAGGGTTGCCAGACAGCTAAAGATTCACGTCATAACACTCCCGTTTTCGGAAAGTTCACTGAACCTACCGAGCGATTTGATTATGTCCACGTGGACATAGTCGGACCTTTACCTTATGCTGATGGTTTTAGATATCTATTGACTTGTGTCGACCGTTTTACACGTTGGCCCGAAGCTATACCTATGGTAGATATTAAAGCCGAAACGGTCGCCGATGCCTTCTTCAGCGGGTGGATAGCACGTTATGGTACCCCGGCCACTATCACCACTGATAGGGGCGCTCAATTCGAGTCCAAATTGTGGGATAGTTTATGTAACCAATTCGAGATTATTCGGAATCGTACCACGAGTTATCACCCTCAGTCGAATGGCATGGTCGAGCGTTTCCACCGTCAATTGAAAGCCGCCATTATGGCGCACGAGTCACCGAATCCGTGGACTATCACGTTACCGGCCGTACTGTTAGGCGTTCGTTCAGCCGTGAAAGAGAGACTGGGCAGGTCAGCTGCTGAGATGATTTACGGGACAACCCTTAGACTCCCAGGAGAGTTTACTAAAGAGTACAACGTCGACGCTAACACCGATTTGGAGAATTATTCAGACAAGCTACGCGTAGCCATGTCGCGTCTCCGTCTATGTCCGCCACGTGACACACAACAACACAACATTTTCCAATTCAAGGAAATCGCTACATGTACTCATGTATTCTTGCGCAGAATCGCAATTGCACCGCCTCTGACCGCCCCTTACGACGGACCATACAAGGTCATCGCGAGGAGCGGCAGAGTTATGAAAATCCTAGTTAAAGGCAAGGTTGAGACGGTCTCCTTAGATCGCGTTAAACCCGCTCACATGGAGTGCGAGCCTACAACAGGTACGACAACACAGCGTAAAACGCCAAGCAACTCACGGAAATCGACGGCTACCAGGATATCTAGTAGGAATCCACAGGGTCCACCTAGACCTGGTAGTGCGGACACTCCGACGTACAACGGGACGAGAGTCAACACAAAAAAGTCGACGGCAGTCAGAAGCAATAAAAAATCGGCCACAGTCCCAAAGCAAATAGATGTTCAAGTAAACTTGTCCAACAGAGACAATGCTTATGTAGCGCCGCATTCGCGAGCCCCTGCCGCGTCCCGCGCTAACGGGAACGGCGGTGGTTTACGAACGTATTCCCGCATACCTTTACATCTACGGGGTAAAACCCCGGGTGCTGCTGACGCCGCAATCGACTCGACAAAAAGCAAACATGCGAATATCGCTAATCGCGACAAAATTTCGACCGACCAAACAGTGCGAAAAACTAGAGTCGGACGCACAATCCAGACTCCTGCTCGATTTGTGCAGATGGTTCACGCCATAGTCGCGCCCAACGACGTCTATAGTGGGCCCAGCCGCATACCTCGTAATCATAATGTTGTTAAATTGTAAATGAATATGCCAGGCCTGGCAGAATTGTGTACAGATATGTAAATGTAAAGACATTTTCTTTTAGCAAATTCATTGCTAAAGCATTAATAGCAATTCTGTTAATTAAATGAATGGGTTGATAGCAGATGGCAGCACGTGAATAATATATCAAGGACAGTTGGAGTTAAGAGGATCGGACAATTCACGTATATTGCTGCGCTTTCAACCACCCACAATGTAACCGCACCCGCTATATTTTTTTTTAAGAATAATATGCTTAGTATAAGAGGTCACATAATTGACAACCCTGCTACTTGCACGAAGCAGTCTCCTACACGTCAGTTCGGTCCTACGTTGTCACTCAGCCGGGGGTAATGTAGGATCCTCACATCGCTTAATCAATGTGGCAGTCATCCCCAGATTCCTGGACGCAGCCTGACGGAGATGACCGCCTCGTTGTCATACTGTGGTGTCGTGTGCACGCAGAGCAGCGTGGTGCGGCCCGTAGTATTTTTCCCTCACTTGAAGCGTGATACCCAGCGACTGCAGACGTGCCGCAGCTCGCTCTCACCAAGTCATAGAGACGTGCCGTGCGCGGAGGGTTTTGCATTGTTGTTATAGCATGTTAATCAATTAAACATGGCAAGAGAGAAGACAGTTTCCTAGTTTATTTAATACCGTTGATCGGACGGAGAAGGAAGTTATTTGAGTTTGATGGCAAGATTGGGAGGAGTCCTTCGTCGGCCGTTATGACCCATAACGGAACCTCGGTGTAAGCTTCAATTCGCCGTATTGGTAACTACGACAACATCCCACACGCCATAATACCACCCCGAGGTCTAGCCACAGCGTGACTGTACTGGCAAGCGGTACACTTGACCGAGGACTGAAATCTTAGCTACCCGAGGTCATGTTAAGGTCACCCAAGGTCATCTCAAGATCAAACTGGTAAAGGTTAGGCAAATATACACTTTTTGCATTTTTAACCCTTCTTGTCCAACAGATCGACGCCTATTATGGGCTTGACCCTTTTTAGAGTATAATAATTTTTTTAAGGATGATTATTGATGATCAGGTAAACTGCCAGATGACATTTTGGAAATGTAAGGATTAATATGGTTCCCATTGAAACCACCTTTCATAAAATAAATTGTTTGCAATATAATTATGCCATGATATTGGCAAAAGTTGTTTTGTTAACCGTTTAATCTCCTAGTCTCGATTTATCTCATCGTCTCAGTCAGCCATGTGGGTGGGGCTATGTGCTATTAGCATATAATACAAAGGTCATGTCAAGATCACCTCAAGGTCACTCAAGGTCAAACTGGTAAGAATAATATAAATATTCACTTTTTTGTATTTATAAGCTCTTTTCGTCCAGCTGATATATACGCCTATCATGGGCTTTAACACTTTCCAGAGTACATGTATAATTATTTTTTTAGGGCTATTGATGGCAATGGTAAATATATTCAGAAACGTTCGGATGACATCTTGTCAGGGGCAAAATTAAAGGTCGAAGGCAATTTCAAGGTCAAATATGATTTTAAAACAAATAAAGGTAGGAAAAAGTGTAAGACCTCTTTTTAGTATAATTTTGACTGGCAAATTAATTTCTGCTATTATTGTTATGATTCAAGGTCAAAAGGTCAATTTCAAGTAGGAGGAAATATGACTTTTACCAATCAAAGCAAGGAAGAAGTGTAAGACCTTTTTTCGTGTGATTTTGTGATGGTGTTATTTTGGTGGTCTAGGCCTAAGCTCGTTTTGGCATTATATTGACTGGCTAATAATATCTCAATATATATGCTCAAGGAGCAACAACACATTACAAGTAAAAGGGCAGAGGGGTTAAATGACAATGAAAAGGCATCTAGAAGCAATGGGGAGGCGCTTAAGGGCGGTGGAAGAGGCGTTTGGGAGTGATGAGAAGGGGTACAAGGGCGGCGGAGAGGCGCTATAGGACGACATAAAAGCATTAATGTTTGACAGAAAGGCAATAAAAAAGATACCAAAATGCACTAAAGGCCAACGGGGAGGCACTAACGGGTGGCAAAGAGGCAATAAAAAGCGATGTAGATGCGTTAAAGGCCGATGAAGAGGCGTTTAAGTGCAACAGCTGCATTGAAAAGTGGCTTGGAAGCATTAAAGGGCAACGAGAAAGCGTAAGCAACGGGGATGAGGCGTTAACGGGCGATGAATAGGCGAGGAAACGCCATTAAAGTATAGAAAGTGCTAAAGATGTTGGGAAGGCGCTAGAGAGCGCTGTGGAGGCGCTAAAAGGAGATGGGGGGTGTTTAAGGGAGACAAGAAAGTGTTAAATTGTCACAGACGCTAACGGTCGATGGAGAAGCGTAAAATGGCATTGTATAGACGTCAAAGGGAAATGAGGAGGCGCTAGAGGGAGACAAAGAAGCATAAAGGGCGACACAAAGGCGTTAAATGGAGATGGGAGAAGGCGACGGGGAGGCATTTAAGGGAGACGAAAATACGTTAAAGGCCGACGGAGAGTCTTTAAGGGGCAACAGGGAGTCATTAGAGGATGATGGATCACGTTGAAGTGCGACGGAGAGCATTAAAAGTAGGCAGAGAGGCATTAAAAGTCGACGAGGAAGAGTTAAGTGACGATGGGGAAGTGGTAAAGGGTGACGGGGATGCGTTAAAAGGCGATAGAGAGGCGTTAGATGGTGATGAGAAGGCGATAAAGAGCGATGGGTAGGCATTTAAAGGCAACGAGAAGGCATTTCAGGGCAACAAGAAGGCATTAAAGGGTGGCAAAGAAGCGCTAAAGGACGACAAAAATGCGTTAGATGTTGATGGAGAAGATATAAAAGGTGAGATAGAGGCGTTAAAGGGCAATGGGGAGGCGTTAAATGGCAACAAAAAGGCATTGAAAAGCGACATATAATTGTTAAAGGGCAATAAAGAGGCGTTAAATGGCGACGAAGAAGCATACAGGGCGAAACTGAGGTGGTGAATGGAGATGAGAATGTGCTAGAAAGCGATAAGAAGGCATTAAACGATAATGAGGTGGCATTTAAGGGCGAATAGGAGGCGATGGGGAGGCGTTTAAGGGCGACAAGCATGAGTTAAATGTCGGTGTAAAGGCTTCAAAGACCAATTGAGAGTCATTTAAGGACGATGAAGAGATGTTAAAGTGTGATGGGGTGCGTTAAAAGGTGCCAGAGAGGCATTTAAGGTCAACGAGGAAGCGATAAATGATGATGGGAAAACGTTAAAGAGCGATGAGGAGGCGTTAAACGATAATGGGATGGCATTTAAGCGTGAATAGGAGGAATAGGGAGGCGTTTAAGGGCGACAAGCATGAGTTAAATGCCGGCGGAAAGGTTTAAAGGCCAATTGAGAGTCATTTAAGGACGATGAAGTGTGATGGGGTGCGTTAAAAGGTGCCAGAGAGGCATTTAAGGTCAACGAGGAAGCGATAAATGATGATGGGAAAACGTTAAAGAGCGATGAGGAGGCGTTAAAGTGTAATGGAGAGGCGTTAGATGTTGATAGGAAGGCATGAAAGTGTGGCGGGTGAGTGTTAAATGGTGATGAGAAGGCGTATAAGGGCAACGAGAAAGCGTTAAAGGGAGAATTAAAGGACGACGAAAAACTCTAATTATTGTCGATAGAGAGGCTTTAAAAGGTGACATAGAGGCGTTAAATGGTAATGGAAAGGTGTTAAGTGGCAACGAAAAGGCATTAAAATGTGACATAGAGTTGTTAAAGGGCAGTGGAGAGGCGTGACAAAGAAGCATAAAGGGTGACACAGAGACGTTAAATGGCGATGGTGATGTTCTAAAAAGCTGTAGTAATGCACTAAAGGGCGATGGGGAGGCGTTAATGAGCAAAGGGTAGTCTTTAAATGGTGATGATGTAGCGTTGATGTGTGACAGGGTGTGTTAAGAGGTGGCGGCGAGGCATTACAGGGTGACGAGGAAGTGTTAAATGACAATGGAAAAGCATCAAAGGGCAATTGGGAGGCGTTTAGGTCAATGCAGAAGCGTTATATGGTGATGGAAAGCGTTAAAGACGATGGGGAGGTGTTAAAAGGCGACGAGAAAGCTTTTAAAGACAACAAGCATTAAAGGGCAACAGAGTATCGTTAAATTATGACGGAAAAGTGTTAAATGTCGATGGAGAGGCATTAAACGGTGACGTAAAGGCATTATTTAAAGGGCAATGTGGAGGCATTAAATGCTATGAAGGGGCACTGAAAGGTGACAGAGAGGCGTTAAACGGCAGTGAAGAATGACGAAAAGGCAATAAATTGCGACAGGAAAGCCCTCAATTTTAACATAATAAATGTTGAAAGGTGACACAGTGGCGTTAGATGGTGATGGGAATTAAGGCTTTAAACAGCGATGGAGAGGCCACAACGTGTTAAAGGGCGCCAGATAAAAGCGTTAAATGTCAATGGAGAGGCATTAAACGATGACATAAAGACGTTAAAGGGCGTTAAAGGGAAATAGGATATGTTAAATGGCTACAAGGTGGCACCAAAAGGCGACAAAGAGCAATGGAGAAGCGTTATAGAGTGGCGAAGATGCATCAAAGGCTGATTGAGAGGCGTTAAAGTGTGACAGGAAGGCTAAATAATATGAGCTAAAGCGCGACGCTATGTATAGAGAGTGACTGAAAGTAGGCTAAAGTATGACGGGATGCGTCAAAAGGTGACGTGCAGGCATTAATTGGTGATGAAAGGCGTTAAAGGGCAAAGACGAAGCATTAAAAGGCAACGAAGAGAAAATAACGGACAACCGAAAGGCACTAAAAAGCTACATATCTAAGTGGTAAATGACAATGGGGAGGCTTTAAAGAGTGACGAAGCGGCGCTAAAGGGTGACAAAGAGGCGGTAAAGGCGACAGAGAGGCATCAAAAGGCCAGGGAGAAGTGCTCAATGGCGATGGGGAAACAATGGAGAAGCGTTTAAGGGCAATGAAGATGCGTTAAAAGGCGACGATGAAGCGTTAAGGGTGAATGAGAGGCGTTAATGCCAATTTAAAACGTTAAAGGGTGATGGGGAGGCGTTGAAATATTATTGTACATTTTTTTTTATTTGTGGAAAAAGTTTTTAGAAATCAGACTTTTTAATTAACTACTACCATTTTCTAATCATTATCAAATCAAAACAAGGTTATTACATTGGTTGCTGTTTTGATTTGTTAGAATAATATTTCCGCTGATTTGACCTTGGAATTGACGTTTTGACTTTGAAGATGAAGTTGTTTCGCAACTGTTATAAGCTAAACATCAATGTATTTTCAATCTTTAGGTCGTTTAGGCCTACCTCTTTTCACACGAAAAATATGCAATACACTTGTTCTTAGTTTCAATCATATTTTTGGGCACGTAAAATTGACGTTTCAAACTTGAAGATGGCCTTTATTCATCAAAGCTATTAGAGAAATTGATTCTCCAATTAAAATCACAACAAACATTTTCTTATTGCTACTATTGAAAAAATAAAAAAAATCTTTTTCGATTTAATGACTTTTAACCTTGAACTTGACATTGTATAACCAAAATAATGCCATAAACAAATTATCCAGTCAAAATCTCACCAAAAAGAGGTATTATTTGCATTTTTAAACAAGAGCACACTCGATAATAGCCCGCCGCCGAATTATGATAAAGAAAGTAAAGACGAATGTCATCACGTAAATAACAACCCAAGATATAAATGGTATGTTAAACCAGCCGCTTTTCAAGTTATCGCGCCCACAAGGTCAAATTATGGACGTAAAATAAATGTGAAAAATGGCAATAAGTTGACCATTTTGATTTTTTTACCGGCCATTATTGAGCTTGTCCAAGAACTGCTTATTAGTAACATGCATAACAAACTTGAGGAGGATACTTGTGAAAATGTTGAAGTTATCGCGCCTACAAGGTCAAATTATTGACGTAAAATGAGAAAAATCGCAATAAATCGGCCATTTTGGATTTTTTTTCAGCCATTATTGAACTTGTCCAAGAACTACTTATTAGTAACATGCATAACAAATTTGAAGAGGATATGCGAAAAACTTTTCAAGTTATCGCGCCCACAGGGTCAAATTAATGACATAAAATGAGAAAAATCGCAATAAATCGGCCCTTTTTTTTTTTTTTCAGCCATTATTGAACTTCTCCAAGAACTACTTATTAGTAATATGCATAACCAATTTGAAGAGGATATGTGAAAAACTTTTCAAGTTTTCGCGCCCACAAGGTCAAATTATTGACGTAAAATGTGAAAAATCTCAATAAATCGGCCATTTTTTTTTTTTTTCCGGTCATTATTGAACTTGTCCAAGAACTACTTATTAGTAACATGCATAACTAATTTGAAGAGGATATGTGAAAAACTTTTCAAGTTATCGCGCCCACAAGGGCAAATTATTGACGTAAAATGTGAAAAATCGCAATAAATCGGCCATTTTTTTTTTTTTCGGCCATTATTGAACTTGTCCGAGAACTGGTCATTAGTAACATGCATAACAAATTTGAAAAGGATACGTGAAAAACTTTTCAAGTTATCGCGCCCACAAGGTCAAATTATTGACGTAAAAGGTGAAAAATCGCAATAAGTCGGCCATTTTGAATTTTTTTTCAGCCATTATTGAACTTGTCCGAGAAGTGGTCATTAGTAACATGCAAAACAAATTTGGGAAGGAAACATGAAAAACTTTTCAAGTTATCGCGCCCACAAGTAAATGTTAACGCCGACGCCGACGCCGACGCTGACGCCGACGCCGACGCCGACGCCGACGACGCCGAACTTCAATTGCAATAGCCCACCTTTTTTAATTAAAATTAAAAGGCGGGCTAAAAAAGATACTGTCATGATTTTGACCTTTTGACTTTGAAGATGGCCATCAAACACCAAAATAATACCATAAATGTATTTTCCAGTCATAATCCCACGAAAGAGGTATTACACATGCCCTATCTTTATTTTGTAACAATCATATTTTTACTTACTTGACCTTGAATTGTCCTTTGACATGGAAGAAAACCTTGAATCATGTAAATAATATAAAAAAATACATTTGCTAGTATTAATTACATGAAAAAGAGGTATCGCACTTGTTCTTACCTTCACTTCTTGCAAACTCATATTTGATCTTGAAATTAACCTTTGATCTTGAATGTTGCCCTCTAGCGCACATTTCTAAAGATTTCTCAAATTCATCCAACAGCTCACCTTATTATAAATAATCAGCCTTAAAAATAATTTTACTCTAAAAAGGGGGTCAAGCCCATAATTGGTTTCGATCTGTCGGAACAAAAGGGTTAAAAATGAAAAAATGAATATTTCCCTAGGCTTTACCAGTTTGACCTTGAGATAAGCTGAAAATGACCTTGATATGACCTCGGGGTGATATCCCAATAACGTATAGCCCCTGCCCATATACTATTTGCTCCTAGCTAGGCGGGGATATATTATATATTCCGCTGATGTGCTCAGACAATTATGATTGTACAAAATATTGTAGATTTTGGCGCCCCTCCTCTCTGGGAATTCAGCGGAGGGGTGGGGGTGGTACCCGGGTTTAAGCTTTTAATTGGTTAGTAGAGAGTATGTGCCAGTACATATAGATATATTTATATCAAGATATCTAGTTTCTATATTTAAATTCCATAAAATTGCATTTATAAACACATTAAACGTTTAACAAAACAAATTGTGCCAATATCATGACATAAATATCTTGCAATGAATTTGCTTTATGAAAAGTGGTTTCCATGGTAACAATATTGACCTTTAAACTTTTAATTTGTGATCATGTTCGAGGGTAGGGGTACTTACTTACATTTTTGCATTGGTTTTACCTATCTACTGTATTTTAAAAGTAGTATTATGCCAGCTTATTACCTTTACTTCAAAAAGACGTTCCCATGGAAACCTTCAATTTGTGAAGTTGTGCACAGTGATGTGCACGTAAGAATACGAGATTCGAAAACTAGGCAAAATTTCATGCAAGAAAAAGTTGAAAAACTCTACTGACTAAGACGGTCAGATAAATCGACTTGCCTCCCGAATTATTTCATTAACTTTAGATTCAAAGGGGCTGATTATAGCACTCTCTCCACACGATCTGCGATCTTGACTTGACACGGCTCAAATATTAACTGGCACCAATGATCATGTACATGATCATTGCTGGCACCTCTGACCACTGTCCAAGATGATTTTGTCACGAAACTTCTCTCCAATGATGAACTATGTTCATGTTATTTGCATCACCATACTTATTATGATTTGGTAATTTTATACATGGATCATTTTATACCCTGTACTTTCTTAAAGCTCGGCGTATTGAAGAAGTCACTGCTTACTCAGAGCATATTAAGCATCTCGATGAACGTGGTAAGATATGTTCTGGGGAGTTTTTTTTTTAAATAACAATTCCAACTAATTTAATGTTCATTCATTCCTATGTATTAAAGCGACAACTACGAGAGGAAATTATAATGTGGGACAATGAATATATTATCATGATTATACTAATTATCTAAACTGGATATAATGGTTTAACGTCACACACAATAAACTCTTTTTGAATGCTATACTAAAATATTTAAATTTGACATAACGACTTTAATGTAACAAAACTGTTCAAAAAATATTTTATGAATGCTATCATAGAATATCTAAACTTGATATAACGCTTTATGACACATACCTGTTCAGTAAATAGTTTCCGAAGGATATTCGATAATCGCTAAACTTGAAATAACGACTATATGTCACATACCTGTTCATTAAAGAATTTCTAAATGCTATCATAAAATCTCTAAACTTGATATAACGACTTAGTGTACCATACAGGCTCAGTACATAGTTTTTGGCGGTCATTATAAAATCTCTAAGCTTGATATAACGACTTTAATATCACATACATGCTCAGTAAGTTCCTTCACTTTGTCTCTTTTCTCTTCAGCATCCTTTCTGTATAATCTTTGCTTGGTGGCATCCACATCTAAAAACTAAAGAGGTGGGCTTATATGAATAATAAGCTAATTCCACCATATTTGTTATTTGTTACATTTCTACAAGTACAAAAACAGTTTAAGGCGAAAAATGAATAATCGATGAATAATCATGACGAAATCATGTTGCAATTTGAAACACTTTAAAGAATTTTAGGCGCTTGAGTATATGTATTGCAAGAAATAGTGAATTTGCCAATTAACTCTATCTAATATGTGAGAATAATATAACAAATTATAAGCATTTTTTATATGGTTAATAATTGAAAAAGTACACATTTTACAATTTGTAGAATTTATAAATTTACCTTTTTTAATAATATTTTGTATTTCTTACAGCGGCAAATTAACAATTAAAAAAAGGAGTTTCGGGCATTATTGCTTTACTATCATACACTAAGCATCATTAATAATATATTTATCATGCTTATAATTCGATTCACGAATATTTATATTAGTCAGATTGACGCGGCATGAGTATAGGCCTACATGTACCTGGAGATCATCTAGTTGACTGAGCTGTGCAGATATCTCTAGTCCTGGTACATCCTCTTCACTTGGTGGCTTATTAGTATTCTCTTCCTGTTGTATATGAGCTGCCATCTTAGGCACAGAGATCAGAAAATCACCAGGGCTACCGAATCTTTGCAGTAAGTCTCCACATACACTACTGGTGTACATAGCGCAAATAAAGGGTTCGTATTTATCCTCCAGACTTGATATTCTCTCTGTGAAATCCTGATTCGCTCGATCTATTTCCGAAAGAAGATTTTCCCTCTTGTGTTGCAAAGCCCTTATAATTTTGTCATAACCTGTGTTTATGTCCTGTTTTATCTGGGTGATATCGCCGGCTATTTTAACCTTGTGGTTTCTCATTAGCTGTTGATGGTCTTCTACCTTTCCCAATACTTGATGTAGTACATCTTTCGTCATCTCTACTTTTATTTGCAGTTCAACAAATTCGTGTCCATTATGTTTCAGAGGAAAACACATTGGACAAAGATACACTTTACACTCCACACAGTACAGCTCCATCACATGGTGGCTGTGTTCTGGACATCGTCCAGCTTTCTCTCGCTCCCTCTTCAGGGCGTCCACCGCTCCTATTGTTTTATGTCTGGCAGTGACTGGAGTCTTCTGATGTATCTGTGTACACTGGTGACACATGTAGTCACATTTTTCACAGTAGATTGTCGCTTCTTTGCCAGAACAATGTTCACCACTGCAGTTTGTTGTATCCGCAAACCGTCTCTTCCCATTCACATAATCTTTCAGTTTTATTAAAAAATCATTCTTTTGTAGATCAATTAATCCACCTATAGGCACACAGCATTGGTTTTCACATAGTGGACAGATAATAGCTTTGTATCCAGTGAGCGTTAAGTATTTTTTTATACAAGTTTCACAGCTGCTATGCTGACATGGCAGTACCAGGGGGTCGTCTACAGGGTGGTTTCCAAAAGCACACTTCAATAAATCATCCACTATGGTGAAATTTCTGTCTCCATTCATGGTCTAGCAATTGGGAAAGAAAATATTTGGAACAGATTACAAAACCATGTACAAAATATGAAGATTTAGATTCATTGATTTGATCAAAATAATACACACAATTTATATAGTAAATTGTGAAATATATCATTGTTTTATTATGAAATCTCTGCTGAAAGCATTGGTCGCTTGCGTTGACATAGTTTATCATATTTCTATTTTTTGTCATTTTCAGACAGAGCAAAACATGAAGAGACATCTAATTTCCAATTTCTGCTTTAAATTAATCTAAAATGACGCTTTTTCTTAGTTACGATTGTAGACCCAACAGAAAAAACATCTTTAAATTTAATTTTAAATGGGGATTTCTTTTTTCAAAATGGCGACCAACGCGAATGATGCATTTTTTTACAATTTGTGCCTAATCACATTTTTTTATGATGAAACATTCATGTAGGGTGTTCTTTATGTCAAGGAAAAACACAAAAATTCAATATGGCCGTCATAAATCGATTTCGGTAAAGTTTTAGCTATGATGAACCTAAGATATGAATATGAGCCTTTGCAGAAAATGCACCATTATTAGCACAAGTGGTCAGAAGTCAGAACATTCATAAAACCTAGGGAGCACAGCTGAAATAGCAGTTAAAAGTATGTGTAAATATAGTCGGTGAACTATTTTTCAAAAAGTGTAGCTTTTATAAGAATTAGGTTTCTTGGTACCAAATTAAAGCTTAGGCCTATCTGTAGATTACATGTACACAGGGGCAACTTTTTAAGGTTGTACAAAATATGCTAGAACCCACCTACCCAAAAAGGGGTTAAAGGAAATCGTCAGTTTTTCGATAAAAACATACATTATATGACAGTATACAGGTATATACAATGTCACTTGTAGCTTTTGCAGAAGAGTATGGTCATGCGTGAATATTATTAGTGAAATATAGGGGTCCAGGGACTTGTTCCCAGTATTTGTTTGACATATCATTGGAGGAGGAGTTCTAGGAGCCTAGTATGTATAATCATCTATTTTGGTCATATGTCTACAGACGTAAGTTTCTGACGTATAAATACGGTACCTGCGCTGAAAGGGTTAAGAAAGCAATCACCTAGGCCCGCTTTATACCCAGCACTATTGTGAACAATAAATAGATTTACACATTTTATTGCACCTAATTTTAAGTCGTATACCTGTGAAGACCATGGTCAAATCTGGTTAAGCATGCACTAATTGTATCTCAGGTATAGTTATATGTCCCAATTATCACACTGCTGCACGGTCGGAAAGGCAGGCAGGCAGGCAGGCAGGCAGGCAGGCAGGCAGGCAGGCAGGCAGGCAGGCAGGCAGGCAGGCAGGCAGGCAGGCAGGCAGGCAGGCAGGCAGGCAGGCAGGCAGGCAGGCAGGCAGGCAGGCAGGCAGGCAGGCAGGTAGGAAGAAAGGCAAGCAGGCATAGCACCAGAGTTTTTATTCCATATTAATTAAGTCAATTCTCCGCAGGTATAGTTTTATGCAGGTTTTCAGAGATAATGAGCAAAACAGACATTGTTACGTCTCCCCCTCTGTACACAGTCTGGGGACATGTTGGTTTACCAAAGTTGTCCGCTCAGTGAGTCTGTCCTTTCTGTCTGTCCGTCTGTCAAGCGGTTTCAATTGTGCAGTCGCAGGCCGCCCCAGCAAACACGAGACGTCGACCCAATGCTGGGCTAATGTTGGCCCACCGTCTACGACGCTGAGTCAACATTACCCAGTATTGGGTTACCGTGTCGTGTTTGGCGCAGGCTTGGGGCCAAAGTACTCGGTACTTCGGTACTTTGGAACTCGAGTACTGATTTTTCAGTACTCGTTGGTACTCAGTACTCGTACTTTTAAAAAGAACATGTACTCGTACTTGTACTCAAGTACTTTTAGAAATAAAAGTACTTTTAACGAGTACTTACGAGTACTTTGCGAGTACTTGCCATGTTAAATTGATTCAAAATGGCTCATAGACAAATCATAAATCGTTATAGCGGAATATGGAACATTCAGTTAATGATTCTTTTACCATCCGCTTAGCTATTATATTGAAAAATGATTTGTTAAATAATTTGAAATTATTTAAAAACTACCCCAATTATTTACATCAACTTATAACAGAAGTGCACCTTTTTTACAATAACATGCTGCTAATTGCTTGTATATATTAGTATCCTCGTGTATATAGTTCACAAGATAATTAAATAGCTATTTTAAAAAAAGAGAATAGACGTTTAATGGGAAAACAGGAATATAATGTTGGCATATAACATTTACAAGTGACTATACTCAAGGAATCTATAGGAACTTTCCTTGCTATACTATACGGTGAGACTAGTAATCATTGAAGGGGGAGGCGTCATTTCAACAATAATGTCACGCTATTTAAGAATCACACTTACAACACCTCTTTCTGAACAGTTAAGCCCCAGAAAACACCAGGCATTGAAACAATGGTGCTATAATGCTGGGCCGACGTTGAAGACTGTACCAAGATTACTATAGGTTCAATTTATCGTGTTTGTGGGGACGATCGATCGGTATTTGCATAATATTTGCACAATATTGGCCCAATTGCGTAGACACTTAGCCGACATTTCCCCATCACCGAACAAATAATGTCACGTGGGTGTAGAAGTGAACAAGTAGTTTATATAGATGTTATCTTTATAAAGCAGTTGAGACATCGTGTGGACTAAGATATATTAAAACTGCCATAGCCCTTACAACTCAGTACCAATATTGTGTACGTACCAAGAAACACGACCGCGACAACGCGACGTCTTACCTACAGTGACCTTACAATGCCGGGCCAATGTCCAAGACATCGGGCCAGGAATTAACAAGCAAGTAGGCCTACGTAGGATTTAGATATAACAGTACTGTTCAAACAAAGTAATTAGACGGCAAACATCACCCTTTAACTGCTGGGCACCACTATTTTTTATATATCAGTATTACAAATCATTTATAAAGCGGTTCATCCAGAATCGCTGTACATACTAAAAATAAGAAAAGAATAAAGGTAGACGAAATTATGTTTAAGGTTACAAGACGTCAGGTGTCTAGCAAACTAAATTACCCTAAAATGTACAAAATCTATACATTGCGTCAGGTCACCAGTAAGCAGCAGGTAATTCAACAAATTGTTTTTTTGATTTGGATATTGTTTTAATATCGTGATTATGTAGTTTGTCATTTGATGCTAGAAATTAAGTCAGCAATTATAGCTGCAAATCACAGAAAAATAGAATTGAACGCGTTAGTGTCGCGTAAGGGTTAAAGGTGTGAGGTTACATGAAGAGTCAATTGTAGGCCTACGGCGGCTTTCTATAACCCTTTCCGTCCCCGAAATGTGATGACGGACCGAGTATAAATATACATACAACAGTGAGGTGCTCCTCCTATAAATTGCATACAAATATATTTTTAAAGTAATAATATGCTAATTCATCAGCGTATTCCCGGGATAAATCTTGTACGGATATACGTGTATTTTATTATGGTAATACATTTGATTTGATATCACAGACACCAGCAACTAAAGTGTGCCTGTTATCCCAAAAAAATCTGCGGTGCAAAGCCAAAAGGCAGTTCTGATCACTTTACAAGTAAGCAGATACTGCCTTTTGGATTTTCAGGGCGGAATTGTGATCCGTATACCTTTAATAGCCTTGATCTTTTCCATGACACAATGTGTGTTCAGGCTCATTTAAACGTGTATTACAGTGTCGGCCAATTGTTGGCGGCACTGACCCACAACTTTACCATTAGTAGGACTACTGCCAGTTTTGAGGCTAGCATGTTTTGCAACGTAAAGCTTTAGACATACATGTAGACAATTTGTATACTAGCATGTACTTATTTATTTATTATGAATCGCCAATTAGTAGGCCTACATGTAGCAAACAATACTTTGTACACTGATAGGAAGATGCAATATTAGGCTATACTATTATATAATGACTGGGACATGGCATCATGCAATATCAATAATAGCCCTGCCCCATAAAATATTATTTTTTAACCACTCATTATATCTATATGTGACCTGACCTGGCAAAATGAGTCGTAAGTCGCATATTTTATTATTGGAGCTATTAAGATATCCCACACCTACGCAATATCACCTTTAAAATGGTATGTCACACAACTCTGTAGCGTGTTTAACTCCGAAAATATGTGTCGACAAACTCAGAAAAATATGAAGTCTGAAATTTGAAAATGAGATGAATTGGGCTTTAGGCCACCTTTGTGCACATATAGGCTAAACTGGGCCAGGAGAACATCCTGAGGATGATGAGATGATTGAGATGATACTGTCCTCCAGACACAGGATTCGAAATTCGAGCCCTGGCGGTCTGAGGCAGAGCACGCTACCTCTCGGTCACGGAGGCTCCCCACAATACTGAATTTCACACGTGGATGGGGAAGAAACATTTTTGTTTCTTTCAAACCGCTGAGACCGGGAACCGAACCCCGAACTCTGGCGTGAAAGGCAGCGGTGCTAACCACTACCCCAGGGCCCCGCCCTGAAAGTGGCATTTAAAGTTCAAAATATTAATTTCCACTCCATTTTCTTAATAATCATTTGCCAAAGTGTGACTTAAAACTCAGTTCGCCAGATCGGGTCACCTATATCATCATGAAGTAACATAATATTATAATCAATTATTTATTCAATAAATTTTATGTAATTATTAGAGCTTACAACGAAAGTACTCGGTACTTGTACTCAAATACTTTTCTAAGTACTTGTACTTGTACTCAAGTACTTTTGAGAATCCAGTAATTGTACTTGTACTTGCACTCGTCATTTTGTCAAGTACGTGTACTTGTACTCAAGTACTTTTGTCCGGTACTCGCCCCAAGCCTGGTTTGGCGCCACACCGAATGTGTGTGGCATTGGGGCTTATATTCTGTGGACACACCACCGCCAACAGAAAGCACTGTCCAGTTGTTGAATGGTTGATGGCCAGAGCCAGCCACGGTGGACCAGCGTTGAACCGCCATTGGGTTGACGTGTTGCGTTTGCTAGACATAGTTTGGTAGGCGACTTGGCCACTGATAAAGGGTCCATTTAGCTATCCAGCAACCACGAGGTATTCACACAATGCTGTTTCAAAGTTTGCCCACTGTCTTGGACTATATACTTCCGTTTTTCTGGCGTCACTGCGCTCTCTTTTGCCTGTCACAGCCCTTCCAAAATATGGTATAAGCACACTTGTGAAATAAGCAGATACTTCCATCTCGCTGTCTGCAGTATTGCCTGTCACAGCCTTTCCAAAAGACGATATATGGTAATGCACACTTGTGAAATAAGCAGATACTTCCATACCGCTGTCTGCAGCAGCTCGCCACGCTGAATGTGCACACGCTCCCGCCAGCATGAAGTACTGACTAGGGCTGAATGGATACTGGCCAGCAACGTCGACGCTGGCCCAGCATCTAACAGACATTGGGTCTGTGTCAGCTTGTTATCGCCGCCAGTAGTAAGAACACAGCCCAGCAAACATAAGGCGTTGAACCAGTGCTGGTTTGATGCTGGGCCAGCGTCGCAGACAGTGGGCCAGCATTGGACTAGCATTGGTTCAACGTCTCGTGTTTGCTGGGAGTGTTGACAAGCCACATTGTGTTTCACACATCAGCCTGGTTCCAAAACGGAATAATAAATTAATACATAGTTCTCTACTGTCCACAGGAGCCATTTAGTAACATTAATTACAAAAGCCATTGACACTACATCTATCAGCTATCAACCTTTATGGTTATGCTGCTGGAGGGGAGACATCTCCAGTTTTTTGTAAAACCAGTTTTTTGCTTACAAAAAACTAGACCCTTCTAACCCTTACAGCGCGGGGATCGACTTTAGTCGTCAAAATCTTACCCCTGTAGACGTCAGATTTTGACGACTAAAGTCGATCCGCGCACTGTAAGAATAAAAATATTTCCCATGGTCGTCACATAGGTATTCAAATGAATCAGAAAGAGCTAACTAAGCCATTTATGATGATTTCAAATTGAAAAAAACCCTTTAAGGGTTTAAAGGTTAATGTCTTTGTATGAAAGATATGTCTATCTGTCTTTCTGGTAAAACTAATAAAGATATGATGGCAACTTCTCCTCAAACGGGCTAACCATAATTTATTCATTAGTCACAATAGTAATTATAGGGTTGATCAAAATATCACTAAACATATTTTCTGATGCTATAAGATGTAGGCCTATTATTGAATCATCAACAAGCAGAGCTCATATATTTATAAAATATACGGCGGCGACAACAGACTGTGTAATCTGGTAATAAAGTTAGCAGTCGATAGTTTGTTCTGATATAGTATAGCTGATCACAGTGTTAGCTAGGATTGGGCTGACAGGGTGTGTAAAAAAAAGTCAGGGTGTGTAACAACCCCTTTACTATAAGAAGGAGAGTTTTGACAGGGCGTGGTAGTAAATTCTAGGGCGTGTTGCGACGGTTTTGGGCGTGCAAAACACGCCCATACGCCTCTCTAGGTAACACAGTGTAGCTGGTACATATCGGATGAATTTAAAATGTGATGAAACGCTATTACCAGTAACCCTTTAACCGCCGGTGCCGCATATATTCGAGTTTTCCTTTTTTATTAGCATATTTAATACCTCATTTTAAAGATAAAATGTGACATCAAGCACCAAAATTGGAAAAGAGTTGACCCCCATTTTGTCAAATCTGAATAATTTTCACTCACTTGAAGTTGTGGATCGCGTCAGCGAGACACAACTTCAAGTGGGTGAAAATTCAGATTGAATAATTTGGCGGTTAAAGGGTTAAATACGCGTGATTGTTATTAGTTTGGTAAATCAGATTTTTATGAAGTAGCAATCAGTTATATAATATATTATATGTCTTCAGACATGACAAGGTCACAATACTGTCACCAGTGTCCTATAATAGTTCACTTACTAGTTATATCGTGCTACACTTCAGAAGATAAACTCCACAATACGCGGACGAAGGCTCCGTGTGGGTCTACTTATCTGTTTATGACACCAATTTCAACTGAAATGTCCGTGGGTGCAGGTGGAATTGGGCGGCATTTAGCGTGCATATATATAACAGTGACTACGTGTTTGTCGGGTTGAGTGCCAGATCCATAGTAGCGATACTACGTTTATCATCTTTCTCAATATTAACAGTCCGTAAATCAATAAAGTCGTATGCTACACGTGGGCCTGATAACCACCTAAATATCAGAGTATAGGCCTACATGTAAACATGGTGAAGAAGGGGCTTTTTGATGGGATAATCGAAACTGTCTGGTATCAGTGGGCGTATGCTGTTACTGTCGTGCAAAGCCGAAAGGCAGTATCTGCTTACTTTACAAGTAAGCAGATACTGCCCTTTGACTTTGCAGAGTAGTGTACGTGACTGGCATGCTCCAGGTGCCTGACCCGTAACTCACGCTTCTAATTGGTTCAGATATCAATCTCCTCCAATCAGGTGGGACTTATGTGGAATATCACAGTATTTGTATAGAACTAACAAACAGAAAGCGTTGCCCGAATATTGATTTCATGCTGGTCCATCGACTACGACGTTGAGCCAACTTTAAATCAACATTGCTGGGTTTGAGCAAACACATCATTGTTGAGTTCATGGTGGGCGAATATCGGCTAATCTGGCCTAGCATTGGCACAACGTTGGACCGTGTTTCTGTGAGCTGAGGCGTGTTGACGTATCGGTTGCGTGGTCGTGAGAAACTGGATATAACCCAGTAAACACAAAACATTTGTATACCATTTTACTACGCCGGCCGAACGTCTTCGATGCTGGCCCACCATTGTACAAATGGTATACAAATGTTTTGTGTTTACTAGGACCTGGCTGGTTCTCATGTAATATTAAAGTACGGACAGAGAGGGGTGACTAATAGACAGTATGTATGCCGATAGAGAGGGAGAGATGCATGAGAAAAAAGTCAGTTTTACAGCACACGTTTATCGATATAATATATAGAGAGTACACGATTATTGATATAATAGAGAGTATTATATAGCACACATGGAGTATTACAATCTATGGCCCCTTCCCGAAATAAATTATATAATACATATTACCAAACGATATCTTGAGCACTGATCGTCGCCTCGGAGCTGAAGGATCCTATCTGCCACTCTGACGAGTGTCAGATAGGATCCTTTAGCTCCGAGGCGACGTGATGTCGATTATAGTAGACATTTTATGTTTTATTAACACCCCTTGACACAATTCTGTATTAATGTTGGCCCAGCGTCGCAGACATGCCAGTGATCACGAGACGTTCACCCAATGTGGGTTCAATGTCGAGCTAACCTAACATTAAACCCACATATATATTGGGTCAAAGTCGTCTATTTACTGGGTATAATATTGAAATATGGGAATATACTTTCCATAAATTACCTCCAAGCATGTACAACCCTTTTCTTTGATAATAATATTTTAATTTTATTTAATAATTTAATTTTATAATGTATATCTCATAGTAATGACAATATTCAACAATGATTATATACTCAAACATACTTTTTTCGATGCTGTACTGTTTCCTTATTGTGTGCTAAATACGGTATTATTGTATGTATGGTATTCTTCGGGGGTTTAATTAAATAATTTATTTCATAGACTACCTTAAACATCTCAACATTTAGACACAATTTTAATTATCGAGCAGCTCACGGAAGTGTAGAATAACAATATTCTCCCAGTCACAATGAACTAGTTCGCATTATACGTTCTGGAAAACGGAGTAGAACGAGGAGAAACGTATTAAGAATCCGCTAAGAAAGGAATGGACGTAGTACACACAGAAAACAATCGTATTAGGAAAGGTATGGACGAGCAAGGACGGAGATGGGGGTCCAGAACATCGACCATGTCCAACATCTGATCCCGTTCTACCGGTTCGAAATAGGACAAGGTAAGGACTGGTATGAGGTCGTACGTCGATCGAAATTGCCGTACTGCGAGTGTGGAACAAACGGAGCTGAACGTCGTTGTTAGGTTTCTACCCCGTCCTACCCGTCATCACAAAGAAATTACTACTTTTCATTACGTCTTCACTGCGTTAGTGAGCCCTTTAACCGCCGGTGCCGCATATATTCGGGTTTTCATTTTTATTAGCACATTAAGTACCACATTTTCAATTGTAAAAGATAAAATGTGACATCAAACAGCAAGATTTGAAAAGAGTTGACCTCCATTTTGTCAAATCTGAATAATTTTCACTCACTTGAAGTTGTGGATCGCGTCAGCGAGACACAATTTCAAGTTGGTGAATATTCAAATTGAATAATTTGGCGGTTAAAGGGTTAACAGTGTTAACCAGTTTATAATTTTGTGATACGCTCTTACTAAGATCCAAGAAGTTCTTATTTATCCAGATCTTCTCGTCTCTAATACATTGTCAGTACTTTTAATCCGTTTGGAGCCAGAACTACTCGTTCCTACTATATTTTAACTGCATTTACCCGTTTGCAGTCGGATCAGCAACGTGTTTGTTATAAATAGTGCATAATAATGATGCTCTCCTCGTTTGTAATTTCTGGCTATTAATGTGTGATATTTTAGCATGGAGCAAATGCCGGACTTAGTGTTGTCAACACTAAATATGATGGTGGAAGCGGAGCAACAATATAAAGAGATTAGAAAACAACGTGAAGAAAACGAACAAGAAGAATTGAGGAGAATGAAGAGAATTAGAATATGCTGTGTGAATGACTGGCTAAATTCTGTGCTTCTTGGCTCCTCTAAACTGCCCCTCTGCTTCTTGGATCTCCCGGCATGTAGTACCTCAATCGAAATGAAAACAGGTTAGAACGTGATCGTATTTATCATGTTTATAGCAGATCGGACTGCAACACACCCAGAAGCCCGTTTGGATCATGTTAAAGACTGCCCGAGAACGCAATGCGAACGGGCAAAACCGACCATGAACTGGTTTGAACGGACATGTCTTCGTGATAATTGTGCAGAGCGTCCCACAACGGGCCTAGAACGGACAGAAACTTACGGGCAACGAGTTAAACGGGAACAGGATGAATTGAAATTTGTTAAGAACGCACTGCAAACGACATTAAGCGTAACGTCTTTCAGTTCTAAACGTTGTACGAGCGTTGTACAAACTGTCTGCAATCGTAATGCACTTATCTTCAAACTGTGTTGTGTCGTAGTAATAGTCAAAATTGCACGTTTCAACCCGTCCTCATCCCGTTTCATGAAATTTTCAGAACAGGCAGAAACATTCTTCGAACTGGTTAAGTGTGAAAGGTGCATAATGTAATCCTCAGTGAAGGTTATTGTAGCTACGTATATATTATTCTGCATAGATATGTTTACAGCTAGAGGTCGTTTATACTGCGCTACAGTTATTACTGAGATAATTTTATGGTCAATGTTAATAATTTAAAGTGTAAAGGGGATGTCACACTGTCACGATTTGTCAGCTAAATCCCCACACGTTGTCTCCGTTCCCATATAGTTATCGAAACGTGAGAAGGACGGGACAGCTGTCTCGAAGCGCATTTAAACAAAACGTCTTCACCACGTTCGTCTTGACCAAGGTCTAGTCAACTGTTAAAATTTGCAGGACATGGGTCCACCAGAATGCAATAGTGCCCGTGGGTAGGCCTGTGTAGGCCCTATATCATAATAATTATAATAAATATGTGTTTCAAACCCAACGCCGCATTAAGAGCAAGTTCCCAAATCATAGCAAGTTCATATCTACTTGAGCGACATCTATTAGTTAATAATTCCACCAAAGCTCTTAGCCTCTTAGCTGTGGGTTGGGTTCGCAAACGAACTGACTTTATTACCTGCGGGGGATCGCAAAACAGCTGACTGCGAATGTATTGACAGGACAACTTCCCCCCACTGTTGGTTCAATGTTGGGCCAGCGTCACAGACGTTGGTCCAACATTAGAACAGCGTCGGGTGAGTGTATCTTTGGCGTAGTATCCATAGTCTTGTATTTAGGTTGAATTACTCAGCTGAATCAACATGAAATGTACTGTACATGCTGAAGGCTTACACGTGACCCACGCATTGTAGTTTAGAACATGACTGGATCTTTAATAGTGCATTCTGAACATGGTGAACGTGGTGCACACCTGGCCCACAGTAGCATCGTCACAACGGCCATGCCGCCTGCTACACGTCTCCTACACGTCTATCACGCTACTCACCTCCATAGCGTTGCTAACATAGACATATATACTAATGTATGTTCTGTGTAATCAGGAATGCATAACATGTATTCTGGTTTAATTTATGTGCTGTGGTTGTTAAGACGTTGCTATAGTACGTTGACCATGGGTGCTTGAAGTTCGAAAGTAGACCTGTCACCATCCCGGAAAGTATGCCCAATTCTTGATAGAACTCACCAAACATCTTTGCTGGTACTCTTTTTAACATAAACTTAATTTTATGACGATGGTTTTTGAGCTTACTATTGTATAGGTACATTGCCTTTTCTCAGCTAACCTGTCATATGTATGACCTTATACAGTCTGACGTTTTCTTTGCATAACGAAATAAGCCAGTGTAAGATAATTCTCTGCATTATCTAAATAAAGGTACGCTAAAATATTTATCGTCGTGAACTTACGGCGCGCATGTGCGTCTAGGAAAGGGGATGACTGATTTCCGGTCTACCTTTCCTGCTATCTATTTATGTTTTTCATCGGCTCTATAGGCGAATAATTTGGGCTATCTTGTCTCTATAATTTAAATTACTGAACCAACTGATTGTTCATCTTAATGTATTTTTTATGTTTATGCTAAGTATATACATTAAAAACAATGACAATTGAGGTTTACAATTAAAATTTGACGCCAAGGTGAAGCTGTTCCAAACTTGACTGTACTGTCACTGATCTGACCACTGCTGACTGTTACTGCCTACAACATCGCTCTCCCCATGTTAACAGATACAGAAAACTTTATGTCTATGAAAGATATGTCTATCTGTCTTTCTGGTAAAACAAATAAAGATATGATGGCAACTTCTCCTCAAACGGGCTAACCATAATTTATTCATTAGTCACAATAGTAATTAAAGGGTTGATCAAAATATCACTAAACATATTTTCTAATGCTATAAGATGTAGGCCTATTATTGAATTATCAACAAGCAGAGCTCATATATTTATAAAATATACGGCGGCGACAACAGACTGTGTAATCTGGTAATAAAGTTAGCAGTCGATAGTTTGTTCTGATATAGTATAGCTGGTCACAGTGTTAGCTAGGATTGGGCTGACAGGGTGTGTAAAAAAAAGTCAGGGTGTGTAACAACCCCTTTACTATAAGAAGGAGAGTTTTGACAGGGCGTGGTAGTAAATTCTAGGGCGTGTTGCGACGGTTTTGGGCGTGCAAAACGCGCCCATACGCCTCTCTAGGTAACACAGTGTAGCTGGTACATATCGGATGAATTTAAAATGTGATGAAACGCTATTACCGGTAACCCTTTAACCGCCGGTGCCGCATATATTCGAGTTTTCCTTTTTTATTAGCATATTTAATACCACATTTTAAAGATAAAATGTGACATCAAACAGCAAGATTTGAAAAGAGTTGACCTCCATTTTGTCAAATCTGAATAATTTTCACTCACTTGAAGTTGTGGATCGCGTCAGCGAGACACAATTTCAAGTTGGTGAAAATTCAAATTGAATAATTTGGCGGTTAAAGGGTTAACAGTGTTAACCAGTTTATAATTTTGTGATACGCTCTTACTAAGATCCAAGAAGTTCTTATTTATCCAGATCTTCTCGTCTCTAATACATTGTCAGTACTTTTAATCCGTTTGGAGCCAGAACTACTCGTTCCTACTATATTTTAACTGCATTTACCCGTTTGCAGTCGGATCAGCAACGTGTTTGTTATAAATAGTGCATAATAATGATGCTCTCCTCGTTTGTAATTTCTGGCTATTAATGTGTGATATTTTAGCATGGAGCAAATGCCGGACTTAGTGTTGTCAACACTAAATATGATGGTGGAAGCGGAGCAACAATATAAAGAGATTAGAAAACAACGTGAAGAAAACGAACAAGAAGAATTGAGGAGAATGAAGAGAATTAGAATATGCTGTGTGAATGACTGGCTAAATTCTGTGCTTCTTGGCTCCTCTAAACTGCCCCTCTGCTTCTTGGATCTCCCGGCATGTAGTACCTCAATCGAAATGAAAACAGGTTAGAACGTGATCGTATTTATCATGTTTATAGCAGATCGGACTGCAACACACCCAGAAGCCCGTTTGGATCATGTTAAAGACTGCCCGAGAACGCAATGCGAACGGGCAAAACCGACCATGAACTGGTTTGAACGGACATGTCTTCGTGATAATTGTGCAGAGCGTCCCACAACGGGCCTAGAACGGACAGAAACTTACGGGCAACGAGTTAAACGGGAACAGGATGAATTGAAATTTGTTAAGAACGCACTGCAAACGACATTAAGCGTAACGTCTTTCAGTTCTAAACGTTGTACGAGCGTTGTACAAACTGTCTGCAATCGTAATGCACTTATCTTCAAACTGTGTTGTGTCGTAGTAATAGTCAAAATTGCACGTTTCAACCCGTCCTCATCCCGTTTCATGAAATTTTCAGAACAGGCAGAAACATTCTTCGAACTGGTTAAGTGTGAAAGGTGCATAATGTAATCCTCAGTGAAGGTTATTGTAGCTACGTATATATTATTCTGCATAGATATGTTTACAGCTAGAGGTCGTTTATACTGCGCTACAGTTATTACTGAGATAATTTTATGGTCAATGTTAATAATTTAAAGTGTAAAGGGGATGTCACACTGTCACGATTTGTCAGCTAAATCCCCACACGTTGTCTCCGTTCCCATATAGTTATCGAAACGTGAGAAGGACGGGACAGCTGTCTCGAAGCGCATTTAAACAAAACGTCTTCACCACGTTCGTCTTGACCAAGGTCTAGTCAACTGTTAAAATTTGCAGGACATGGGTCCACCAGAATGCAATAGTGCCCGTGGGTAGGCCTGTGTAGGCCCTATATCATAATAATTATAATAAATATGTGTTTCAAACCCAACGCCGCATTAAGAGCAAGTTCCCAAATCATAGCAAGTTCATATCTACTTGAGCGACATCTATTAGTTAATAATTCCACCAAAGCTCTTAGCCTCTTAGCTGTGGGTTGGGTTCGCAAACGAACTGACTTTATTACCTGCGGGGGATCGCAAAACAGCTGACTGCGAATGTATTGACAGGACAACTTCCCCCCACTGTTGGTTCAATGTTGGGCCAGCGTCACAGACGTTGGTCCAACATTAGAACAGCGTCGGGTGAGTGTATCTTTGGCGTAGTATCCATAGTCTTGTATTTAGGTTGAATTACTCAGCTGAATCAACATGTAATGTACTGTACATGCTGAAGGCTTACACGTGACCCACGCATTGTAGTTTAGAACATGACTGGATCTTTAATAGTGCATTCTGAACATGGTGAACGTGGTGCACACCTGGCCCACAGTAGCATCGTCACAACGGCCATGCCGCCTGCTACACGTCTCCTACACGTCTATCACGCTACTCACCTCCATAGCGTTGCTAACATAGACATATATACTAATGTATGTTCTGTGTAATCAGGAATGCATAACATGTATTCTGGTTTAATTTATGTGCTGTGGTTGTTAAGACGTTGCTATAGTACGTTGACCATGGGTGCTTGAAGTTCGAAAGTAGACCTGTCACCATCCCGGAAAGTATGCCCAATTCTTGATAGAACTCACCAAACATCTTTGCTGGTACTCTTTTTAACATAAACTTAATTTTATGACGATGGTTTTTGAGCTTACTATTGTATAGGTACATTGCCTTTTCTCAGCTAACCTGTCATATGTATGACCTTATACAGTCTGACGTTTTCTTTGCATAACGAAATAAGCCAGTGTAAGATAATTCTCTGCATTATCTAAATAAAGGTACGCTAAAATATTTATCGTCGTGAACTTACGGCGCGCATGTGCGTCTAGGAAAGGGGATGACTGATTTCCGGTCTACCTTTCCTGCTATCTATTTATGTTTTTCATCGGCTCTATAGGCGAATAATTTGGGCTATCTTGTCTCTATAATTTAAATTACTGAACCAACTGATTGTTCATCTTAATGTATTTTTTATGTTTATGCTAAGTATATACATTAAAAACAATGACAATTGAGGTTTACAATTAAAATTTGACGCCAAGGTGAAGCTGTTCCAAACTTGACTGTACTGTCACTGATCTGACCACTGCTGACTGTTACTGCCTACAACATCGCTCTCCCCATGTTAACAGATACAGAAAACTTTATGTCTATGAAAGATATGTCTATCTGTCTTTCTGGTAAAACAAATAAAGATATGATGGCAACTTCTCCTCAAACGGGCTAACCATAATTTATTCATTAGTCACAATAGTAATTAAAGGGTTGATCAAAATATCACTAAACATATTTTCTGATGCTATAAGATGTAGGCCTATTATTGAATTATCAACAAGCAGAGCTCATATATTTATAAAATATACGGCGGCGACAACAGACTGTGTAATCTGGTAATAAAGTTAGCAGTCGATAGTTTGTTCTGATATAGTATAGCTGGTCACAGTGTTAGCTAGGATTGGGCTGACAGGGTGTGTAAAAAAAAGTCAGGGTGTGTAACAACCCCTTTACTATAAGAAGGAGAGTTTTGACAGGGCGTGGTAGTAAATTCTAGGGCGTGTTGCGACGGTTTTGGGCGTGCAAAACGCGCCCATACGCCTCTCTAGGTAACACAGTGTAGCTGGTACATATCGGATGAATTTAAAATGTGATGAAACGCTATTACCGGTAACCCTTTAACCGCCGGTGCCGCATATATTCGAGTTTTCCTTTTTTATTAGCATATTTAATACCACATTTTAAAGATAAAATGTGACATCAAACAGCAAGATTTGAAAAGAGTTGACCTCCATTTTGTCAAATCTGAATAATTTTCACTCACTTGAAGTTGTGGATCGCGTCAGCGAGACACAATTTCAAGTTGGTGAAAATTCAAATTGAATAATTTGGCGGTTAAAGGGTTAACAGTGTTAACCAGTTTATAACTTTGTGAGCTATAAGAGCTCTAAGAAGTTATTCTCGTCTCTAATACATTGTCAGTACTTTCAATCCGTTTGGAGCCAGGGGGCCATTTCACTAACATTCACTGATCTTTAGGCAAGAATATCCTTAGACTAAAGATCATCCAGTGTTCTAAAGATCTTTCTGTCTGACCGTTTCACTAACGCGATCTTTACCTTATATTTTAATCTTTATCGCCAAGTGCCAAATAATTTATGCACGATCTTCATATCGCACGAAACACCACAACATCCGTTGGTTTTTGACCAATCTGCCGACAGCTGGATGACATCATTGTTTTGTAAACATTCACCGGAGCACGTGTAGTCTACCATAGTATAATGAACCACTACCGGTAGGCATAGTTTCTTTGTTTACAAATGTAATTAAGTCGGTCAAGATTTTAGATAATAATATTAAAGATATATAAAATATAATAATAAATAACTTAATGTCGACACTTTAGGCCTAATTATATTCAGATCAAGTTGAATAACAGTAAATGTATATCAATCTCGTTGGACCGTGCGTCAGACCGTGACAGGGCAAGAGCACAGGGTAGGCCTATTGGTAAACATGAAGATATCGACGCCTACCTGGTGAAATTATAGATTTAATGATAGGCCTAGTTTAGCCTAGCTTAACAACGTGCCACTCCTATAATGAAATTTGCCTAGGCCTATATTGTATAGCATCTGGGAGAAAGGCAACCAAGCATGTCGCCTGCCTCTATGAGATAGGGCCTATAGTATAGGCATAGACTACACATTTATTATTGTACACACACGGAACTTGTACAATGTCTGGGTAGATATACTAGGCATATATATCTACCAGCTACCGCCACAAAACCAAAGCTTTATTTAGGTTAGGTTGGAATCAAGTATTCTTGGTCCCTATAGACATTTACTCTGGAGTTGAAAAGGTATAGGCCCTAACCAGGGCCTAGACTAACCTACATCAATGTTAAAGATAATCAGCGAGACTGTGAGTAAAAGGAATATTAAATTCAAGAAAAAATATAACATCTGATTAGGCCTACAACTTTGATCATTGATGCGCTTCTCGTTTTCTACACAAATGATAAAATACAGAGTCAAATTCATGAATAAACATTATGTTAAAGATCGTCTCTAACTGTTTTAAGAGTGCCCCCGACCACTCTTTAAATCTCATCTTTATAATTAAAGATTTCGCCTTAAAAATATTTAGTGAAACGGCTGACTTAAAGAACACTCCTTAATGATCTTTTGTGAAACAGTCAAATCTTTAATTAAGGATAAATCTTTATTTAAGGAGGATTTGGCGTTTTAAAGATCCTTTTTGCCTTAAAGATCGCTTAGTGAAACGCCACCCAGAACTACTCGTTTCTACTATATTTTAACTGCATTTACCCGTTTGCAGTCGGATCAGCAACGTGTTTGTTATAAATAGTGCATAATAATGATGCTCTCCTCGTTTGTAATTTCTGGCTATTAATGTGTGATATTTTAGCATGGAGCAAATGCCGGACTCAGTGTTGTCAACACTAAATATGATGGTGGAAGCAGAGCAACAATATAAAGAGATTAGAAAAAAACGTGAAGAAAACGAACAAGAAGAATTGAGGAGAATGAAGAGAATTAGAATATGCTGTGTGAATGACTGGCTAAATTCTGTGCTTCTTGGCTCCTCTAAACTGCCCCTCTGCTTCTTGGATCTCCCGGCATGTAGTACCTCAATCGAAATGAAAACAGGTTAGAACGTGATCGTATTTATCATGTTTATAGCAGATCGGACTGCAACACACCCAGAAGCCCGTTTGGATCATGTTAAAGACTGCCCGAGAACGCAATGCGAACGGCCAAAACTGACCATGAACTGGTTTGAACGGACATGTCTTCGTGATAATTGTGCAGAGCGTCCCACAACGGGCCTAGAACGGACAGAAACTTACGGGCAACGAGTTAAACGGGAACAGGATGAATTGATACTTGTTAAGAACGCACTGCAAACGACATTAAGCGTAACGTCTTTCAGTTCTAAACGTTGTACGAGCGTTGTACAAACTGTCTGCAATCGTAATGCACTTATCTTCAAACTGTGTTGTGTCGTAGTAATAGTCAAAATTGCACGTTTCAACCCGTCCTCATCCCGTTTCATGAAATTTTCAGAACAGGCAGAAACATTCTTCGAACTGGTTCAGTGTGAAAGGTGCATAATGTAATCCTCAGTGAAGGTTATTGTAGCTACGTATATATTATTCTGCATAGATATGTTTACAGCTAGTGGTCGTTTATACTGCGCTACAGTTTTTACTGAGATAATTTTATCGTCAATGTTAATAATTTAAAGTGTAAAGGGGATGTCACACTGTCACGATTTGTCAGCTAAATCCCCACACGTTGTCTCCGTTCCCATATAGTTATCGAAACGTGAGAAGGACGGGACATCTGTCTCGAAGCGCATTTAAACAAAACGTCTTCACCACGTTCGTCTTGACCAAGGTCTAGTCAACTGGTAAAATTTGCAGGACATGGGTCCACCAGAATGCAATAGTACCCGTGGGTAGGCCTGTGTAGGCCCTATATCATAATAATTATAATAATTATGTGTTTCAAACCCAACGCCGCATTAAGAGCAAGTTCCCAAATCATAGCAAGTTCATATCTACTTGAGCGACATCTATTAGTTAATAATTCCACCAAAGCTCTTAGCCTCTTAGCTGTGGGTTGGGTTCGCAAACGAACTGACTTTATTACCTGCGGGGGATCGCAAAACAGCTGACTGCGAATGTATTGACAGGACAACTTCCCCCCACTGTTGGTTCAATGTTGGGCCAGCGTCACAGACGTTGGTCCAACATTAGAACAGCGTCGGGTGAGTGTATCTTTGGCGTAGTATCCATAGTCTTGTATTCAGGTTGAATTACTCAGCTGAATCAACATGTAATGTACTGTACATGCTGAAGGCTTACACGTGACCCACGCATTGTAGTTTAGAACATGACTGGATCTTTAATAGTGCATTCTGAACATGGTGAACGTGGTGCACACCTGGCCCACAGTAGCATCGTCACAACGGCCATGCCGCCTGCTACACGTCTGCTACACGTCTATCACGCTACTCACCTCCATAGCGTTGCTAACATAGAAATATATACTAATGTATGTTCTGTGTAATCAGGAATGCATAACATGTATTCTGGTTTAATTTATGTGCTGTGGTTGTTAAGACGTTGCTATAGTACGTTGACCATGGGTGCTTGAAGTTCGAAAGTAGACCTGTCACCATCCCGGAAAGTATGCCCAATTCTTGATAGAACTCACCAAACATCTTTGCTGGTACTCTTTTTAACATAAACTTAATTTTATGACGATGGTTTTTGAGCTTACTATTGTATAGGTACATTGCCTTTTCTCAGCTAACCTGTCATATGTATGACCTTATACAGTCTGACGTTTTCTTTGCATAACGAAATAAGCCAGTGTAAGATAATTCTCTGCATTATCTAAATAAAGGTACGCTAAAATATTTATCGTCGTGAACTTACGGCGCGCATGTGCGTCTAGGAAAGGGGATGACTGATTTCCGCTCTACCTTTCCTGCTATCTATTTATGTTTTTCATCGGCTCTATAGGCGAATAATTTGGGCTATCTTGTCTCTATAATTTAAATTACTGAACCAACTGATTGTTCATCTTAATGTATTTTTTATGTTTATGCTAAGTATATACATTAAAAACAATGACAATTGAGGTTTACAATTAAAATTTGACGCCAAGGTGAAGCTGTTCCAAACTTGACTGTACTGTCACTGATCTGACCACTGCTGACTGTTACTGCCTACAACATCGCTCTCCCCATGTTAACAGATACAGAAAACTCCTTTACACACTCTGCCATCATGTCAGTAGACCTTAATTCAGACAATTGTCATATTGAATTGTATACATCTATAGACGTCAAATCATAGGTGTTGCTGGGTCACTGGGTGTATTGAACATGGTGTGTGATTACTAAGTATATGATCTATGATCACACAGTCATGTGCAGTGAACGGTCGCACATTTTGACGGGAGATGCATACTTTATGTGCTTCGGATGTTTTATTCTGTTGTAATTTTTAAATAATGTGGATAATGAAGCAGAAGGAACTATTATAATTTATTCACTTATCGAATACATTTGTTACGATTTGAAAGATATTAATGTTCATCATTAATTTTACTGTGATTAAAATTGTGATCAACACAATGCTTTGATGTTTTATTTTTGTTGCAATATTTAAATAATTTTGTTGTAATATTTAAATAATTTTGATAATGAAGCAGAAGGAACTATTATAATTTATTCACTTATCGAATACATTTGTTACGATTTGAAAAGATATTAATGTTCATCATTAATTTGACTGTGATTAAAATTGTGATCAACACAATGCTTGGATGTTTTATTTTTGTTGCAATATTTAAATAATTTTGTTGTAATATTTAAATAATTTTAATAATGAAGCAGAAGGAACTATTATAATTTATTCACTTATCGAATACATTTGTTACGATTTGAAAAGATATTAATGTTCATCATTAATTTGACTGTGATTAAAATTGTGATCAACACAATGTTAACATACCCATAAAAAACGAAAATTATAGATACAAGTTGGCATAAACAGTTGATTTAGGATATGACTAAATCAGACATTTTGTTTTATATATATTCTATCCGTATACGATTCGTCTTTTCCTGGTAGTGTTCTATTGGTGTAATAATATCACATCACACGGTAGATTGCTAAAATATATTCAAACCACACAGCACACAGTTCTTGAGATTGAGGTACTAATTCTATATACCCCACCTGGTGAATAAACCAGCAAATAGTCAGATAGGCAAACAGGATAATCTTACACTATACCAAAATAAAGTGAGTTTAGATATCGGTTTATCAGTATATCCTAGATTTCAGATTTTCAAAAAGTAAAACCTTACAACCATAAATGACGTAACAATGATACAATGATACAGGGTTATACTTGTTGTAAACATAACGAGTCAAACACACCGATTCGAACGTGACACTTATTATCAAACAAACTATTTTAACATTGCCAAAACACACCAACGCATTTGTGTTTTGGGCAATAATAAAATAGTGTATTTGCTCCTTTTTTTGCTCGCCCTCGGGCTCGGATTGACGTTGGTGTGTTTTAAGGTGTGCGGTTCTCAACAACAAAGGGTATTGAATGTAAGTACAATTTTTATATTGTTTCGAAAACAATTAATAACTTTAGTTTTTCATCATTATATAATTCCTCTAAATCAGCGTTTTTCTAAGATATTTGACAATCAGTCATTTCTCAGTAACAATCAATACAAATACCACGAATATCTATATTCTATAGTGCTTATTTGAAGGTCAGATCATAGACAATATAAGTATTCAAACTAATATAGTTTGTGTGAAATTTAATTAATATTGTGTGTGTCATGCAATGAATTTGTAAGATATAGATCGGCAAACTTTTGTCCATACATCATGTGATGTATAATAACTTAATATTCCGATATGCGTTTGTGCCATTGATTACTGCTTTGAAGATATAGGTGACGAATATCACTACTTACATGTAATTATCTGCACCCACTTTAATATTGAAAGATACAAATATGTCTGAAGTAAATTTTGGAAAATAACTTATGAATGATAGGATAACAATTCTTAGAATATACAGCAAATATCTCTTTTCAAAAGAGGCATTTATATCATAGACCTCTGGAGGTCTATGATTTATATACATGTTTATATAGATTATTTACTTCTTATCCCGCCTTTTAATTGTTAAGTTAGAATTTCGGCGTCGTTGGCGCGCGCGCATGGCATTACCATTTACTTGTAGGTACGATGGGCGGGGGCCCTAGGGTAGTGGTTAGCACCGCTGAGTCCGGGGTTCGGTTCCCGGACTCGGCGGTTTGAAAGAAACAAAAATATTTCTTCCCCATCCACGTGTGAAAGTCAATATCATGGGGAGCCTCCGTGACCGAGAGGTAGCGTGCTCGGCCTCAGACCGCCAGGGCTCGAATTTCGAATCCTGTGTCTGGAGGACAATGTCATCTCATTCATCTCACCATCCTCAGGAGGTTCTCCTGGCCCAGTTTAGCCTATATGTGCACAAAGGTGGCCTAAAGCCCGATTCATTTCATTTGTAGGCACGATTGATGTATCGTTCTCAAATTTGTTCTGCATGGTGCTACACTGTCTTAGCTAGGATTAGACAAGTGCCCGTGTGTTTTTCTCAATTTTAGCATAACCACCCGTGTATTTCATTCTTTATAGCGTAATTTGGGCAATTTTTGCCCGTATTTTGACTTTATACCCGTCCAAAAGACGGGTGCGCGGGTCGCTGGCTAGTATGTTGCTAATAACCAGTTCTTGGACAAGTTCAATAATGGCTGAATTTTTTTAATTAATGTTACGTTGTGGGCGCGATATTTTCAAAAGTTTTTCATGTATCCCGTTAAAATTTATTAGGCATGTTACTAATAACCAATGCTCGGACAAATTCAATAATGGCTGAATTTTTTTTTCCGATTTGTCACAATTTTTCGGATTTTAAAAGTCTAATTTTACATTCTGGGCACGATAACCTCAAACAATTTTTATGTATTCTGCTCAACCTTGTACTGCATGCTGTTAATAACCATATCAAGTTTATATTGAATATTTTATCATGCAAAATAAAAACAGTTTGCAATAATTCATCCAAACCATAATACTGCGAGAAAAACGTACTATGATTGACAATGAAAATGACACTCAGATTATAGAACATGATTGTGATGGTTATTACTATTTTTGTTGTTGCATTCTTAGATGAATTTTGCATGACTGGATTCATTTTCATGTATGAACCCAGGTCAGTTATAAGCTGGAAGCATCACACTTCAATCGCTCCCCATGGACAGATTATCTGGTGAATCCGAACCCCTTTACTGGGAGGGTTATCCCCTGTGGTTCCCGAGTACTCTGGCAGACAGGTTATCCCCTATGGTGGTGGATCACCCCCCTTGCTCAGATTAGGTGTCTCAAGCCTGTGATCACACTCACAGACACAGCTCTGCTCTGCAAAGCCAAAAGGCAGTACCTGCTTACTTGTAAAGTAAGCAGATACTGCCTTTTGGCTTTGCACGGCAGAGCTCCTGTTCACAATTTGGTTGTCACACAGAACACATCTATCTTTTTTATCTCACAAAGACAGTTTTCCTGAATGACAGACAGTTTCTTATGTGGAGGACCAATGTATCCTTATGTTGGTCCATTATTGAATAGCCGTTTAATGTTGGACGTTTATCAATTTATCAGGGCTCTCAGCAGACACGGGACGTTGAATACATTTTGCCTTAACCTGTTAACACTGGGTCAGCGTCGAAGAGGGTCGACCAACAATAAAATAACCTCAATTCAATGTCTCGCGTTGGCTTGTTTCTGGCACTTCTCTGCCCCCCTGAGGTCATCATAAATAGAAATAGACCTCGTCTTACAAGTTGTGATATTTTGATCTGAAGCTTACATTGAATCTATCAACGCGAACACAAACTCATTTAAAGAAAGACGAAATTATTCTCAACAGACCTTTGGCCAGAGAGGGGCTGAACCCAGGTCATATTAAACAACCATTAAATGCGCGACAGCAAGAGTGCATACATTTTTTATTTATTCATTTGCACTATAAAATGCTCCTCTGGAAAAATAGCAGGAAGCAAAATTATCATTTTAAAAAGGAATTGCGTCATCAAATCGCAGGGAACACAATGTCAGATATTATAAGCTGCTTGAATGTCGTTTGGAGGCATGCCCAGCAAGCACGAGACGTCGACCCGGTGATAGCCTAGGCCAGCAAACACAAAACATTTGAGTAACATTTGTACGATGTTGGTCCTACGTCGAAGACGTGGGGCCGACGCCACACAAATGTTACACAAATGTTTTGTGTTTGCTGGGATATGAGCCACACATAATTATTTACATTCATGATATAATGACATGGAAGGTCACCTAGTGAATGGATATTGCAAAGCCAGGCACGACTGGCTGTATTTGTTTTCTCTGCATTCAAACATTTTATAAGGGCGTGGCAATATGGAATATTTGTTGTTTATTTTATATGATTGTTTTACTATTACAATTGCTAGATCAATAAACAGTAGGCCTATATGGTATATTCGTTCTCTCGTATTTATGTTGTTTCGCTTTTTAGAAGGTCTACTTACACACTTTGGATGTTTAATTCTGTCGCTGTTTGAACATGCATTGTGTCCCACTTTTGTTATTTTGTACTTCTTTTGTTTTCGCGTTGTAACGTACATTCGTTCGCGTTGTTTTGCAGTTTCGCACTTTCGTTGTTATCCCTTGCCACCGTAGACGTTGTAGTCCTAATTAGGAGAGGGGAGACAACGAAATTGTGGAATAACAAAACTTGGGGAAAATAAAGGTTTTCTTTGTAACACGCTGACTCGGTATTAACGAAATACAAAGCACTGCAAGTTACTTAGTAGGTAACTATCATTATGTAACATCGCATTTGAGCAGATTTAAAGGTTATTTATTATCGACGCCTGCACAAAAACGCATTCATTCAACCCACACACAGGCGGGTTGCCGGTCACACAATAACTGTACCATCCCAGCAAACACAAAACAGTTGTATAACATTTGTACAACGTCGGCCCAACGTCTTCGACGTTGGCACAACATTGTACAATTGTTATACAAATATTTTGTGTTTACTGGGATGCTAGTTTTTGTCACTGGAGACCTCGGACAGCATTACATAGTGAAGGAAACAAAAACACCACGCCGAGCTGTAAATAATTGATACAGCTGAACAGTAGTCTATTACTGGCAAATTATTTTCATTCAATTATCGTACTTGGTATAACATAACATTCATGGTGATATATGAAGCCTATATTGTCTGCGTGGGCAACAATGTGAAACAAAGAAAAAAGTTACGTCATGCCATTAGCAATTGTGTTTAGTCCGACAATAATAAAGTAGTTTGAACAAACACAAAATAAAGGAGCGGCTTATTTATTAACAACTAAAAAGTAAAAATAGAAAAGTGTAGGCTTTTTTATTTGCTTGATACTAATTTAGATTGATTTAAAATGCTGATCAAAATTTCATAAAAGGGCACAAAAGCATTAAAAAATCGCTATTTACCCAGTAAACATGGTACGTTGGCCCAACGTTGCTGTTGGCTCACCGGCTACGACGTTGGCCCAACAGTAAACCAACGTTGGGCCAACGTCTCATGTTTGCTGGATATATATCTCTATATAATTGTATTCACGTGCATCTTCTATACTGCATGCGAAATGCGCCAAAAATCAGATACTACACATCTTGTGTGGTATAAAAATAAGATGATTAAAGGGACATGTCCAGGTCTAAAATCATCAAAAAATCTGTGATTTTATTTTGGCTTCTTAATATGACCATATGATGTAAACATGTCCATAGACTAGAACTGCAAAACTTTTTGTGCTGCGCATTCACCAGTTAGGCTAGATATAGAGGCAAAATTCCCGATTTATTATTTTGGACAACCATGTCAAAAATAAGAAATACGGGAATTTCGTCTCTATATCTAGCCTAACTGGTGAATGCAGTTCTAGTCTATGGACATGTTTACATCATATGGTCATATTAAGAAGCCAAAATGAAATCACATTTTTTGATGATTTGAGCCTGGGCATGTCCCTTTAATAGCAATTTTACTGAATCTCCAGTAATTAGTGGAAGTATGCTGCCGTGCAAAGCCAAAATGCAGTATCTTCTTACTTTACAAGTAAGCAGATACTGCCTTTTGGCTTTGCAGAGCAGTATGGGTGGGGTTGTGTCCGTGATCACACGATGGTGACCAGGTAACAGCATATTTGGTCTCCTCAAATCAAGGTAGGATAAAATTCCGGTGTAATGTTGGTCTAATGTACGTAGACGCTGGGTCAACATTAGACCAACATGGCTAGACCAGTTTTTTCGATCAAGCATTAGTTTCGCGGACGGGGGGTAGTCATTACCAGTGCTGCCTGCAGAGCCGCCTGGCCACCTGAGACCGAACTCAGATTACCACCACCCTGTAAACACGGGGTGGTCACCGGGTGACGGCCTGGTGGTGGGCCATCGTCGAAGACGGTGGCCCACCACCAGGCCATCCCCCGGTCAACGTCTCGTGCTTGCGTCTGGGCATGCTTTCAAACGACACGAACAGTCAGCTGTTATATCAGACCACCGTGCCTCATTGTGTTAGCTGCAATTTGATGACGTAATCCGTTTTTTAATGATAATTTTGTTTCCTGCTATTTTTTCAGAGGACATTTTTTAGTGCAAATGGTTACATTAAAAATGATACATAATGTGTAGGTGCTAGTGTTGTTCAATTTTTTTGGCTTTATATAATTATATTATAATTATGCGGTTATGTAATCTATTTATCATACCCATCTATGACAAGCCTAGATATTTAAATGATTGTTTTAATTCTCATAAATTACTTAAATTTTATTTGTACATAATTCGCTTTTTTCAAATATTTTCTTTAAATATATTAACAATCAAAATCACTAATTCAAAGAGGGGGGGGGGCATTTATGACCTACATATAGGCGGTCGAGGCTATGATTCAGGGCATCGAATTTTGTGCTACAGTGACAACCAGAATACGTGTCTTGGAGGTATCTGTCATCTTCCCACGCAAGGATCGCTCCTCCCGAGGTCGCAGACCGATGTCTGCGACCTCGGGAGCAGCGAACCTTGCTGTCGGGAAGATAGTGTCTGGTAGCAATCATATAACAGCATGCAGAACTTCAACTAAACTCGCACCACTCACTTCATCATCACGGCTAACAACACGCATTTCACTATTCAATAATGTAGGTTATTATAATTATTTCCCATGGTAACTACATACTTTGTTTTGATGTTACGTGGGTGATTGATCACAGACGGCAGCACACTGAAACCCTAAAAAACAGCCGTAAATGCCGCGTGATAGATGCTGTCACACGTTCACTCCCAGCAAACATGAGACGTCGGTCCAGCGTTGGTTTACTGTTGGGCCAACGTCGTAGACGGTGGGCCAACAGTAAACCAACGCTGGGCCGACGTGTCATGTTTGCTGGGCTGTGATCTCAGAGGCAGTTATTAGGGATTGGTCAGGGTTAAACTCCTTCAAGTTAATGAGGAAGAAATACGCCAAGGACGTACATCTGTGAGGCTGAGTGCCAGGGCACTGTCACTTCTGAGACCTATTTCTTTCCTGTTTATCACGATCTGCAGTCCCCGTGTATTGTGTCTAAATGTGGCTGCGATAGAATTTTAAAATAAGGATTCATCAGAATACATGCTTTTCCGGTATCTGTAGCATATAATAAAGTGTGTCTATATGGGGCCTGCCTGCCTGCCATATTCATCCCACCATAACAAAACAAATTCTGAGCACCCTTTGATGGATTATTCTGGTTGAGTTCAAAAATCAGCTGATTTGCATACCCAAGATGGCCGTCCCGGCTCTTCCTTACAAATCGACGTAAACACTCTCCTGAGTCGCCAATATTCATCAGATCTTCACGATTTCTTTTCTGAACACCCTCATGCAGTATGATGCATTACCCTGGTTGAGTTCGAAAATCAGCTAATTTGCATAGCAAAGATGGCCGCCCGCACTCTTCCTTACAAATCGACGTAACCGCTCTCCATTCGCCAATATTCATCCGATCTTAAAAAATTTCTGAAACCCTCTGATGGATTATCCTGGTTGAGTTCGAAAATCAGCTAATTTGCATATCCAAGATGGCCTCCCCGGCTCTTCTTTATAAAGCGACGTAATCGCTCCCCTGTCGCCAATATTCATCCGATCTTCACAATTTTTTTTAAACACTGATGGATTACCCTGCTTAAATTCACTCACTCACTCACTCACTCACTCACTCACTCACTCACTCACTCACTCACTCACTCACTCACTCACTCACTCACTCACTCACTCACTCACTCACTCACTCACTCACTCACTCACTCACTCACTCACTCACTCACTCACTCACTCACTCACTCACTCACTCATTCAGTTATAATGTCATTTTCCTTTTAAAACGCCTACTAGCGATAATAGTCACTGGAAATTGATCACACCTGACACGAAACTAACCAGAACGGTTTGCTAAATTAATTATTTGATTCCTCTCTCTTCTCGGTCAGCGTAATCACTTTGACCACTGACATTCCTTAAATACCCCCAGTGGATCCGGAACGAGTGCCATGTAGGGCTGCATCGAGTGTTGAGTTACCAGGTGCTATAAGCTGGGCGTGAAATCATAGCTCACCGGATTTGTGGCTGGTTGGCTGTCAAGTCCTTACAAGCCTGGCAGCCACATTAGTTAAACACACTAATTCTGCCCAGAAAACGCGAAGCATTGAAACAACGGTGGGTTGATGATGAACCATCGTCTACGACGCTGGCCCAGCATCAATCAACCATTGGGTCAATGTATCGTGTTTGCTGGGTCACCCCCTTCGTGACAACATCTTTCATCAGCTACATATGCCCACCACGCACGCGGTCCATCGGGCCTTGAAGATTGGACGTGAGGGCAGACTCTGGTGACCGTGAGCTGCTGGTCAGGGCTCGCACGGCATATCAAAGTAGCTGTGGTCAGTGACATATTTGCGCTATACTAACGTTCTGTGGCAAACGTCAGTAGCTGATCAAGCCGTGAGAGCGAAGTCTTGGACTCGGCATATAAGTTTTGACAAGCTCAGAAATATTACTAGAAAAATCGGTCGCAAACATTGATTTGAAAAATCAATGAAAGTGGCAAAATGTTCATATTTACACAGAGCTCTTTATAGTTTAATGGAGGATAATGCATGGCATATCGTGTAAAATTTGTCTGTATGCGCTCAATTAATTAAATATGAGACTAATAAAAAGGAGACCAGACTGGAGGAATATTCGGCTATGGGTGTTATTAGAGCTTTGTATAGCTTTAAAGTGACCGACGCAGGTGCTTTATAACCAATTGCGCGCCTTATCATGCCATTTACTTTATTACATTTATTAATAAAGTTGTTTATATGTACATTATGTGTTAAGAAGCTGTCAACTGTAGCACCTAATTCACATTTTCTAATGGTTCACCATTAATCGTGTAAACAAACTTGATAGGATTGCGATTTCTAGTTAAAGAAATAACCTTAGATTTCAAAGAGTTAAAATTTAGCTTTCAATATTTGGAGAACCGATAAAGGTCATCTAAGTCATTTTGCAAAGACATACAACCGTTAATATAAACAGTTCGTCGAAAACACTTAGTATCATCTGCAATTATGGCTAATATGGAATTTTTTGCACTATTAGTATCAGGCATATCGTTAATAAAAAGTAAAAATACCAGAGGACCTAAACTGGATCCCAGGGTGGCACACCAGATGTCACAGGGATCCATTCAGCCATTTAATACAACACGTTGGTTTCGGTTACTTAGATAATCACTTAGCCAATAGAATAGTTTTCCACTAAAATCTAACTTTTTCAATAATTATGTAGCAGCATGGTGTGGTTGACCGAATCGAATGCCTTCGAAAAATCTAAAATTATCATGTCCAACTGCTTGCCTTCATTTAAACATTAACCTACATTTTCGTATACTAGTACATCATTCTAATAATTAGATTGTACAAGATTTGTCATTCATGAAGCCATGCAGCAAAAAATGTTTGGAATCAATAACATTGTTATATAAACATTTTTTCATGACTTTTGACACAACACATAGCAGAGGTATGGGTCTATAATTACAGACCAGAGCTTTATCACCTTTTTATGGGCAGGTACCACGTTACCTTGCTTCCATTGAGCAGGTATACAGGCAGAATAAAAGCTTCTCGTTAAGAGATGTGCCAGTGATGGTGCCAGCACAGTGGCACATTTCTTAAACACATGAGTTGACAGATTGTCAGGCCCACAAGCCTTATTCACATTCAGATCATGTAATAGTTTAGCAATGTGTTCTTGTAAAAAATCAATAAAATGTCTGATAGGATTCATGTCGGACAAGTTACCGGTATAACTATTTAGATGAGAAGTAGCAATGTCGGAAGTGAATACAAATTTGAAGTCATCGTTGAATAAGTCAGCTTTTTCTCTTTTGACCCATGAAAAATAGTTTCAGGAAATGATTTTGTTTTAGTTTTTTTCTTAAAGAAAGTCCAAAATCGCTTGGGGTTAGTACTTATGCCGCTACTCAGATCATTAACAATATTATCATATTCATTTGCAAATCCTTCTTGAATTGATTTCGAGACTTTTTAAATTTAGCTGAATCTGAATTTGTTTTTGAACGCTCAGCTTTCCTCAATGCTGTCATTTTGTCATGATGCAGATGGCATAGATCACTGTCAAACCATGGAGTGGACTTATAACTCTTAACTCGTACCTTGGGTATAGTCGCTCGCATAAACTGTTCTATCATAGATAACCATCCAATACTGGCAAAATTCTTTATTACACTACTTAACGGTGCATCTTAATTTTCGTTTTAGGTAAACCCCATTCAGCTTTTTCATAAACTACGTACGATTTTAAACTGCTCTTACGAAGCTCTTACAGTGTTTGTACGAACGTCGTATAAATTTTCAGTTTCTATTTTTTGTCGTTCGTAAACATTAGTGTAGCATGCATACGAAAAACGTAGGAGCTCTACAGCCATCGTACGAATAAAATCACATAATATTATCAAGTGTGTCTCAAGCTTCTCAAGCCAATTAAACGGCAACCTTACCAACTTCGTAATAAGGATGTAAGGAACAAAACCAACTATGTGAAAAAATCTACGAACATCGTACGCTCGCCTAAGGAACCTACGTACGATGTTCACAGATTTATCTGTGTCAAAGCCCAATAATGACTCATCAAGCTATTCTCACGGAATTCTTACAGAGTTATAGTGACCCTACGACATGGGGTTTTCTTGAGGCGTTCGTATAATTCTTAGACAAGAATTGCTTTTTTACGGCTGCCTTGCGAAGCCCACAATAAATGGCCCGGAATTTTCGAGGATCGTTAGTACGGCGCTCACACGGGACATTGTGACCGAGGTATTATTTGATTAAGAAACAAAGAGTGGCTTAGAGATGTTTCATTTGCAGTGTATACTATTTCGTTCTCTTGGTGATATAGTTAGCTACATCGCGACCGTCAGGCAGTATTTGATGTTTAATGTACATGTATGATATATTAATCTACTTTACCATAAAAATTGACCGAGTTATTGGAAGTGCTGGTCCAATAATCTATTTTCAACCGTTTTGAGCTGATTTGACCTTGCTGTGACCTTGAAATGACCATGACCATGACCTTGTGATAACTCCCCTATAAAACCCAACATCAACCCATGTCACCATGTGTACTTGGCTTGGGTTTCGACCTTTTTATATAACACATTCTTATACAACCATAAAGCGCTAAGTCACCATACTTCGATGACCCCTGGTGACCTCGTACATGCATAGAAAATCTGCAGACCACCCGAAAGTAACTTGGTATATAGTCAGGTTGAAAAAAATATGGTCTACAAAATACCCAGGGGCGCAGGGCGCATGGTCTATCAATTTCAGTGATCTAAACCTCAAGTCTTGAACCAGGTTATTTGCATTGATGATTCATCACTCGGAGATAAAAGTTCGATGATTTATATTACCTTTCCCAAGGGATATACCTGAGAGCTAAAATACATTCTCTCTCATGTATTTCTGCTGAGAGTGAGTTCTGAAGTTCCCAAGTTTCGACGTTCCCGGAGCTTCATGTTCCGACTTTCCTGGAACTTCAAGTTCCCAAGCTCCGACGTGCCAAAGCTCGAACGTTGCGCGTCCTGTGCGGCATTTTGCGCGACGTCGTTTTAGTGTATTGATCGATTTTATAAATTCCTTCATTAATTTTTCAGAAAGTTTGTAAAAATATCCGGGTCACGGCGGCCATCTTTAATATTAATTCGTCAAATTAGAATCTGGTCATCCTGACAACTTCAAAGCCGCTTGTCCGATATGGCCAATATTCAACATACTGGATATTATATTAGTATGAATTCCTAGACTGCATCATTTTTTCAGAAAGTTTAGGAACATATCCGGCTCATGGCGGCCATCTTTAATTTTTTTATAGCTGCTCACCTCTGCATATTGGAATAATAAAAAAATACATGTTTTATTACTTTATTACTAATTAATTAATTGTATCCAATAAGCGACAAGTCTCTTTGTTACCACGTGTTAATATTCTGTTTCGGTTTATCATATCTCCGACATTTCTTTTCTCGTTAATTCCCTGTCATAAACAAAATATACGCCCAAGACTTTGATCGGAAGTTCAATAGGGCTTGTCTGTTCGATTTCGATTTACTATTAGCCACACTGCTTTTGTTTTAGTCATATTTAGTGTCAACCCTGAAATATGTCAGAAAACTATAATAACATGTAAAAAAGTTTTGCTGATATTTTATCATGGACAATTCCCAAAGTATCATCCGCGTACTGTAATAATTTTATCATTTTTATATATTTTTCTTTACTCGAATCATGTGCTAGTATTTCTACTACTAAAACAAATAAATAAGGTGTGAGTGGATCCGCTTGGCGTACCACTCTATCGACTGCAAAATATGTTGAAGTTGTGCCCTTATTTATTACAAAAATGGAAATGTTCGCATAGAATAGCAGAAACCCATTTCAAAAAATGGTCCCACTTAGAACTATTTTGCAAGAGCGTATTTAAATAGCAGCAGAATTGTAGAAGCCATTTCGTCATGTGACAAAGTTAACGACGTTAGCGGGGGAGGCTGCAATACGATAATCGGACGGTCCGTAAATTTGATCATTTATAACGTTAAGCTATATCGTAGATTATAGATTATAATATAAACCTACAAAATGTAGCACGTATTCGTTTATTAGCAACGGTTTTATGTTTCAATGTATAGCTGATAATAAAACTTCATAATTGAGTGTGTAACTTTTCTTCCCGCCTTTACACAACCAGAGTGAAAACGATTTGAACACTGTGATCCGCCGCTGCCTCACAGCCTAGCCCGGGACACGTGATACGGGAACATTGTGATCCGCCGCTGCCTCACAGCCTAGCCCGGGACACGTGATACGGGAACATTGTGATCCGCCGCTGCCTCACAGCCTAGCCCGGGACACGTGATACGGGAACATTGTGATCCGCCGCTGCCTCACAGCCTAGCCCGGGACACGTGATACGGGAACATTGTGATCCGCCGCTGCCTCACAGCCTAGCCCGGGACACGTGATACGGGAACATTGTGATCCGCCGCTGCCTCACAGCCTAGCCCGGGACACGTGATACGGGAACATTGTGATCCGCCGCTGCCTCACAGCCTAGCCCGGGACACGTGATACGGGAACATTGTGATCCGCCGCTGCCTCACAGCCTAGCCCGGGACACGTGATACGGGAACATTGTGATCCGCCGCTGCCTCACAGCCTAGCCCGGGACACGTGATACGGGAACATTGTGATCCGCCGCTGCCTCACAGCCTAGCCCGGGACACGTGATACGGGAACATTGTGATCCGCCGCTGCCTCACAGCCTAGCCCGGGACACATGATACGATGACCATTTGAACCACGCTTAAATTTGCTCAACGTCTAATATTGGCGAGTCATAATGATGTGCGAAAAAAAATCTTTACTGTTATAAGTACTTTGTATCACACGGTATTTGATATGCAAATTGTTTATATCTTTGCAAAAGAGCTCTAAATGACACAAGTGATGAGACGCACACAGGCTCATTTTATGCAGTTGCGGTTTATTTATATTTAAAATGTATGTTTTGTTTTAATTTTCAATTTGCACATCTTTTGTATTTTGGTCAATATTTTATTTTTGACTACAATGGTGTACGCTACATATTGGGCCAATATTTTTTAGCTGAAAAACCCCTCAAATGTGCTTGAAAGCGCTTCCCACACTGAGAGGTTTGTAATTATTTCTGTCGCAAAATTGTCCAGCAATGTGAAAGACGACGTAAAACTAAAATACGACTGATCTACATTGCTTTACACAAGTATTTCCAGTTTATATTATTACGACATCGGTAAAATGTTCACATTATTGCTAGTTTACATCGTTAAATAAGTGTAAACATATTTTTAACAGCAGTCACTCGAGCTGGAATTATGATAGGAGCATGTTGCGTTGGTGAAAATTATGTTGAAAGTCTACATCAGAGGGTATCATCGATAAAGTAAAACATTCATGCAAAACAAATTTATTGACTTTACTCTTAGCCCTTAAAGCGATATAATAGTCTTGTATACACAATGGAGATCAAAGGGTTTTTTCAACGTGAAATCATTATAAATGGCTTAGTTAGCTCTTCTGAATTATTTGAATACATGTACCTATGTTATGGGTCTGCGACCATTAAAAATATGTTTACTCTCACAGCACGGGGATCGACTTTAGACGTCTATAGACGTCAGATTCTGACGACTACAGTCGATCCCTGCGCTGTAAAAGTTAATGTCTGTCAACATAAACAGTCTGTGAACACAAATAGTGTTTGTGTCGTTTTTCTGCCGCCACATTTAGTCAATTGTCGGTGTTGATATCATAGTGGTTTCACAAACGGTCGTGTTATGTTAGTTTTATACGTTACATACCGACGCCAAGGTTTAAGACACCACGAAAATAACATTTTTCACACTTATTTTAAAGATGTAGACTATAATAGCAATAATGAGAACGTTTTACAAAAGTCGTAATAATATGAACTAGAAATAATAAATATAATGTTATGTACATCAGTCATAGACGTAACTGTCTGTACAGCACGCATGACTTGCAAGAGGGGGGATGAGTATATATTATGGCCGAGAGGTGATACGATTCACTTTATAAAAAACAAAAAACATAAATAGCGAGATACTGATTTATTAACGACAGCCTAATTTCAGTTATTGCTCGCGGATCACAGACATTAGAGTATTAACAGGATTGCAGTCACCGTATTATAAGCGCAGTATTTGGCTTTTAGCATCCAGTGTTAACTTGCCCATTTCAAGTTTATTTCTTGAAAGCTACAAACAGATTTCCACATGCTTCACAACAAGGATCCATGCACGCATGGACAATCATGCCGTAGCAGCGCTTGAACACAGACAAGTTGATCTCCCAGGCTCTGATACAAGGTGTAATCTCCCAGATATGCTGAAACGCGATACAGGCGAAATAACAGCCCCAGCACATGGCAATCGGGATACCACATAATGTAGACAAGATTAAGTAACAGAGAGTCTTCCACAGATTGAAACATTTGTAGCTGTACTTCCAAACACAGTCCAGACTGTGAGTGTGATCAGGCTCACCAATCGTCTCCTCAAAGGACACCTTCAGGAAGTCATTCAGGGCGTTTGGATCCCTGTTTCCCAGATCTGGATCCTGTGACCATGCTTCACCGACAGACATAATGGAGACTGCAACAAATAGAAGTGACTCGTTGTCAAATTCAACATAGAGTGGCAGGCCCACACCTGATAATTTCAATTGTGTTTTATATGTATATATTTATAATAATGTACATAGTCCAAATATATTTTAATTTTTCCATTACATAATTTATCATCTCTTATCTATCATTAAATATTATCTGCATTACTGTTTCAGAATGGGCAAATGTTATTTGCACATTCAACACTATGATAGTCTATTAAAATACATAAACTATTTTAATTTCATTAAGTTCTTTGTTTAAATATAGAAGATCTACCTATGCTGTGATCATTCTTACCTTAGGAATGCTGCACTGACTTGACAAAATCAAAATACTATGTGACTGTGACATTTGGATGAGCACTACACGCTTATATAAGACGTTGTGACTTGGATACGGTGTTGTGGCGTGGATACTGTGTTGTTGCGTGGATATGGCGTTGTGGCGTGGATACGCGCGCGGTTGCTAATATAAATTGAGCTGTTTGGACACGATGGACGGACAATCAGCTTAACGCTTTAAGCTCTAGATGCCACTCAAAATTCGTATTTGATATGATTATGCCAACAATTTTAGAATGTATTTTGTTTTAGTTTACCCTGGTGGAATACAACTTGTATACATTTTGTGACTTATTTTTTATTATTATTCTTAAGTCACTCTTGACTTTTTTATATGATAAACGTGAACATGTTTGATATTATTTCATATTAACATTACTTGCCATGCATGTTTACAGCGTATAATCTTACAATGCAATTATTATAGTCATCCTTGCGCATGAATTAGTAGGTGAGAACTACCACATAGAATGTGATAGATATCACATTTTACAATTACGTGATTTGTTTTGTTTGTATCCTTATCTTTATTTTAGGAGAAAACAATAATTTGCGGACTGTAGTTTTGTTGGGTCGTACAGCCCAGCAAGCACGATATAGTTATTGACCCAATGTTGATCTAATGTCCGCCCATCGTCTACGATGCTGGCTGAACATTGAATACCATTGAGTGAATATATGGTATTAGTGGGGACCGATCGTTTGTTACGCAATGAGTAGGCTTACGGCATTGCGTCATTTTTAATCTGGTAATCATATCATACAATTTGAGAGATTGAAGGCTTGAACCCAGTAAACATAAACATTTGTATAACATTTATACAATGTTGGTCCAACGTCGAAGACGTTGTGCCGGCGTTGTATAAATGTTATACAAATGTTTGTATTTACTGGGAAGTCGCCCGGGCACGCTCGAAACGTTTGTGACTTGTAAATAACCTTAGTTGAGTAATGTGTATGCAGCATTTTAACCAACACGAGACGCTACTCAAATTATATATATTTGCTGGGAGCATTCTCCTACGTATTTGATGAGCAAAGATAACCATAAATAAAATATACCAGTTCTTGGTAAAGTACTCTTTTATCGTGCCACATAAAAATCCATGTGTCTTTTCAAGTAATATATCGCCAAAATTGGTTGCTATATTACAATGGCTGCAATATGAATATTGCTGTCAATTGTACAATCCAATGATATTATCGATCCGACTTGTATCTTGAAGGATTGTACGTTTAAACGTTTCAAAGCGACACAATCAGGATAAAATATCAAAAAATCAGTATTTTTATTTTGTCTTCTTAGTATGACAATAGTGATTTCCATAGACTAGAGCTGCAATTTGTTTTTAATTTTTGTGTTGCGCATTTACCAGTTAAGCAAGATATAAATACGGAATTCCCGTATTTCTTATATTGGAATTGCATGTCCGAAATAAAAAAATCGGGAATTTCGTCTTTAGGCGGGGCGGGGGATTATGGTGGCCGGCTGGCGTCTTGCTATGTGAAGTTGCCCATGAGTATGGAGTTAACCTGAATATATTTTCAGTTTTTTATCGATTTTTAAAATATATAGTATCAATGTGGTGGCGACTTTTTGAATTCACAATAGTGCCTTGGAATCTGTATAATTATATATATAGGTTGTCGGTTGTTCTGCGTGTCTATTGGCATTGTCCGTTTTCATGTGCGACCGAAAACGAGGCTATGACTGCCATCTTGATTCTATCAATTTTAATAAATCATTCTTATTTTCAGTTAAATGTCTTGAATAGGCCCCTATATGTTTTTCCAAGTCTATTGGCATTGTCTGTTTTCATATGCGACCATGAGGCTATGGTGGCCATCTAGTCTTTATTAATTTTAGTATATCGTTCTTATTATTAGTTAAATGACTTGAGAGCTGGCATATGTATGTTTTTAGGGGGCTGCAAGTCCATTAGCTTTGTCAGTTTTGATTGCCACTGAAAACGAAGCTGTGGCGGCCATCTTCATTCAAATACCTTGACACCTCATATATAGATATGCGGTATATATTAAAAATATACGTCTTTCAGTATTGGCATCTGGCGTATGGACATCAGTTGTGTCAAACTTGTGGCAATTTTGCGTCACTACATCAAAAGATGGGTTGTTTGAGTGCTTGTACGGTATTTTTAATTTTAGTTATTTTTTTCGAATTATCATGATAAGCCTTAAACTGTTAAATAATTATGTTAAATTTTTATGCATTTTTGGCTTATCTAGATTATGTTACGGTCTTGTCGCTTCTCATCAAAATAAAAATATTCTTAATAGCCGTTATTATCTAATTGAAGTCAAAGCTACTGTTGTGTTATTATGGAGATTTGAGTTTATTAGTGATTGAATGTGCTGGGATTGGGATATGTGATGGTACTCATCTATAGGTACTGCTTCCTGCTTCGGATTTTGTTTTGTAACAACCGTTATGGTTAGCATACTTAACTTTTTTAAAGCGGTGAATTATTTTTGTATAAACCATGAAGACCAAAGGTTTTTTTCAAATTAAAATCATCATAAATGTCTTAGTTAGCTCTTTCCGATTATAAATATTATTACTCTTACAGTGCGGGGATCGACTGTAGACGTCAGATCGATCCCTGCGCTGTAATAGTTAAACATACGCTGGATCAGAACATCAGAATTGTAATTATCCCTTTCAAGAGTTAGACAAAGATCGCCATGAAAAATTAATACATTTGTTGTTTTGTGTGAATGTGATAGAGTTTTCTGATCACGCACTACCGATAAAACAATTGTTAATCTCAGTGGGCCGGCCCCACACACTGAATAGGCCTACTGTTGTCGTATAATGTTCCTATGTAATTCGATACAATGTTCTTACATTAACCAGGGGGCGGGGGCCCTAGGGTAGTGGTTAGCACCGCTGCCTTTCACGCCAGAGTTCGGGGTTCAGTTCCCGGTCTCGGCGGTTTGAAAGAAACAAAAATGTTTCTTCCCATCCACGTGTGAAAGTCAGTATTGTGGGGAGCCTCCGTGACCGAGAAGTAGCGTGCTCGGCCTCAGACCGCCAGGGCTCGATTTTCGAATCCTGTGTCTGAAGGGCAGTGTCATCTCAATCATCTCACCATCCTCAGGAGGTTCTCCTGGCCCAGTTTAGCCTATATGTGCACAAAGGTGGCCTAAAGCCCAATTCATTTCATTTTTTTTACATTAACCAGTTTGTACTTAATTGGTGTACAAATTATGTAATTAAATTAAATTGGAACGGCCTATCCGAACTTCAGAAATGTTTTTTTTAAATTTTATATTCGCTATAAATAAAAAAATAATTAAATAAACAATTAAATAAACAATTAAATAAACAGATAAATACATATATAGTATCACTGTGTACAGATCTTTCTGGATATCTCCATGTCTTTTAAAGATTGTTTTGCTAGTATAATAACAAGTGAGTATTTGGTCTATGATTTTTAACCGTAAAGCGAGAGTTCCACACCATCCTTCACTATGTTGTCACCCATTACTCTGGAAATCATATTGCGATTGGAGATCTTGTTCATTGTATACATCATTTTTGTATGTCAAAGATAAATGAGTTTTGCTCCTGTGGTCTGCTGGATATTATACATTAACCCTTTAACCGCCGGTCCCGATTGTATTCGGATTTTAATTTTTTTATTAGCACCGGTGTAACCGCCCAGATTACTCCCCTGACTGGATTAAACCCGGGTGTAGTCTGGAGTATGCTCTAGGTATAGTCTGGGAGCTCCCAGACAATACCCTAAGGTATACTCTGGGAGCTCCCAGAGTATACCCAACAAGCCCAGATTATACCCCACCAGAGTCAGGGTGGGGTATTATAGTCAGGGCGATAGGGGTATACTCTGGGATATATCATATATGACATACTCTCAATTATCGATATAATATCTGTTCGTAATCTCGCATAATTCATGTCGAATGTATTAACCATCTGCGGACTAGAGTACCTTATGTATACCTATGGCTAGAGTAAAACATGTCGCATGTGGCTAGAGCATCACATGCCTCATTGATTAAGTTTCTGAGGGCTAGACTTTCATATTTCTCCTATAATAACCTCCGATAGCTAAAATATAACATGTCTTACGTGTCTTATGTGTTAACACTCTGTCGGCTAAACTATCGCAGGTATCATGTATCAACATTTTAACTGAATGCTAAAGAGTATCACGTGTCACATTTTTAATCCTCTAAAAGCTAGGTTATCAAAATAATGCCTCATATCTTAACCCATCGGTGGCTAGAGTACCACATGTTTTACATATTAACACTCTGGAGGCTGAACTATTATATGTCTCCAATAAAAACCTTCAGATGCATGGTTGAGTATCTCATGTTTTATCTCTGGCACCACATTATTTCATGTTTGGTGGGGGGGGGGGGGCTAGACAATCATATGTCTCATACATGTATATTAACCTTCTGGTGGCTAGACACAGGAGATTATTTAATTGGTGCGAACCGAATAAGTTAATACATGAGGCAGTTGATACTCTAGCTATTAGAAGGTTAAGATGGGAGACATAATTGTATGCCCCTGTAGGTTAATGCATGAGGCATGTGATACTCTAGCCACCAGAAGGATAATAAATAAGACAAGTGATACTCTAGCCATCAGAAAGTTGACATAGAAGTCTAAGGATAGTCTAGTCCCCAGAGGGTTAATAGAAGCATATATTAGACCTCCGCTAAAAAAACAGCTCTAGATAAAAATTAACTAAAAAATTACCGTCCAGTTTCAAACCTCAGTTTTATATATAGAAAGTTGTAGCATCTCGTCTACTTTCCCACATGGAATCAAATTTGATGTCTTATAATGTGCAATCAGCATACAAGAAATTCCACTCCACTGAATCAGCTCTTTTAAAGGTCAAACACAATGTTTTACTCAATATTGAGAAGGGCAAAGTGACAGCACTCACCCTCCTTGACCTATCTGCTGTTTTTGACACAATTGACCACCTCACGCTAATTAGACGCTTGTCATCGTGGTATGGAATTCCTGGTACAACTCTTGACTGGTTTACATCGTACTTGAGCGTACCGATGTCAACAGGTAAAAATTCAGGATTAAATTTCTGATGCGGTTTATATATCTTTTGGTGTACCCCAGGGCTCTGTCCTTGGACCTATACTTTTTACCCTATATACTGCTCCCCTCAGTCACGTCATCGCTGAGCATGATGTAGAACATCATCTCTATGCCGATGACACACAAATTTATATATCTCTATCCGGTTCTGAAGCTTTAGAATCCCTAACTGATTTGAAATCCTGTGTTACTGCGAGATAAGTTTTTAATAATAAATTTACAATTGATTTAATTATATATAATATCTCTCAGAGTATACCCCTATCTCCCAGACTATACCACACCCTGAATCTGATGGGATATAGTTTGGACATGTGGGGTATACTCCGGAAATTACCAGAATATATCCTGGGGTATAGTCTGAGAGCTCCCAGACTATACCCCAGATTATATTCTTGATTATACCCGTGTATAGTACAGAATATACCCGGTTATAGCTCAGTGGGGGAGGGTAATCTGGCCGGTTACACCGGCTTTTGAAAGCATAATATATAAAACGTGACATCAATCAGCAAGATGTCAACATCGTTTGCCTCCATTTTGTCAAATCTGATATTTTTTACTCACGTGAAGTGGTGAATCGCGTCAGCGAGACACAACTTCAATTGGGAGAAAATTCATATTATTATATTCATACTAAATTATTTGGCGGGGAAAGGGTTGAACACACAGTTTTGCTAATGTTACATATAATGACGGTAGTATGATCCACGCTAAAAGGGCGTCGGTGGTAAAAATATAGACGTGACTGCAAAATAAGGATATCTGATGACAGTGATATATGAGACAGAAGAGACACAGCGGAGTCCCCCGTCTCATAGCTACGGGGGTGATAAGTTTTGTGAATTAGGTGGATCTGGAATAATGCTCCTGGCTTATATCTGGGTGCAGTCAGGTCAGTGATTATGACGGAAACCCTCCATGGAGACTTGGAACTATATACATGGTGGAAAAGAAAAGGATATTTTTAATCAATTACAAGATTAGATTGTTGATGCTAATCTCATTTTGTGAATATAACAAAATAATCATAATTTTAATTTAAGATAATTATAAAAGATTCATTCGTTTACATGATTTTATTTGCGAGCATCGAAATCTATGTTAAACTGCAGCGCAATGATTAAGTGTGACAATACATATCATTCGAAATTTGAGACCTGGCGGTCTGATGCCGAGCATTCTACCTGTCGGTCATGAAGGCTCCCCACAATACTAAATCTGTATGAGTGAGCGCGGAAGGAACATTTGTTTATTCGAAATCTGAATGCTAGGGCAAATATATATGGATAACGAAACTGCTAATATCGATGCCACTAAAAAAGTTAATGTTAAGGTTCACATGTGAGCCAGAAAAGAAAAGGCCTAACTATGCGATATAATAACTCCTCATAAACACATACGACAATTAGGTGAAAATGGTGATTATTAAGCTTCAGTTACCAATGTTTCTGCAGTACTCATAGTCAGAAGGAGATAATCATATGCGAGTTATCTAAGATCCAATAATCAGACATGTGATAAAAAACGCGTTGATGAGCAGGCAGTGGCCATAATTATCAGGATGGCAAAGAGAGGTAGTAGTCAGCTACTCATAATGGCAGAGGATGTGGATAGTGATTTATACCCGAAAAAATAATGTCTCATATCTACCTCTGACTACAATACATATATTGTGTTCGTTCTTGAATAATGATAGACACAAATGAATGTAGACCAGGGTCTGGTGGAGCTTATTTGATGACAGTAATCCGAGTTACGATGATGTAAGGAGCAGTAAAACTTGGCTATAAAACAACTACGGTTGGCTGTAAGAAAATCATATCTGGATAAAAAATGACTATGCTAAATTACAGAAAGAGTGGAGAAACCCAGCAGACATGGGACGTTGGCCAAACGTTGGCTTACTGTGTGGCCAGCGTCGCAGACGGTTGGCCAACAGTAAACGTTTTTTTGTGATAATGACAACTTTCTGATGCCATTTTTCTGGAATGAGGATATTCGATCGACTTCAGTATGTTGGGTTAGATCTCCAAATCAGGGCATACGTGTAACATTCATGTATGATATCATATCAATAGTTCGTGATAGACAACTTTGATTCGTTTAAAATTGTTCATATTTGTTATATACCACCTGCTGCATTTCTTTGAAATATAAAAAATACACTACTAGCCGAAACTAGTCACCCATAGCAGCTGAATTATTGTTTTATGAACCTATTTATTGTGATAATTAGTAATGATTTCATGTTGCTTTCTTTTGGAATCTAGTAGCAAAATGATGTCTGTTGTAGTGGGCCACCATTATTGTAATCGCCCAGGGTCGTCGAGATCCTGAATTTGTTTCGAATTTGTTTCGAACAGATACTTCTTCTATTTAAAATTCCATTCAGTGACAGTGGCAGTGATCCTTGTCATAGTATTGCCTCGGGATGTCTACACCCCAGTGCACTACGGGATCATACTTCTGCATGAGAATAATGTATTGCCCATTACACCGATTCTGGACATGATTCTGATCCTAGGTTTTGACAATGATATACTTTTCTGTGGTGTGGTGAGGGGAGAACAATGTGATTTCCAGTCTGGACAGACCTATTTATCCTGCACAAAGACGGAACAATAGGCTACATGGCTAGAAGAAGATAATAGGAAAGCAGTGCTGATTGTGGAATAAGACAAGTTGATCATTATAAGCGAGCTGTGGCCAGCTAATTCGACGTACATATAATGTGATAAAATTATCCCATCAACACAATTGCGCGAATAATAGGAATCTAAGTGTTACAATTTAGTTTGGGTTATTAAATTATGGCTTGATATGATAATATTTGCGACCTATATATAAGTCTAGGGGGAGGAGATTATATCATGCATAAAAACAAATATAGAAAAGCATGTTCATACCACGTAGAATGATTAAAAATCAGAGAAGCGACAGCATATAATTTGAATAATAGACTTAGAATAGCTCTTTTAAGTCCGCTTCCAAATGAATAATAGCTTTCAAGGTTAGGTTTTATAAAATACCTTTTGTTTATACCAGTAAATAAAATGAAAGCTTTAAACATTATAAGTTTTGTGGATTGTACCATTTAAAATATATATTATTGAAATTATACAATATCATAAATACGTTGTGCGACATAACTGTTTAAGGGTCAACAGGGTGATAAATCGTTATTAACCCTTTAACCGCCGGTGTCGCATATATTCGGGTTTTTTTATTAGCACATTAAGTACCACCTTTTAAATATGTCAAAGATAAAATGTAACATCAATCAGCAATATTTGAAAACAGTTGACCTCCATTTTGGCAAATCTGAATAATTTTCACTCACTTGAAATTGTGGATCGCGTCAGCGAGACACAATTTCAAGTGGGTGAAAATTCAGATTGAATAATTTGGCGGTAAAGGGTTAAGGAGACATGTGCTTACACATTAAAAAGATATGTCATGCGCTATAAGGCCATAATTTGCTATTTTAGTCGAGCAAATTCGAAAACCCCCAGAAAGTAGTGATAATTTCAAAATGTATGGCACATGGGTTATAGATATGACTGACTGATATAGACGCCTGTGGTGTTTAGTAATGTGACTGTCATTTCCACTCGTGCCATGGCCGTGCACGGCGTCTTCTGGAAGGCACAGGATGTGCAAGAGGAAGTACAAGAACAATAGATGCCCCACACAGCAAGGCAGACAATGTAGCACATTCATTTGCCGCACAATTAGGAGCGTTTGTATTCAGTACGTTTCTTATACTTTAATGCCAACAGGGCGGGGGCCCTAGGGTAGTGGTTAGCACCGCTGCCTTTCACGCCAGAGTCCGGGGTTCGGTTCCCGGTCTCGGCGGTTTGAAAGAAACAAAATTGTTTCTTCCCCATCCACGTGTGAAAGTTAGTATTGTGGGGAGCCTCCGTGACCGAGAGGTAGCGTGCTCGGCCTCAGACCGCCAGGGCTCGAATTTCGAATCCTGTGTCTGGAGGACAGTGTCATCTCAATCATCTCACCATCCTCAGGAGGTTCTCCTGGCCCAGTTTAGCCTATATGTGCACAAAGGTGGCCTAAAGCCCGATTCATTTCATTTCATTTAATGCCAACACCAAACCATCAGCATATTATTATGTTGATCTTCCATTTGTTTAAACTTTACTTAGCTAGGAGAGTTAACAATAGCATAACGTAAAGGACAGTGAACGATAATTATTTATCAATTTTATTGTTTTACTGAATGACATTTTTGTGCACATAAAGCTAAATTTGAACATGGGATTCGGGCGCAGTTATGTGATTTTCAGGATTAGAAACTAAAATGTCGTACTGGATAGTTACCTAGCAAACACGGGACATTCACCCAATGCTGTTTCAATGTTGGACCAGCGGCGAAGACGGTGGGTCAACATTGAAACAACATTGGGTGAATGCCCCGCGTTTGCTGGGTATGTGGCCTATTGGGTTACTAGTCGGCAAGGTAGTCTTCACAATTACGACAATATACCATGAACGGTCTATAAACATCAGGCAGATTGTCATCTTCAGTCACGCTATGGCTCTAGATGGCGTCTTCTGTGAGGTGCAGGAAATACAGCAGCAATAAAATCCGACCAGTGATACGCTAGTGGTAGTACACCCGCATCAATGTACTGTGGCGACCTTGACTGATTCACCAGTGTGTCTTGCAAAGATGCATTACCTGCTTACTTGTAAGCAGGTAATGCATATTCTATCATTGTGCATAATCAAGTATACGTGTAACATACCATCCTTTCAATTATGCATATTTTGTGGTAAATAGTGATATGTGTGGCATAATCAACATAAATCCATGAAGAAATAAATAGTTTAACACCAGATAACCTATATGATAACCGATATGAAAGGGCTGTTCGAAGATTTATTCTGCACAAAAACATTTGCGACAATTTGATGACAAATAATGGACAGAGCTGGCGAAAAATTGGCAAGTTGTAGACCTCCTATGTTCACATATTGGCATAGTTCAAGTAGTAATCAATTATCTGTTATTTTGTCGCAATATCAGTACTATGGAAATGCTTCTTAACAGTATTTTAATTCTGTATGTGATACCATGTAAATTGTCGTGTGATCTTAGCAAATTAACCCTCTTGTATATATACATGTACATATATTCGATCATTTTTACGACAAATAAGTCAGTAATGACTTTTCTTCATGGCAATATATATCTACATGGAACATTTGGCAGCTGTTGTCAACACATGGCGAATGTGGCAATTATTACGTGAATTTTCTCCAAATAATTGCCAAATGTTCCTCAATGGTTAGCCAGATTCAGGCTGTTGGTGACAACAGTGGCAAGCAGTTGACGTACATTTGGCGAACCTGGCGAATAGTTTGACACAGCTTGGTGAACATGGTTAAACCACAGTAGTTTCCATGACATTATAGATGGTAAAGCTACAACAATAGATCAATCGTTTCTGCTGAGTAAAGTCGAATGCCATGGGTCATAATATGGTTAGCTAATGTAATCAGGCCCATAATTACCCACAGATTATTTAAACCATCATTTAAGCTACCGCACTGGGTAGTCTAAATTGTTCACGATAAACCACGGATATAGACCAGGTTTAATTTGTTAATACGGTTTATATCAGCTCTGAATACGGATTATATATTAAACTTAGTTTAAACCCCAGTTTTCTTTTAAACCTCCCCTCTGAATACGTTCCAAGGTATCACCCCTCCCTCCCTCGACCGATGCACTCCCACACCATGCTGGATTAGGGGGTGTTTTTTTTCGAGATATGGCGATTTGTATTGTCACTGGGCTTTTTTGTGATATTTGACTGCGCAGTACTCGTTCCCTATCGATCTAATCGCTTATGCCCCAGTTACACTGTCGCGAATCATGATGGCGAACTGATACGGATGTGAATACGTAATAGATCGCCACTGTCGTATTGTTCCGTGCTAGAGCGTGTCAATTCTCTCGAATAATCTCACGGTTTTCAACGGATGTTTCAAACTGTTTGAAACATCCTTACTGCCAATAGGAATGAAATTCATTCGCAGCAGTTCGCATTGGTTCTAATCAGTTCCGTATTGCACTTCGTATCGCTTCGCGGCGTAACGGGTTGCTTCGCATTGGAAGAGACTGGCGATGAGCAAGGAATCAGAAAGAACTGACTAGAACTGACTCGACGCAACACGGTTGTCGTTGCTTGTCGTAGTGGATCGTTGCTATTCACGGCCTGGAGATACGATGCAGTACAGTTTATATCACGAACTAGAAAGGATAGGTACTGATTGCAACGTTGCGCAACGATGGAGTGAGACGAGATACGAATAAAGTATATCCCAATGCGAATGACGGCGATTCACAATGAATTAATGCGAACCAGGACGCTCCCAATACAATGCAGAACGAATAAGGTAGATTCACATAGCGGTAAGTATATAAATAGGGCCTTCAACTCCATATCATTTCAGTGTTGCCAGGGCAGACTATGATGATCATTGTGTTTCAAATAATGGCCAAACCTCACACAAATTGCAACATAATTTCTGACTATTGCTTCATACTCATAAATATGTCTCCTATTAACTCAAGAGATTCGGGCGGTGGAAAGTATTTTAAAACACTGTTTCGCAACTATATACCCTTTCAACATATTCGACTATATTTATGGTGGGATGACGTGCCACTTTCTAGCAGTGTTTTGTACGTATTTTAATAGAAAACCTGGTGCGATGTCATTATTTAGATTACCAGTGCCTTCTTAAAAGACCTCGATATTATTTATTCTCATTTATAATGGTTTGACATAATATTTTAAAACAATAGCTAACACAACAGCCGGCGCAAATGTGATCATCTGGCATTGAGTTTTGCATTGACCCGACAATTTCTAACCTAAGTACAGGACAATTGCGATACATATTTTGTATTAAAAAACATCAAAAACATTCAATCCCTCACTTATCACGGAAGATTGAGGACAAGTATCCCCGTTACAATATACCTTGTTTATCCCTTAAAGGGACATGCCCAAGTCTAAAATCATTTAAAAATCGGTGATTTTATTTTGGCTCCTTAATATGACCTTTTGATGTAGACATGTCCATAGACTAAAACTGCAAAAGTTTTTAATTTTTGTGCTGCGCACCTACCAGTTATATATTAGGCTAGATATAGAACGAAATTCCCGTATTCCTTATTTTTGACATAGTTGTCAAAAGTTGGAAATCAGGAATTTCGTCCTTATATCTAGCCTAACTGGTGACTGCGCAGCAACAGTTAATATAGGCTTGCCTTTAGTCTGATGACTAAATAAAAAATGAAATGAATCGGGCTTTAGGCCACCTTTGTGCACATATAGGCTAAACTGGGCCAGGAGAACCTCCTGAGGATGGTGAGATGATTGAGATGACACTGTCCTCCAGACACAGGATTCGAAATTCGAGCCCTGGCGGTCTGAGGCCGAGCACGCTACCTCTCGGTCACGGAGGCTCCCCACAATACTAACTTGATGACTAAATGAAAACCATAAATGAAAGCCTAAACCTAACCCTAACCCTATTGAAAGCCATTTCTTTGATATAATCGTTGTTTTCCTTTTTCAATGTATTAGATTTACCAAGATTATACCAAACAATAGATATTTATCATGTGTTGGTACTTGCATCCAATTTACTGGGAATGTATCAGACGCTGGCATTTATTTGCGCTAGAGCTCTGAAAGCCTGCACCATAATCCATTTGAATTGCTGCGAGCACACTTGGTGATGTGCAGATAGAAGTAATGTCAGGATGTATTCACGTAGAAGAATTAATGTGAAGTAGAGAATTGATGTATTGTCGTATCATCTGCCATTCCAATGTGGGTAAAGTTTCAGATGCTGACGCACCATCGCTATCAACAAACTATGTTAGCTGGAATATACTTGGAAAAAACGTAATCACACAGGCCTCATTTATGCGAAGAAATAAAACATCATTGCGTTCTTCCGATTCACCGAATTAGGCATTAGTTTATTTATGGTATTAATCTTTTACGCTACCAACATGTACCTAGGGAAGGGAACAACATTCAGATTAAACACAATTGGCAAACAACCAAATGTTCCCGCATATTTTGCTTAGATATCAAATAATAGTACTGATTTGTAGGTAGGCCCCATGCATAAGCATGTGTGATGTGCACAGAAAAACGTAAAAATGTCATTATTAGAATACTAAATAACAAAAACAGACATAAGTATTCCTGTTGCAAATGAAGAACGATACAGTTGTTTTAACCCTTATAGCGCGGGGATCGACTTTAGACGTCAAAATCTGACGTCTGTAGACGTCAGATTCTGACGTTTAAAGTCGATACCTACACTGTAATGACTTTTATTTATCTATAAACATATTTGTCTGTCTGTATCGGTCAGTAGTGATTTCGTTTTGCCAGCCTAATAGCTTAATTTCTCTGTCTTCATGAGTGGTGTAATCCGACAACGTCCACAGTGTTTTTTATTTTAATTTTATCCTGAATCTGTAATTTTAAGAAGCTAGATCTCACATCATGCTATAGAGTTTTTTTAAGTAGTATCTTCCCCATTTATAGGACTGCTTATACAAGAACATTTTCTATACGGTCGTTGCTCTATATTCGTATTCGTCTGATGTTTCTCTTCCTGAATGTCATGCTTTGAACATGATCTATAGCTGAGCTCGCAGCTTATTTAGGATAGTTGGAGGTGTTGACTACACCCTGTACGTCACGTGCCACAGCTTATTCACAGCCTTGATCACTCTGATCACAGATGTGGTGTGCCAGTCATCATCCATCCGGGTAATTACTCCACAGTTCAGAGGTCACCGCTGTATGAAACAAAACGAGCAGTCGCTGCAACGATCGTTCATTGCGGGGCCGTTGTCTATGTCGATGGCCCAACATTGTCCAGGGTTGGCCTGCCGGTGTTAAGAGGTTGGCTCTTTAAATTCGCAGACTTTCGGTTTCGCTACTTTCATTGGTGTTTATGTGCTATTCAAACCTCTATAGCCAACATTGTTTTAGAAGAAAAACACATTTTATCTCAATATCATCAAACGTTTGTTGCCTTAACCTTGACACAAGCAAAGTTTTGATAACAAGGCTGTCGTTTTAATTTATTCGTGCTGACAAAAGAAACACTGAATGTTGCAAATTGTATGATGTCGAACTATCATGCTAGTAATAGTCGTAAGAGTATAGTAGTAACATGGTTCCAACGAGTTTTGTTTCCGAAAAGAACGTTTCGTCTGCTTGCTACATCATTTGATCAAGATTTGATTTGATACACCACTCTAGATATCTGAGTTATGTGGGGTGGGTGGGGCGTAGGTATGGGAAGACCTCTTGTCCCATCCTTTTATCTTGTATCAGTTGGCTGGAAATGAGCATATGAAGACAGTGAAGAAAGCCAGGAGATTCTGTAATCACACTCCGTTGGCATACTCCTTGGAAAGAGATCAAATATCCTGCTAGCTTGTTTGCTGTGATTCTCAGGCGTGTTGGCTTGAGAGTCACTGCGCATGAGTGAAATTATGCGGTAACAATGTGTAAGAAACTAGTTGGAGACGCTTTTCCACATTCTCTGTTCTAATTATGGTCGTGTGGGCTTTTTAATCATCCCCGATGCTTATAGTGTTTAGCATTATTCCGTCTCTGCCGTTTCAGGAAATTAGCTCTCACTGAAAAATCACTGACATGATCTATGTGCAATTCTTCCCAGATCTTTTATGACAACAAGCCATAAGCGGCCATTTTCCAAGATGGCTGCCGAAAAAGCTTGTGGGCACGAAATCATTTGAACCGTTAAATGGTTCGCATTCGAATTTTATAGGGTGGTTCTCTGGATATTCTGATGATCTGATTGACTTTTGGGAATAATTCATCAAAAACAAGATGGCTGACGGAGGACATTTGGAAAAAATGGCCACCCAAAAAGGTTCTGGGAGTGATATCTTATGAACCATTTGTTGGATAGGATTCAAATTTGGTTCTTTGGGTATTTCTAATGATCTGATTAACTTTCGCGAAGAACCCATTAAAAACAATATGGCTGGCAGAGGATATTTTGTCATATATCCTGACACTATATCGTCAGTCATAGCATAGCATCTTAGTGACATGTGCTAACATGCCTGAACTATAATGTCGAGTCTTAAGTTAGACTCATGTATAGATCTAATGTACCTCTGTAGTATCATGTTATAACATAATGACTTGTCATAATTATGATGACATTTTCGTCACATATTATCGTCACATTATTATAGTAATGTAATAATCTGCCATTACAATGACATACCCGACACTTCACGAGTGTAATTTCTTGACATTATAGTGGCTTATTCTGAAAATATAAAGACTGTTTTATTCTCACATATGTATTGCCATATCCTGATATTATGACCATACTGTAATTATGATATTAAATGTCGTTTTCTGACAAAATAATGACATGTACACTATAGTGTTTTGATGTAAACAATCTGACATCACATTTTAATTCGATTGTGTTACACGCTAATATTTCAGTGTTGCATCCTAACGTTATAGTGTGAATTATTATATTATATAATTATTATAATGATCTGTTCTGACATAGGCTGCCATAAAAGTGCAAATCCTCATATCCCAATATTCATAATATGTTTACGTGTTTATATTATAATAATAAGTTCTAATTTTGAATCCCAACATTATAGTGTCATATGTTGCCATCATAATGTAATTCTTGACACCCTAGAACGCAGCGTAGGTCGAATGGGTATTTGGGTAGCCGCTGACGTCGCCGCAAACGATGCTCGTTGTATTCAGATGCTGGCATGGGCAACTACCACTGACGTACCGTATTCACGTCAGTGGGTCAAGATTAACCAGATTAACGGGCCATTCTCTTGCATAGACAGCGCCGAACTGTCTTGCATACGACCCCTTTTTGCGCAGTGTTTAATGCTCTATTCTGACATCACAATTGTGTCGGTCCAATCACTAATAAAAACATTAGCAACCACAGTTTGCGTTTTACATCAATCAATCGTGTTTGAATGTGCGTGTGAAACTTTATCATATGCAAGGTGTGAGATGTATTGGTTTCACAAGGTTGTGGCACTTTAATACTGCTGGGAAAGCAGAAGCGCAATGCCATGATGTGCTATAGCCGGAAAATTTCTATCAATATAAAACAATCGTCTTTCAGCTTCATCTAACCATTGCTCACATGGTAAGCCTATACTTGTGGGTAGATCATTTCGTGTCATTCTTTCCTTCGTGGACGCCATGCTGCCCTTCCAATATTTAGAAGGCGCTATGTGTCCCTTTGAACTATTGTCATGAGACATTCAGCCCACACATGGTAGTCATCAAAGTGATGTTTAAATATTTAACTGATTATGGTTCACCAGAATTGGGGTTGAGGGCGGGATGCTGTAAATGCCTCGCAGGATGCCCTGTGCTCATGATTAGGCACCCCTTCTGAATTCTAGATGAACACAACTAACCCAGCAATGGCAGAAAAAACACCCGTCTGTAAAAAACATGACAAATATAGTAGAAACGGATAAATCTGTAGAATGGGCAAGCATGGCAAATGAGACTAAGCAATAATAGTACCCTATTATAGACCAAATAGCTGTTTCTTAACCCTTAAACCGCCAATTATTTTCAATCTGAATTTTCACCCACTTGAAGTTGTGTCTCGCTGACGCGATCCACAACTTCAAGTGAGTGAAAATTATTTAGATTTGACAATATGGTGGTCAACTGTTTTCAAATCGTGCTGATTGATGTCACATTTGATCTTTAACATGTTTAAAATGTGGTACTTAATGTGCCAATAAAAAATGAAAACTCGAATATATGCGGCACCGGCGGTTAAAGGGTTATATATATATGTATATTTTCTTGATCATGTGCGGGAAGATCAGTTTTCAGATTGAGTTTATGATTTTGTATAGTTTATTGCCTGATCTGAGATCTTTTTCATAATTCTATGTTGGTATTGTCAATAAGAACATACACATCTACGTGTCATAAAAAGCTATATATGTAGGTAGGTCATTTCGTTACCAATCATAATGGAACCAACATACATAGGTGTGGCATGCGCGGTTCCGGGATTTTAGCCAAATACTTTGAAACATTCCCTAAATTGGCTAAAATTTACCCACAAAATCTTGGGGGCAATCAACCAAAACCCCGGGCACCCCCCCCATTTCTTCACATCCTGGATCCGCCACTGAGAGCAGCACCTCATACCGCTTCTCCCTCCATTATATTCGTTGCGAAAGTAAAATATGAATGGTATTTGACAGAACAGAAAGATCAACTGCTCTTCAAATTTGTTCTGCATTTTGCTCATAATCAGGTCTCGGACAAGCTCAATGATACCTGAAAAAAATTGTCGATTTATCGCGATTTATCAATTTTAAGTCATGACGATGGGCTATTGTAGAGTGTGCTCTTGTTTGATAATGCGCTGGCTTAATCTAATGCGTGCGCTGATCTAAAAGAAAGCAATGACAATAGGAAGTGTCTATTCACGGGCGTGCATAAATATTAAAATCCTTATTTAACCCAACAATGACAACCAATCAAAATTGTTCTTTCAATGCCCTGCTGTTAATGCCGTTTGTTCCTTGACACTTGGCAAATATTATTGTTTGCAGCAATTAGGAAAGATATAAATGATGTATTGCTATCAAATATATATTATGTGAATAGACAACTACTCGTATTATTGTCTAGTGTTTTTTATTGCGCGATTAATGGTTATTGCAGCCTGTTTAAACAGGTATTTTGGTGGTGGCTACAGAGAGATATATGCAGTGAGAAAAAGTGCCTCAGCTGACTGAACTGATTTTTTTAATTACCTAAATTTATCATTTTACAGGGATGTAGCCAGCGGCGTATAGGTGCCGATACTCGCTCATTTTCGGCCAACGCGCGCTGATTTGTGCGATACGCCGTTGTCAAACTTATCAATGAAATCCTAAATTATGTTAAAGTGGTCAGATTTCTTCAATCTCCTGATTTATTTATAATATTTGTAAATTTTGCAGTAGCCCCGTCATCCACGGGCATACCGATCGTATCACTTTAGTATTCTGCAGGCCCTATTCTACACTGCCCCCGCTAGACATCCCTAGCATGTTAAAATTTGAAGACGACTGACGTCATATTTCCCCCACTCTAACTTTCGACTGATAGTAGTAAGCTTGTGATTGGCCCGCTGTCCTGCTAAATGTTCTGTAAGTGGCTAGCGCAGATGTGTACACATCTCATGGAGGTGGAGGGGTGGGTGAGGCATACACCTGTGATACACCTGTGTCGGCATTTAGAGATGAGTGTGAAGTCTGTGTCTGGTTGGAAAAGGCTATACACAGTGCTCTGTGTAGCCCTATTCAGGATGAGCGATCAATGTAAACCAATAACAATTTTCATTCACAGTCCAGTGGGGACTCTTAATTAACCCTTTAACCGCCAAATTATTCAATCTGAATTTAACCCACTTGAAGTTGTGTCTCGCTGACGTGAGTTAAAGTGAGTTAAAATTATTCAGATTTGACAAAAAGGAGGTCAACATTCAAATACGAAACGGCAAATATTGCTGATTGATGTCACATTTTATCTTTAACATGTTTAACTTAATGTGCTAATAAAAAATGAAAACCCGAAGATATGCGGCACTGGCGGTTAAAGGGTTAAGAGTCCTTTCTGGCTACAGAACGACATTCCCCTCTGCAGTAAAATATTTAAATTTATAATCTACGCGGACGACACTACTTTGTTATCTAACCTTGGCGAATTTAAAAAATAAAATAGAGTTGAAATGTTAAATGCTGAACTGTCAAAAATAAATATGTGGTTTCAACTAAACAAACTTTCACTAAACACAACCAAATCAAAATTTATGGTCTTCAGAAAACCACAAAAAAAATTAAAATACCAGTCATCAAAATTAACCAAAAGGAATTAGAATACGTTGAAACCTTTAATTTTCTCGGTGTAAAATTAGACACACATATTAGTTGGAAATCTCACTTAAGTAAAGTATCTAATAAAATAGTAAGAATTATAGGTATTATGAATAAGCTGAAATTCATCCTCCCACAAAATATCCTTTCTTATATATATAACTCTTTGATAATGCCACACATAATGCCACACATCACTGCATTCTTTTATGGGGTCATGCAAATAAACGGATTTTTAAATTACAGAAAAAAGCAGTGCGAATCATATATAAAGAACGTCGCCTCTCTCATACAGATCCAATATTTAAGGATATAAATCTTTTGAAAATTAATGATATATACCGCCTTCAATTGCTAAAACTGTACTTTAAATGTAAACAAAACCTTCTTCCTGTCTACTTTGATTCATTTGATCTGACACCTAACTATAGAGTTCATCAACATAACACACGAAATATAAATAAAATACACGAGCCTTATGTAAGACATGATTTTGCCAAGACATGCTGCTGTTATGAACTGCCTATTCTTGTTAACAAAACATCACCATCTATCATAGAAAAAGTAAACACTCACAGCTTTAAGGGCTTTTGCATTTACACAAAAAAATATTTTATAGACAACTACTCAGCGACTTGTGATATTTTAAATTGTTACTCTTGTAATAGTATTCCTCATCAATAGTAATGGTATTCCTCACTTGATACATATACTGCATAATTTTCTCGTTTCACTTGGTATACTTGTGCCATTTTGAATTGTTACTCTGTAATAGTATTCCTCATCAATAGCAATAGTATTCCTCACCTGATACACATACTGCATAATTTTTCTCGTTTCCCTTAGCATATTTGTGATATTTTAAAATTGTTACTCTTGTAATGGTATTCCTCATCAATAGCAATAGTATTCCTTACTTGATACATATACTGCATAATTTTTTTCGTTTCATTGTGTATATTTGTGATATTTTAAATTGTTACTCTTGTAATAGTATTTTCTCATCAATGGTTATAGTATTCCTCACTTGATACACATACTGCATAATTTTCTCGTTTCACTTTGTATATATTTAATCATTTCAAACACATACTGTATACCTGATTTACATAATAACTAAACTGTCAAATGGGTGGCCTCTATGCCAGCGACCATATGTGGTCTTAATGGAGGTCTCCCAAACCATGTATTTACGGTTAAATAAACTTTCTTCTTCTTCTACACTCCTATAATCAGGATCGCATAATTTTAAACACGTGATCTATTTACAGATTTATTTTTTAATCGAAAACTGTAATTGTCAATCTGTGTCACACATCTAATTACATATCCAACAGACTAAAATTACCCCCCACTCGTTAGACTTAGACCTATCAGGGACTGGGAAAATTATATAACGTAGGCTAAATATTCCGCCGAAGTTCAGTATGTTTTAATAAACAAATCATTGCTTTCACTTGCTTGAAGGCCTTTATTGATTGTTTTGTTTTATAAACAACAGCTCCAATACACTGCTCAAAATAGTTAATATACAGATACACTATAATGAATCAAAACAATTACGTTTTAATACTATATTTATCTTTTGTCTAATACAGAAGTAACAATGTCCATGAATGAATACTATTCAAGACAACATAAGCTCTACTTAATGTAACATTTAACTGAAATTAACATAGGCCTGTACATGTACACTATTTAACTGGTTGTTCACTGGTTCATAACGTTAACATCAGCACTTACTATCAATACATCAATAATATACAGATTTTGTTGCATGACCCACATAGCAAACGGTCCCAAATGGTAGAACCTCTGAACAGAAGGCAGTTTGTCTGTACATTTATACTAAGTACACAGCGGCTATACATGGTATACCACAAACAGGAGCATTATCACATATCACTATAATAGACATGGCATACATTATAGACATACATTATAGGGAAAGTATTGCTGGAATGGGAGTATTAATTACGTAAAGACCAAAGGTTTTAAGTCTACATTATCCCTTTGATTTCTAAGTATAAAGATTAACGAATACACATTGTGATAAAAAAGTGACATATAATAATTACGTAGAAATAAACAGCATGGATGCCATTTATGAGGTTACTATGTAATAACGAGAACTTGAGTTCTGTCCTATATTTACAATAAAGGGGGTGATTTCCGCAAACACAAAACGAAGGCTAAGTGGTGGTTCAACGCAGGGCCAACGTTTGTGATTTATCACCGTTACTGAGCCAACATTAGTACGGATACATTTCGTGTTAGCTTACGCTATGGAACTTCCATCATCGGCAAATTGCGAGCCAGGCGTTGCCGAGGACGGAATATTCCTATTAAATCAGTGAGACCTTAACCTTCGCGGGAATTCCACCTCTGCGTTTGCGTCGGCGCCCTATCCTCCCACCCTTATTACAGGTCTTCGTCAATAAGATACCTGGTAACAGTTCGGAGGGGGGCGGAAGCAAAAAACGGGGGAGTATGATCGCCCCTTTAAATATCTGAAAGAGGTACAACTAGCGTCCAACCACTTACCGGTTTTAATAAACAATATTCCCTTGGCCCAATGTTGGGCTGATGTTGGGCCAGCGTCGTAGACGATGGGCCAACGTCAGTCCAACATTGGGCCAACGCATCCTGTTTGCTGGGTTATGACAGACTTTCGCGTTTATATGATAGTTAGCTTACAAACAACAGTACCTACCAGACTATGTTAATTGACGAATTAAACGAATAAAGCTGTGTTACTTACGTCCACATCAATAATCAAAACGTGTCAAATTATATGTGAGTACAATGCTGACACCCAAAAAAGTTGTGGTATATTTGGGGGAACATAGTAATACTTTAATAAAACATAATAATTCAGATATAAAATTATACGCAAAAACATATTATCAGCCATCCGCATATTGCTAACCCATATATCAGCCCTATCATCAATGGCGTGTGAAAACAATATAGACGAATTTGCTAAAACAAAACCATACAATGTTTAAAAGCCTCGGGGACTTCCAAAAGACATTGATACAGACAAATTGAGTTTAACTGAACCAGCTCTATCATTTCACCAAAATGTTACTTGTACGTGGGCCTCACTACTACTGCTTTGCTAAGATTTTTTAATCTATTTGTCACAGTTTGCAGTTATTCTGATATTCTTCTGTGAATGAGGATGATACATAGATAATATTTCCTCTCGAGCCTTATAGCCCTGTCACACCAGCCTAGGCGCAGACCCGGCATAAAAAACTAATAATAATTTCCCCTTAAATATATACGAATGGTAACTACTAGAATAATAGGAATAATATTTGAATTTTCACTGCTATATGACAGCACTCAAAAAAATATTAAACATGGTGTTTTTCACGAATACAAATAATAATAATAATAATAATAATAATAATAATAATAATAATAATAATAATAATAATAATAATAATAATAATAATAATAATAATAATAATAATAATAATGATAATAATAATAATAATAATAATAATAATAATAATAATAATAATAATAATAATAATAATAATAATAATAATAATAATAATAATAATAATAATAATAATAATAATAATAATAATAATAATAATAATAATAATAATAATAATAATAATAATAATAATAATAATAATAATAATAATAATAATAATAATAATAATAATAATAATAATAATAATAATAATAATAATAATAATAATAATAATAATAATAATAATAATAATAATAATAATAATAATAATAATAATAATAATAATAATAATAATAATAGTAATAATAATAATAATAATAATAATAATAATAATAATAATAATAATAATAATAATAATAATAATAATAATAATAATAATAATAATAATAATAATAATAATAATAATAATAATAATACAAGTAGAAACTAATTGATTAATTTTATTATATTTTGATTTAATATTAGTCTGGGACCGCTGTACACTATTTGCCCAAGTATTTATTCCAATAAACGCACCCTCCCCCCACCCTAATTTTAAAATGCAAGCCACGATCATATACACTATATAATTATTAAAGAAAACCTACTCTAATAGGCGCCCATCCCTCCTGTAATATCAGGGGATATCCTAATTAACGCCCCAGGCGTTTATTAGAATTCGTGAGGTAATAATTAATAAAAAGCAGATGCTGGTGTGAAGGGGCTCTATAATCGACAGGTCCGGCTGTCGTGGCATAATCCTATGCAATTTCGCTCTGCCTTAATCGTGCGCCATTCAGCATTTTTGCTGGCGTGATGACATTAGAATGTACAAAGCATCGTATATATGTAGTAACAGTTGTAATCACTTCAGGGAGGATCGGTTATTACCATACAAAATTAACTTTTAAACGCTAGAGATACTGCTGTACAGAACTCATTGGCATTATCAGGATTATTTTGTAACACTAGATTGGTACTGGGCTGTGATAGACGTCAGCAAGCCAGTAATCATAGGCATTATCATGATTATATTGTAACACTAGATTGGTACTGGGCTGTGATAGACGTCAACAAGCCATTAATCATTGGCATTATCATGATTATATTGTAACACTAGATTGGTACTGGGCTGTGATAGACGTCAGCAAGCCAGTAAGCATTGGCATTATCATGATTATATTATTGTAACTCTAGAAAAACAAGTTTTTATTAATTTATTTTTATTTTAGAATATATCTGATGTAAAACAGACAAAATTTAGTAGTGATCAAATGTCACTGGAAATTTAGCGAATATAACGGATCTCTAATATTGAATGTGTTCGCTTGTTTTTTGAAGAATGTGTGTGAGAGAGATAAGACTATAGCCTACTGTTTTATGTCAATGACGTAGTGATCAATGAGCCAATTATATCTAACAATATAAAACAATAGACTATCACTAAGATCACTATGATAGTCAGAGACAGTACCACATGACAGATTGATAATACATTTTGATTGTTCCAAAAAAGGGTAAAGCTTAATCAGTGCTTAAAAGTGTTACATAAATAAAAAGTGAGTAGGATATAAGTGCAGTAAACACACACATCATAAACATTCCCTAGGATGCAAAGGGTCCTATCTGCTCAAATGAATGTCAAGTAAGACCCTTTTTGAAACACACTTCTCTCTTACGTGAAGTGGTACATGTTCTAGTGTATTAATTGTACTCGGTCATAGGGCTGTGCCATTCTAAATATTATCATACATTTTCGTCATTATTCATTATTCTTGTTATTAAATATAATGATTTAAATATAATGTATACCAATCTATCAATTATACTGACTGTAACGAGGGATCATTTTCGAGGAAACATTTTGCCAGGTTAAGTTTGAATCTAATAATATTTATTATCTCGCAGTGAGTAATGTGTTTACATTTATTTTAATCAGTACACAAGTTAGCATCGAAGGACATTACTAACACTTAGAAACAACAGGTGATAATATCACGTACAGTATTGTTTTCAACTTCAACTGACTAAAAAAGTTTTATTTATGAATATGGCATATCGCAAATAGAACTATTTGATGAGCGGAACATCTATCACAAACAATTTAATAATATTCAGTGGTATTTTATTTTGTTTAAAACTCTGTTGAAACCGTGGTATATGGGTTCAGCAGGACTACGGGTGTGGTTAAATTACGCATTAAATGAAAGCAGAAAGGATTTCGAGATATGTTTTATCACAGATCATGACAGAGTCGATAATTTTGCATTTAAATCCATATAAATCTCTTTGAAATTTTAATATATACTTATCTCATACACACTAAGCTGGAATTGCAATCACAATATTCAAGAGATGAAGTGAGAGAAAATGATGATATTCACATCAAAATCATGGGCGAAGTACCGTATTACTGATTAGCCGCACATAGTCCATTATACAATATCGACATAATAGGTGGTTTGTCCTGCTTGAAATCTGATTAAAGGTGATCTATCACCCCTTATATAGTATGAATAATTTTGTGACAAATAAATCAAAGTTGCCACAAGATGGGGCACAGGTGTTTCCTTATATGGGGTGATTGGCTATCATGTGACCCTCTGAGAGGGACACATGATAGCCAATCACCCCATATAAGGACACAATTATCCATACCATATAAGGGGTGATAGATCACCTTAAATGGGTACTATATTTTCCAACCGCAACAATAGGGCTAATATAATACATTTCCGTATGCCTCAATGCAGTCCACATTGAGATCACAGAGTGGTACGTCCGGCAATATAGTTATTTTCTAACTATATAGTCCGGCTGTGTAGCTGTTGTATCCCAGCAGACACAAAATATTTGTATAACATTTGTACAAAGCTGGACCAACGTCTTCGACGTTGGCCCAACTTTGTACAAATGTTATACAAGTGTTTTGTGTTTGCTGGGATAAAAATGAAATGAAATGAATGGTGTTTCAGGCCACCTTTGTGCACATGTAGGCTAAACTGGGCCAGGAAAACTTCCTGAGGATGTCCACCTAGTTGACACGGCGAACACCAGACGTTCATCCCGGTTCAACATTGGACCAACATTGAACCAGCATGGGGTAAACGTCCCGTGTTTGCTGGACACATGTGAGATGTGTGTTTTTCTCAGTTTATTGTGAGTTATGTTCTGGTGATTTGTTCTGGTTAGAGGCATTAGCGACCCCATCTAACACCAGCGTGCCGTTTGTGGGGTCCAGCTTGGTGGCCGCCTTTCCGTGTCTGCCACAGCAGTAATACGCTAAGTACGATGTCATGCGCTTCTCTCGTGGGGTGCTGGAAAAAAATAGAAAACACATTAAACAAAACGTATAAGTTTCATTTCAACATATTTTATGTGGGCTTATATGTTTTGTCACAATTAACAACATACAGTTCGAACAAGGCAGGCTCAGAATTTTCTCAGCAAATTGTAACTTTTTACTTTTTAATTTGACGTAATCATACCAAGTGAATTATAAGTGACGCATGAGAAAACAATCAATATTTCGTCCTCTTGAATGTAAGGGTGTATCTGCCACTTTGTAACGTAAATATCAGCCTGGGTCGCGTTTCTACTCCATGTCACCATCATAAATTTAAATTACTGAAGATATTGCAAAGGTTACCAATTTAATGACCAATGGAAAATCTACTTATCTAGGCCTAGTGAATTTATAATACATATTTCTCAAATATTCTTCCACATGGAGTGTGGCAAGCATATACACGAGCTTAGCATAACCCCATTCCAGTGATGAGTTTGAAATTTGTTTAAAAAAAAGTTGTTCACAAATACGTGGTTTAAAATCACATTTGGTAATTTTATTTTACTTTTCGTACACGAAAGGCTTTTTGGTTTTAAAATAAACTTAATTGATGCTGATTGTGGGGCGTTGGCAACGGGAAAACGTGGGAAAAAATTAATACCCGACCTCATTAGCTGAATAACTGATATCAGAAACTGCTATAAGATGTATTTTTGCTGATATCTAAAATATCATAGCCAATATAATACATTCAATGTCATACTTTCCAATTAATCTCACACAAAGTTATATTCATGTAACAAAATAGAAGAGCTGTGTCCACTAAGTTGATGTCCGATGGTCAACTTAATATGAGCATTTTCCCCTTATACTAACAACACATTATATTATATAAGCACACAGAGATACATGACAAATTAAGGCATCTTGGAAATTCACAACAACACATTTACCTACTTGTGTTGGCCATATACAAGTGTATGGAAATATTTAAAAGTGAGCAAAACATGTTAAGAATATCGGGTGAACAATAACATAATGTAGCGTATCACATCCCAGGCCTTTATATTAGTACTCCAGCATAGAGAGACGTATGAGCAATGATATAAGGTAGAGCATCACAAGACATGACATTATACTGTAGGCCTATATAACATGTATAAAGAGACAGGTGAACAATATATTCGATTATAAAAATTATCTTCGATTTTTTTATCCCCTGCCCAACGAAGCTGGGATGGGGGTTATGGTATGACCTAGGACTCCCATCCGTCCGTCTGTCCGCATTTTCGTTTGCGGAGCATATTCGATTCTTTCATATTGCACACAAATATCTCTTGGGTGGTGTGGATGTGCTTTCGGGGGTTATGACCGTGGATCTACATTTTTACGTACATCTCTCGGCCAAAATAGCTTTATTTATTTTAATATTGCTGCTATGTGGTAAACCGTGCCAGATAGCTAGACCTGTTAAGCTACGGCTGCGCCAAACGCGGCCCAACTAAGAGCAGCGCAGCACGTGAAAACCTGTTTTTTTGGACGCTGATTATGCATGGAGGTTTTTTTATGACACGTGACTCTTCTGGCTATTGCGATTGGCCACAGAGCAACGCCGAAAAAATACGGCGCCGTGAAAGATTTTCCCAGCTTTCATTTTGCAGCGCGGCACGGCGTGGCACGGCGCACCTTGTAGTGTAGCACCTGCAATCATAAACAGTATAGTTTATCTTTTAAAGGCGGGGCGTAGCGCGGCGTTTGGTGGGGCAGTATATAGCTTTAGATTATAAAACGAAACGTGCGGTTTCAAGGAAGGATGCACCCCTGAAAAATCCCAAATCGATCAAATTCAAAATGGCCGACTATCGGTCATTATTTACTTAAATAAGCAGAAAAAAGCTATAAAACTGTGCAAGATAGTTAGACCATTACTATAAACAAAATGTGAGATTTCATGGTAAAAAAAATGGGAGAGTTGAAGGAAGGATGAACCCTGAAAAATGTCTATAACAGTTGGAGGGCGGGGATTATGGTGGCCGTCTAGCCTTTTGTTTTTTGTATGTTCAGTGCTCTGAGTAGCTGTAGGCTCCACATGCGCTATGTATCAATTATACTGTATATAAAGATATAGATAAACAATTTCACAGGTATAGAGTAGGCATATCACCACCTTCACCTATCAGGTCTGACCGTCAGACTACAAATCTGACCTTGCCAACAGGTGCGCCTCACAGTTGTAAGAACGGGAGGGGATGAGGGCAGCATGAATATTCATTATGACGTCACCGGTTTACTGACTGTAGTGTGGAGGTCATACTCAGGTCAGATTGTTTGGGCTGCCTGAATAGGCCAGGGAAAAAGCCTTTATACCCTGTACATAGAGAGACAGGGGAGCAATATTCTAGGTAGCGTATCACACCCCTGGCCCCTATACTCAGATACTCTCTATAGTTAAAGGTGTAGTCAACTGTCAAAATACGCGGGACAATGTGGCCCTCAGAATGCAACAGTGGCCCCTGGACATACCACAATGACATATCACCCCACATCCACAGTTATCAGCCAAGATAATAATACTGTATGCGTTTCATACCCATTGCCGCATTAAGAGCAAGTTCCCAAGTCATATAAACTCTATATACTTGAGCGACATCTATGAGGAAATAATTCACCATTTCTCTCATGTGGGCTATGTGTTGTAACACAAAAGGCTGTGTTGCTGTGGGGATCTGGAAACAGTTCACTTCCAGCATATTGACAGTAAAAGCTTTCCCAGCCAACACGGCACACTCACCCAATCTTGGTTTGATGTCGGCCAACGTCGCAGACGGTGGTCTAACATTAAAACAGCATTGGGCCAATTTCTTGTTGGAGTAGTATCTTGTAATCAGTTCAGTCGCTGATATTAATGCTGACAAAGTGTACTCCATAGGCTAATGTAGGTCTACACTTGACCGTCCCACACATGCGCATTTCAAAGCTGTTTGAATCTTTAACGTCATAGACCTTTAGGCTCTATATAAAGAGACACGTGAACAATATTATGCCCGACGAAGACCGCACATTACATAAGACCGGCTTTCCACTTTATAGAAGTCGGCTACAGTTGAAAAATGTCATTGCCAGGCCCTTATACATTATATATAGATAGGTGGGCAATACGACAGGTAGCACTTCTTGAACATTTCCCCTATACTCTTGTCCCATAATGTTATCTGATTCTAAATAAATTATATTGGCCTGTGTTACTTGGAATCGGTCAGTATTATTAACATAATATATATATGACATAAGATAAGATATGACATCAGATAAATATGTGATTTGTTGATTCACCAGACATTGAAATATCAGGTATTATTAATACCCGTAGATGACATCAGGATAGAATACAAATCAAAATCAGTCTGTGGTACACAAATGTGATACGACTGCAAACTCGTTTGACTATCCTGTTAAAATTAGATATCAAAACAAGCACACATTAAAAGGTGTCACATGCAATAACGAAATGTATGTGTAAATAATGCACACGACCTTGACTTATCATGTTTAGGTTAAAAACTAATCAAACAAAATTTTCACAAGACAAATCTATAAAATAAATAAAACTACATACATTACTCGTAAACATGCCTTTGGGAATAATATATTTCTATTTTATGAACTTGTAAATTTGTATTTGTTCACATTTTCAGATTATCCCCCTGTTCAGCCTACCCCCGAGGGTAGTATGAAACTAGTATTAAATTACCCCATCTGGTTTCATATATTAGCCCTACATTTTGTGCTTGAATTTTAAATAATAACACTTATTAGTTTATGTTTTGGTCGTGCTGGTTATTCTGTATGTCTGTCTATCCGTCCTCCTGATTACTTAAAAAGTAATGAACGGATTTACATGAAACTTTCACCACAGGTGGTTTTGGGCCAAGGGAAATCAATCAATTTGGGGGGTGATCTGGATTACGATCCGGATACAGGATCCTGATTACGTTCCAAATCACATGGATTACTGGCATACAATATTTGATGTAATTATATGGAATACTACTTTATGACGTCAATCATAGTCCCATAACTGTTGTGTACTGCTATACTTGACTTACCCACCTGAATGAATGAAATAGGTTGAATTTATTACGTCATAATTGATCAACTCCAGTGAATTTTTACTAGGCACTTTTATGAATGAATGCAATGCTACTACTAGAAATGTTAGGATCATTAAGATCAGTAATTTTGGTGGAGGTTTGCAGTCTCTGACTGACTGACTGTATATTTTCCTTTATTATCATTACATTAGGTTGGGTATTTTATCGGTTAGATTGTGGTTTGACTATGACGTCACAATCGAATTACAGATAAGACCAACGTTGGTCCAATATTGTCCTGGATCATAATATATATTATGTCAGATACGTTGAATCGAAAAATGTACTCAAGTATAGTACCGATGTTATGTATGTACTTGGCCACAATACTGGGACGACTCCTAATTATTTATCATAAGGTTACAACAAAGAATGGTAGCTGAAATTGACCAGAAGTGGTTCAGAAAATGATCGAAATATTAGCAACATAATCAAAAAAAGTTCAGAAATAAGGATACTTATTTAAATGTTATTCTAAGTAGTGGTGTGAAGAAGGTTTTGTCTCGTTTTCTAGTGGGTGTAAGTAAGTTTTATTATGACGCATTGATTAAGGTTTGTTCAGGACAGTGTCACTGCAAGTCCATGTGTAAAAAACAAGAGGAAGATGAGATCTACTCTATTCTTCAGTGCCCTGATTAATTGCTGTTAAGTGGTGATGATTAAAGTTTAATAAATTCTTATATCCATCTGCCATTGAAATAATTACAATCGAATATTTTATTAATACGAGCCGTTGGCGTATCTTAAAAACGTTTTATAGTTGTATTCCTAATGGACTATCTTCAATGGGCCTGTTAATGTACACTTAACAGGTCCGTTGAAGAAATAAATAAGATTTGACAAAAGCATTATAAAAACTTCTATAACAATTCAGAATAATACTGAAAATACTGTTGTGAGGGCCGAATTAGCTATTCACGGCATGCCTACGAGCTCTGTATATCACTACAACAAACATACACAAAAAATACCCGGTGCCTGCAGGCAGGACAGGAAAAGAGACAGTAGGCCTACTAGACAATGGTGAGAGTCTCCGTCTGGTTGCAGCGGTCACTGGGCCGGTTCCTGCGCTTGTCGTTTCTTCCCTGACAGATGGTCTCTCTGAAAGCCTTCTGAAAATCTTGCGAGAAGAAATTGTAGATAAGGGGATTGATGCAGGAGTTTCCGTTCCCAAGGCACATAGCTAGAATGCGCACGATCTCAAACCACATAGTTTGTGGTCGCTTGCCAAATGCTGATGTAAGAAAGATGGCTTGGTTTGGCAGCCATAACAGACCAAATACGACAATTACTAGAGCAATGACCCTGTAGGCACGCGTGGTACGCTTCTGTGAGGATTTCTGTACGATACAACTGGCCTGATGTTGGCGTAAATGACACAGTATCATTAAGTAGAGCAATGATATAGTCACAAGTGGTATGGCATATGCCATCAAAAAAAATGTCAGGAACATTGGCGCAGTGGCGGAGGTTTTGTGTCCACAATAACTATAATTATTAAGGGTTTTAACCTGGTGGATCTGAAAGGTGGGGATGTTTCCAAGTATGATGAGGATCCAAATAGCAGCTATGGTAACCATCACGTGTCGGTGAGTGTTCATAGTAGCTGTAGTGGTCGAGCGTACCACGATAAAAAAACGAAGTACTGATATGGAAACCAGTGTGTACACTGTCACATATGCGCTGACATATACCAAATACTGTACACACTTGCACGCCATTTCTCCAATGCTCCATGTCGGGGCGACATACCTATACACGTTGAATGGCAAGCAAAAGATAAGAAAGGCGATATCGGCCAGTGCCAAGTTCAGAAGTAAGAGGTTTGTGGGAGTTCTCATATTAGGTCTTGATAATATGACAAAGAGAACCAAAGCGTTACCAGGTACCCCCACCAAGATGAATAAGGTGAACAAGGCTGGTGCGATGTAGGTGATCAAGATGATATAGATATGGTCCTCCAAGGTCATCTGGTAAATCTCAGGAACTGTGTCATTTCCTGTCATATTTGACATGTTCATCATAGACATTATTTTGTCTGTCATCTCTGCGTTGTCTGCCATTGAGCAAGCCGTCAACTGCTGGCAGACCGTTCAGCATCAGGAAATGACAAAGTGCAAATATCCGCCGCCAGTGAAGGCAATCTAGAGGCGCCAGTGTGACATGTTGTCTTGTTAGTGGCTTCCTAATGCTGACATAGACGTCTTTGTCTGGCTCTTGTTGATAGTGTGTTAATGCTAACAGGCGGCTGTTTTCCTGTTTCACCAGCTGACAGCTCTATTTTTTGACAAGTGCGATCAGTTAACAACCCACAAGTGCTGATTTTATTGAAGCTCACAATTTCCGCCAGGTGGCCCTCTCAACTAGTGAGCGCTTCTGTTGCCATGCGAAGTGACAAGATATCCGATCGAGGCAGTTTGCAGAATTCTTCACAAGCTTGTCCACAGCATCTGCAACAGCAATATAGTTGTTTTTAATCAGATAATCAACGATATGTGTTTACATGACAAAAACATTATGCAAACAGTTTTAATTAAGTTTGCTCGGTCTCAACTGACTAATGATCAAACTCATTACTTTTAAACAGATTTTGTTCAAATAAAATTATAGCTCAGATGTTGTGGTACATGTATATGTTTGGGAAAGTTTGTCAAACATAAAACACAGGGGTCTACATTAAAATGTAATACATAATAATTGTGTTTGACTAAGCAAGTTAGAGAATATCAGTGTCATTCGCATATGAGCACACATGACATCAGCCCGCTATGGACGACTTTAATCGTTTTAGAGGCCGTTTATAGTCACTGTTTTAGAGAATTAAATGAAAGTTTAAACGTCAAGATGTGCAAATGTTTGGTCTGAAATTAAATACAATTTATTATTTTTTACTATGGGAGTAAAAATATTTATAATGGCCGTAGACCCATAACATGGGTATTCAAATGAATTGAAATGATGATTTAAAGTTGAAAAAAAAATGTGATTTACATTGTCTATACAAAAAATGTCTGCGTTGTAAGAGTTAACCCTTTAACCGCTAAATTATTCAATCGGAATTTTCACCCACTTGAAGTTGTGTCTCGCTGACGCGATCCACAACTTCAAGTGAGTGAAAATTATTCAGATTTGACAAAATGGAGGTCAACTCTTTTCTAATATTGCTGATTGATGTCACATTTTATCTTTAACAAGTTTAAAAGGTGGTATGTGCTAATAAAAAATGCAACCCGAATATGTGCGACACCGGCGGTTAAAGGGTTAATGGCTGGCACATGAGCCTTGTTGTCATCACATGCGCTGATATATCCCTTACATTGCTACCTCTCAGTTAGCCCTTTAACCGCCGGCGCCGCATATATTCGGGTTTTAATTTTTGATTAGCACATTAAGTACCACATATTAAACATGGTAAGGATAAAATGTGACATCAACCAGCAAGATTTGAAAAGAGTTGACCTCCATTTTGTCAAATCTGAATAATTTTCACTCACTTGAAGTTGTGGATCGCGCCAGCGTGACACCACTTCAAGTGGGTGAAAATTCAAATGGAATAATTTGGCGGTTAAAGGGTTACCATATGACCCTGAGCTAATTCAATGCTAGACACATGCTTCAGACATTGGCCTGACATTAAATAAACATTGGGGAAATGCGCGGTGTTTTGTGTGTTGTGACTGAGTGAGTCTGCTGGTTCATGAATAAATGATCTTGTCATTTCCCAGTATACCTACTCAGCCCACCAGATGAGAAACCCCGCATGACATTCAGAACAAACCATATATGGCATCAGAGACCAGAACATCCTATTTGTGCCCGGGAAAATGGTAAAATCACTCCAATCCAAAGGATTCTTCCCCTCCCTAATAGGAACATTATAAAGGGTTCAAAATAAATTGTCTAACTAATATATGTTTATATAATATAAAAAGGGCAATATTTCTGAGCAAAGCCTTGCAAGGTAAAGTAGCTACTGCATTTTGGCTTTTAAAATTGCAAAGCAGAATAATTTATCTACAGTATTCTATGCAAAATGAGATTTTGCGGCGCATTTTGTTTGAATTAAAAATGTTGACGTTGAATACAACAGATCATTTCATCTATCTAATAAGCCCATCCACTTTCAATGAAATGTCCTTTAAAAAATGATAAAAATTAATTAGATCAATTATGCTGAATGAAAAAATATTTCATTTTAAGATGATATGAAGTAAATCAGATCGAGCAAACAACCGTTGGTCAAGAAGCCCAGTAAAGCTACAATAGCACCAGAGACACAGAAATATCACTAGTTTGGTTATATTAGATCGTCACCCATTAATCGTGCATCAAAAGAATATATTAACCCTATTTCTATCCAGCCGCCTCTGGCAAACGACTTGTTTTGTTTTTTAACCCTTTAACCGCCAGTGCCGAATATATTCGGGTTTTCATTTTGTATTGGCACATTAAGTACCATGTTTTAAACATGTTAAAGATAAAATGTGACATCAATCAGCAAAATCTGACTTTGAAAAGAGTTTACATCCTTTTTGTCAAATTTGAATAATTTTCACTCACTTGAAGTTGTGGATCGCGCCAGCGAGACACAACTTCAAGTGGGTGAAAATTAAAATTGCATAATTTGGCGGTTAAAGGGTTAACATACAGCATGACATCGCTAGATTATTTCATATTATTTTCGTTGAATATATAGGGGCATACACTGGGCTGTTTTAAATGTATCACGTAGTATAATATAAATTACGATTTATATATATGCCTCTGATAAATTTGTTTTTCATAGATAGCAGGGATAAGTAACAGTGATAATTCACAACTTGACCAACAACTTGACCAACATGTTGCATGCGCTTGATATCAATAATGATCAAGAACTAATTTTAGAATAACGACACCATGTTAAAGGGACTGGCCCAGGCTAAAATCATCAAAAAATCGGTGATTTTATTTCGGGTTCTTAATATGACCATATGATGTAAGCATGTACATAGACTAGAACTGCAAATATTTATAATTTTTGTGCTGCGCATTCACCAGTTAGGCTAGATATAGAGACGAAATTCCTGATTTGTAATTATTGACAACCATGTCAAAAATAAGAAATGCGGGAAGTTCGTCTCTATATCTAGCCTAACTGGTGAATGCGCAGCACAAAAATTATGAAAATTTGCAGTTCTAGTCTATGTACATGTTTACATCATATGGTCATATTAAGAACCCGAAATAAAATCACCGATTTTTTGATGATTTTAGCCTGGGCCAGTCCCTTTAATGTCAAATTATCTACAAGAATGATAACTAAGTAGCCGTAAGGCAAATGTCAGGTCTGCTGGTGCGGGCTGACTGGCCATTGCTTTTCGTCATCAAATTTCACATTCCGAGTGGTTCTGTAGGATTTTCGTATAGAACATCTGCGTCGTATCCAGAGGCATCTTGCTGCATGACATTAGAGGGTGAACCAGGTAATACAGGATGTCTGAGTAGTAGGCATTGTGGGCTTACAGGGGACACACTGAGGATCTACTCCAGGCCACGGGCGGCTCCCTCCCTTATAACTCCACCGTCGCCACAGACACAAGCCCACAGCCAGCAAACACGAGACGTTCTGCCAATGTTGGTTTATTGTTGGGCCAGCGTCGTAGACGATGGCCCAACATTAAACCAGCATTGGCTCAACGTCTCGTGTTTGCTGGGTATAGCCAGAATCCCGCCAAAAAACGTAAAATCATTTCCACAGCAAACACGAGACGTTGAAACAATGTTGTTTAAATGTTGTGTCAGCGTTGTAGACTGTGGACATACGTTAAACAACATTGGTTTAATGAATTGTTTTTGCTGAGACGCTTCTTGTTTTGCTCGAAGGCTTGAAAGCTAGCTTCGTGTTGGTGAGTTTCTTCAACTCACCAGAATTATCAAATGTATGAAACACTGATATCATCAATGGAAACATGCTATGATTTGACTTTTCGAATTATACTCATATTTAGATGTGAAAGCACAGCATCGATATTTTTGTAGAAATACAGAGCTGTCGAAAATGTGTCTCGTCCACTGAAAGCAGGGCGTCTGTCACATACAGACTTAATCCTCCTGGTGGCAAATACATAAGGCCACCAGAATCAGCTTTGTGTCTAAACCATTTACCTCTGATTATTTATCTTTCTTATTCTTATACATTCCAAGATGTAATTACTGTACGTTCCAGCTTTAGATGCAGGGTGTATTCGATACCAGCCCAGGCCTGAGGCTGTTCCTGAATGTTCATATGTATGATACATCGTCTGCCTATGCCACTGCGCACTACTAAGACGCTGGAAGCCATTCAAATGGTGTTGTCTCAATGTGGTGAACACAAAAATATGCGCATATCACCCATAATTACATGGACATGTTATACAAACTATAACAGCATAGGCTCATAAGTTATACTTTGCGTACCGTTCCGGTTAATTCATGTTGTTATCGGGTATTAGGACAAAACAGATCAGTGAAAAATGACGGTAATCTCCTTGACATGCTTGTTTCTCTCAACATAATGGGTAATGTTTTCCAATTTTCATCGTGTTAAGTGAGGTGTTATCCTTCTCTCCATTCTCACTCGACATAAGATCCAGAAGACGTAAAACAACGGAGATGAAATGTTGTTGGCCTAATACTGGGGCTGGCAGATGTTCCGGTACACGTGATACTGTGGCCCAGCTGGCTATTTCCTCAGCCACTCGCGGTCGTCGGTAAAGCTCTGCATATTCTCTATCCCCTCTACTTACTATTACTTTAGGCAAATGGAAACAAATACATCTCGATAATGGAACACGAGTGGCTGGCAGCCAGGGGGACAAACACATACTATCGGAACTTTGAAAATAAGATGCTAGCCCAATGTTGATTTCCTAAAAAATGTTGCGACGGTGGACCAACATTAAATCAACATGGGTGAACGTCTCGTATTTACAGGGACTGTCAAAACCCCAATGTTGAGTTGGTTGGGAAGACGTTGACAACGGTGAACTAACGTGAAACCGATATCGAGTGAGTCTGGTGTTTGCTGGAATCACAAGCTCGGGCCAATTTACTAAGCGTTAGCTCAGAATCAGCCATCACTGGGTAAATGTCCCATGTTTGTTTAATTATATCTGTTCAAGGGCTCTATGGTAGCTAAAAAGTCATGCGTTGGAGCGTCCATTTCGGCTTGCACTATCAATGCTGGTTCGTATATCGGCGGGTAGACGTCGGCTCTTGTAAACTCATGTCCCACTGACAGTGGTCAGTCGTCATAATAAGAGTGGATATCTCCTGTATTCCAGAACTCGATGTGAAACCGCATTCAGTAAAAATGAAATGAATCGGGCTTTAGGCCACCTTTGTGCACATATAGGCTAAACTGGGCCAAGAGAACCTCCTGAGGATGGTGAGATGATTGAGATGACACTGTCCTCCAGACACAGGATTCGAAATTCGAACCCTGGCGGTCTGAGGCCGAGCACGCTACCTCTCGGTCACGGAGGCTCCCCACAATACTAACTTTCACACGTGGATGGGGAAGAAACATTTTTGTTTCTTTCAAACCGCCGAGACCGGGAACCGAACCCGGAACTCTGGCGTGAAAGGCAGCGGTGCTAACCACTACCCTAGGGCCCCCGCCCCCCGCATTCAGTAGATCACCGTAGTCAATGGTAGATGGCGACTGTGTTTGGATTTCTTTTGAGATGCATTTCATGCAGTGAAATGTATATATAATTAAGGGCATACCATCGTTATCGGGATCGGGAGATGTCGTCATAAGAGTTATATTCAATTTGCTCCAGTATGCGAGACGTCAGACGTCGAGCAGACGTGGGGGAATGCTCTCATGGCAACGGCAAAATTGAGTTTTGGACTAAAAAATTGAATAACGCTACAAAAACTAGAAGAATATCTGGTGATACAAAATGTCATTTCTGACGACGTGATGGGAATGGATTTATCGCCATGTTTGTCGCAGGAAGGTCACAGCGGCATAGAACACCACTAACGTGATTGTCTGGTCTGTCACCACGGGGTTGACAAAATGATGGCCCAATGTAGATGTCTACTTGCTTTTAAAGCACTGAAATACTTTCGCATAAGCCATGGAGTGCAAAGGGTTTTTTCAATTTGCAATCATCATAATGGTCTTGGTTAGCCCTTTCGGCTTCATTTGAATACCTATGTTATGGGTCATTTTACATATTTGTACTCTTACAGTGTGGGGGATCGACTTTAGAAGTCAGAATCTGACGTCTACATACGTCAGATTCTGACGTCTAAAGTCGATCCGAGAGCTGTAAGGGTTAAATGCAAAACAAAGTGCAAAAACCTGTTTCCGAGACGTTACTGTTTGCCTACGTAGTACCTAAAATAGGCAGCCATTGGATATCCATTAACAGATACAGGAAAACGGAAATATTGAAAATGGCCATGGTCAGTGATTCTTCCAGCTATACACCTATAACAAAGTTTTTTTTATATCGTTTTGATGATATCAAACACACCCGCAAACGCATCAGATGTAGGTTCTGTAGGTTCAATATTGATCCACTGTCTGCGACGCTGGCCCAACATTGACCCAACAGCGGGTCTTGTGTTTAAGGGGAACAGAACTGAGCACGATTGTAATGGTGAATTATGTAATGCGTTCTCTAGTGTTATTAGTGCGGACAATTAATCATGAGAGCAATATATCCCATGTATGACATATATTCAGGCTTAGGCTGAAACACCACTTCCCTTTACAAATAACTGATTTCCGCGGAAAACGTGTTTTTAGGAAGAAATCCTTTTATCTCGGCACTCTAACACGATGACTTAGATGTAACAGGAATGTGATTTGTGGGAATAGCGGGGATAAAACGTCGCATTGTTGTGTGTTGGCGTTGGATGAAGCGGCAAAGTGGTTTATTCTGTCGTGGTGCGTGTCTGACAGGAAAAAAATACAGTCCACGTTGTACATTTTATTTAGGCTAAAGGACATATTTTTAAAGTAATAAAATACCATGTAAACTTACACAGGTATTCTAAAGTTTTCAAGTTTTCTATTTTGCTTAAAATATACAATTATTCAATAAAATTTGAAAATGAATCACATTTCTATCATAAAAACCTCCCCCCCTCTTGAAATTTAGCTCTCCATCGTAAATTTCAAGCAAGATTTAAAGGATGACGCTATATAGGCAACGATATATAGTACCCCCCCCCCCTGGGACTATATAGTACCCCCCTGGTACTGGGAGATCTCATTGTGATATTTGATCTGATTCCACATCGGCGACGGAAGCTTAACTTCGACCAGACTTCCAATCCTATTATCGTGCGATCTTCTTTACAAACAGCGACCTAAGGACTCATGGTATAGCCGAGTCACAATACACGTCTGCAAAACGAAAGTCAAGTAAATATTCAGACATAACCTATAACGTTAGTGGATGTTTGTCATTTCCTTGTTCAAAGGTCTACGTTTCGCTGTATCACTTCATCAGGACTGCTTCCATTATATTTTTTCTCCAGCCGTATAATACCAATCACTTATGTTTATGAAAGGGCTAAAGAGGGTTGACAAATGGACAGTCATAATTGTAAATCAAATAAATGAATAAATGAATTAATTAATAAATCCATAATTAAGCTTGGCTTTAAATTATATATGTTATAATACACGTACGGCACGAGCTTCGATTCACGTGTATAAGACTATCAGGGTATGTATTGTACAAGGTGAATGTGTAATTCAATGTCTATCTCTGAGATCACTTTGAGATCATGTAAGATAGGATAGTCCCAAAAAGCATTGACAGTGAGCCATGTTAATGAAGACTATACCTGATAGATACATGTCTATAGATATGTGAACAACGAAAACTTTCAACTAAATTACATTGATAGAGTAGTGATGTATTATATGGAGGTATTTGGGGTTACTCCCGCTTGCACGGATATGACGGCTGTCTGTGAGGGCACAAGTGTTACATGTCATGCTCCTACACCACGTACGTGATTTATCAAGACACAGTATCTACATGTATTTAAAGTAGATTTCGTCAATTTTAATAAAAAAAAGACTAAGACAAAGCTAAAGCGGATTCAAAAGAAGGATAGGAGAATCTGGACTGAGACATGAAAGACGAGAAGACTAAAGACGAGGGAGAGCAAGTAAAAGAATGAGTAGGACGTGACAAAGTAGAAAATAAATCAGAAAAGAAAGAAGAACATTGATGGAACAATTCATATCCCAGCAAACAAGTGGCATTAACCCAATGTTGTTTTAATGTTGGCCCACCGTCTAAGACGCTGGGCCAACATTAAAACAACATTGGGTCAACAGGTCACTGCATCTTGTTTGCTGGATATATGTGCACATCACACAGCATCACCTTAGTGTCAGCGCTATCTTCCTGAAGAGACACGGATCCTACAGGGCTTACAACACTACTCAGCAAAGCCAAAAGACATTGCATGGTGATGCAATTGGTTCACTCGTAGACCTAAACAATTAGGGCTTGGCACGGCCGAGCAGAGCGTCTTGACAAGCGGACGCCCCCTGCAGGAAGTGTATAAGTGGGGCGTGAAATACGGGAGATCGATCACTCGATTTGAACTGAGTAATGCTTCATGTAAAACACTGGGATGTCCCTTTGAAGTTACGCCGCGGCATCTAATGATTCGGTTTTCTTAAAACACTTTAGATTTCTACAAAGATTCATTCATCTGGTCAGGTCAATTTTTGTGTTCGCGATGTCTGCTCAGTACACTAGTAAGTTGTAAAAACTCCTTTACATAATGTTATATAAAAACAAACAGATGAAAAAATGAAATATCTTGCAAAAAGGGAGCATCACTTTCAAATAGGCCTTCTCTTGTTTGATATTAAATGTTAATATCCAAAACAATTATTTTACTTTTAACATTAAAACTAGAATAAAAGTGTTATTAAAGGTAGGACTATATTGTTTATTTGTGTTTTATTTTGCCGCACAGTACTAAAGTATATGCATATGTAATAATACAATGTGTAGTGCATCAGGTATAACATGATTTAGCTAGGATGTTCTACTTAGTTTTATAGTCGTGAGGTGTGACGGACAGAAATAGTAGCCTGGAAAACAGGCCCACTTTGGGTCAATACTGAGCTGACACCTAGAATGTTGGCCCTGAAATCAGCCACTGTTAGTTTAGTATAGAATAAAGCCCGAGGAGCTCTACATTCTTACCTGTGAAAAAGGCCGAGGCCGAAGGCCGTGGCCTTTTTCACAGCTAAGAATGTAGAATGATAATTGGTCTGTACTTAATCAACAATATTTCCCGGCTTAGAATGTAGTGATCGGACAAGGAAAATAATATAGTGGTGTGTTTTAACCTTAGTTAATAACGATTGATACAGATTAATATCCACAGTACTCTACAGCTACATGGATATCTGTTAGATCTCTCAAAACAGTCAAAGTTAACTAGACAGCCCGCACCAGTTTTATTTAATCATACACAGTTTTCTTGACGGTATGCTAATATCAGTTGTCTGAAGGTACAAAACTAAAATGCAACAGTGCCAAAAATGTTAGAGGGTAAAATAAAGTTACCTCTTTAAAGCTCACAATCTTAATCATAACACCCTAGTATATATCAGACAAACTATTTTTTGATGATATACTTGGTGGTTTGGCATCTATATTAAGACTATATTTTATAGCTAGAAGTAGACTCTTGTGATGCTTCATCTCCCTACTACTCAGATATTGTGGGGGTCTCTCACGCTTCTACATGCAGTTTCTAGAGCCTCCTGATATATTACACTGCCCTCTTAGATTCTTGTGATGATCTCTGATTCGAATTTGGTGTATTATGTAGCATTTGTAAGATCATCTGAAGTGTCTTATTATGTTTCTATTTAAATGATTAAATTATCGAAGTATCTCGTATATCCTTACACCAGGTAATTCAAAACTCAAAGGTTTAAACATTCTTCAAATCATTGTTGATCCCATTTCTCTTTTATTACATACAGAATGATAAATTACTAAAGTTTAAATTGCATGGTTATGGACATGCTAAGGTATGCTTACCTCATTTGGTCCGTCACTCATCTGATACCACTATATCCCATTTAAAAATCCCTAACTTGTGCATGAAGTTATGATGCGTGGAGATATGATATTTTCAGAAAACGTGAACCCACCTGTTAGAGCGCTGAATGTCAATATTTTCAAAAAAAAATCACAAAGTTCGTAGAATGTAAATTTTCCGTTTGCTCTACATGCGTATGATTGTGAGCATGCTTATGTCTGTTGTCTTTATTTGGTATATATGTCATCGGATTCCACCATACCAAGTTAGAAAAAACCTTATCTTGTAGAATGAAGGTCAAAATAGCGAATGGGGTACTCTTTCAAGTTACATTTTTTCGAGCCTATGTAATAACAAAATCGTTGCATACATTCGGGACGAGCACACATGTGAAGTTTTCATTTTTTTAAACCGACCCTTAGAGCGCTGGAATTTGATATTTTAAAAAACCTAAGACAACTCTAGCACTGGTCGACCATGTTTTAAGGATATTATTCACCACCAAGTGGCATACAAATCTTACTTATGTTACAATCAGTAATGTGTTGTGGATTGTGTGGGACCACAGGCTGATATACTTAGATTGTTAGCAATATTTCAGTTTACTGAAGTGGTGGCAATGGTAGTAGATACATATATGTCCCAGTGATATGTTTGAACAAGGAATCTAGGTTGGAATGTGCATTATGAGGCTCATTGAGGCCAATAAAATACGAAGACGTGTTGGCAATAGACAAACGCTGGGTACTAGTGATATAGGTGATATGCCTGCAAAGGGGAGGCTGTATGAAAGTTATTTTATGACCTATCCATAACAAACACCTCAAAATAAGTCTATGTCGTCTTTGACATAGTCATATTACCTCATTGTTATCTGTGTCTTGGAATAATAAATGCTAAGTAATAAATTATAGATAATAAATAATTATTTAAAACTCACAAGCCAAACAATTGAAAATTTGTGGTGTTGTATAATATTTCAGATAATTGTTTGTTACTTTAAAAAATATATGTGCATACTAGAACAGTACATGATAACATGAGATCGTACTAGCAAAGTAGATTTTATGAGGGATTTATATTGTTAATATAGTTATACGTATATGTACTAGCATATACAAAATATATAATACTGTGCAGTGAGCAGTCAGCCAGTCAGTTAAAGTTTAAAGAATACTTTATGGCATTTATAGGAAAGTAAAGAACATATTTAGCCAATTTTTACGAAGATTTAGCGACAGCAACGGCATCGACAATGGTGTGCTGGCCTTCTGCATTGACCTGTGAACCATATCCACCACACATGCCTTGTGACAACATCTCATTTAACAATAGCAACTCCTCAATTCTCAGTTGTAACGTCGCGGACTATTACAGCAATATATCATGTATTTTCAAAGATAACATTTTCAATTATCTAATTGCTTACTTTAACCCTTTAACCGTCGGTGCCGTCCATATTCGTTTTTTACATTTTTTATTACATTTCAGCTTTTTATTATAAAAAGTGACATTAATCAGCAAGATTCAAAATTTGTTGCCCTACATATAATAAGTGAGATGCCAAGTCACACTTAGTGAGTACACAGCAAACACAAAAACATTTGTATAACATTTGTACAACGTCGGCTGAACGTCTTCGACGTTGGTCTAACTTTGTACAAATGCTATACAAATGTTTTGTGCTTACTGGGTAAGTGTTGATATTTGCTGGTGGGAAATGATCTAGTTACGCGGAGCACTGGTGTGAGCAGATGTACATGTCACTGCGGAAGTGCTAGACAGATTTCCGGCTGCGCAGTCGATCGATCGAATATTAGGCCTATTAAAAATGGAGTGGGAGTAAAAAATGCAATATTTATTATCGTGTCATCTGTGCATGAGAATCATATAAATAACATATTGTTCACGTATTAATCACCCATATCACTCACTACGATAATATCAAACCACATGGGAAATATATCGTATTTATTATAATATATTATTTCTAGATACATTTATACGTTTTTTATATGGAAATAAAAGTCTTTAGACTGTTTGGCTTCTGTGTGTTTTCATTCTCAACATCATCACCGATAATCCAATCAAATGATAAATTTGATAAAGTTACGTGTCAATTATTATAAAAAATATGTCATTGATACTAATAATTTATCATAAGCAGTACCGCCTTTTATTTGGAAAAAATAATTACTCAAAATAACAATGATTTGAACAGTTCCATTCCCTCATATATATATATATATGTTGAAAAAAGTATGACCTAGTATAGTGCTCTACTTCAATCAATCAAAGTTACATTTGTGAAATAAATGAGGGGAGTGGGCGTGGTCTGGAGTACTATACTTAGGCCATGCATTATTAAAGGTGGCGAGTGGTCGATTACCACTTATTATAAAATTTACTCTATTAGACCTAGGGCTGTTTTCATAAAAGTAAAATTTCGCTGCACCTCCCCCCCCCCCTCAACATAATTATTTTGTTCTTATCTTAACCAAATAATACAGGCGTTTTATTTTTCAAAACATTAACCAAAAATTGTCGTTTTTTAATCCCTTCTTCACCTTGAAATTATTGAAAAAAAATTGTCTGAAAAGTGCAGACGAGATTTTAAATGGAGCGTTGTAATTGTAAAAAAGTACAAGTGGTCTATTTGTTTGTTAAGCGTATAAATTATGCCTATTCCATTTATAGCGTCAGGAATGCCAGTTTCATATGAATAAAACATATTACGAAGCAATACAGCGGTTAAATCATTTTAAAAACTTTCTGTAAAGCTACTTCTGCAAAAATCCCCTCTATTTCATTGTATGCATTATGTTGGACCATCGGCATACAAACGCTGATTTATTATACAAACGTTGTCCTTGTAATTTGCGTATCTGGCATGGCTTCTGTATATACAACATTATTCTAGTGGTGCGGTGACCAACGTAGAGTAAGAAAATTTACATTAATTAATGCTTATTTATCATAGATAGATTTATAGATTTATTCAGCATTCACATAAAAAAGAGTTACCATCAGTATGATATTCACTATTATTATTCTATTATTATTGGGGGGGGGGGGGGGGTAAAGACCGGCAGAGTAAGAAAAAGTTCCAAAGATCTTAATATGATTTTTATCCAACACGAAAGTGAGAAATTGTTAGTAAACATTTTTTTTCATATTTAGTTTGGTTTCTAACGAGAAAGTGAGAAAAAATGTGTAAAATTTTTAATGTGATTTTTTTTAACATGTATGCGTGCAATGTTATTCGTGTTCCCTTATGATCGATGTAGTCAAAATTGATTGTTAGCTTTCGAACTTTGGACATTTTTGTATAATCATAATGTTCGAATATTTAGTCCTAAACGGTCAATGATCATAGTAGTAGTTATAATTGTTTTGATCTGACGCGCTTTAACCCTTACAGCGCAGGGATCGACTTTAGACGTCAGAATCTGACGTTTGTAGACGTCAGATTCTGACGTCTAAAGTCGATCCCCGCACTGTAAGAATAAAAATAATTCTAATAGCCGTAGACCCATAACATAGGTATTCAAATGAATCGGAAAGAGATAACGAAGACATTTATGATGATTTCAAATGGAAAAAACCCCATTTGTTGCGATGTTTCTCACAAATTAATTCAGCGCTTCAAGGGTTAAGGTTATTGCTACATGTTGTTATGCCATGAATCTGCATAGCTGTGGTTTTACAATTCGTCTCTTCGTATTCCTCCAGCATAATGTAGCCTCAGATACATCTCCTGTTACTATATTAATATTCTCAATGCACGGGCTCGACCTCTGTGACAATCACAGCTATTCTCTGTCCAAATAATTAGATTTTTAATTGCTTTCTTGGACTCAAGAAGCAATTAGTGTTTGACATTTCACCGAACTGATTATATACGTCAAGCGAGCTTATGTTACTCATGCCTAATTTCTCAGGCGAGAAATGGGAGCCGATCAAAGTGTCACCATCACACAAAGGTACCTGCTTCACTCCAAACAATATAGGTTCTTTAGAAAGAACCCTTCAGTACTATTACCATGCAACCCCAGGAGAACCATTGCTACATGGGTTCTTTTTAAATAACCTATATTGTTTAGAGTGTACATGTACACACCTCTGCTACTCATCATAACTATCGCCTTTTCGGCATTGACTGTTATGTTTTGTTTGACAATAGTGTGTCCACGTAACTACTTAAATATAATTATGAGATTTTATCATTTGTTTTGACTTTTATTCTATGTTTTCACGATGGTATGTTAAATATAACAAATATAATAATCATCTATTCCAATGAGTATTAAACTGGGGACATCAAGTTGGATTTTGGAACTGACATTTGAAACTGAAATGTCCAGTTCTGAAAAATCTGAGTTGATAAGCTATCCGTCACACTCCATTGTTGCAATAGTGATCATTTATGTGAAATACGTAGCTCCTTCCAGGCCTAGTACTCACCACCTTCACATTATTATTGGACCGATAATTTGACAGCTGCGAGAGATGAGCCCCTTTGATTGTGTGCCAGAGTAAGTTGACACTGTACAGCTCTAATCTATATATTGAAATGTGATCAATGTCCACGGGAAACATACCTGCATTGTTACATAATCCTGATAACACTGGAATATTATATTATTGTAGTGAGATATCGGACTTACACTGGCACTGGCGTTGTGATATCGTGGTGCCCCCATATTCGTTGTGCCCTGTGTATTGAGCAAATAACTATCCCAATCTTATAAAAAAATGAAATTTCAACATATTAAGAGATATATCTCGCCTCGTCGTGTGGTGTATCGACGTGCACAGTGGGAACGCGGGTTTTATCTTTGGGCCAGTATCCAAGCAAACACAAAACATACGTATAATATTTATACAATGTTGGACCAACGTCGAAGACGTTGGACCGGCGTTGTGTAAATGTTATAGAAATGTTTTGTGTTTACTGGAATCCCACCTGCATGTATCAGTGTCTGCTTAATATCACGACATGCCACAAATCTATGTAAATGCCTCTTTCTCCGAACATCAGTGAGTTATGAAATCTGAATGCTTCCCTGCCGAGTTGTTGATGGGTTTGACCGACAGGTCGATAAATACAGCCTGCAACAAGGGGTGTGCCATAATCATGTAAACGGGATACTCTGATATTTCATGCCCAGATTACTGTGTAAAATAAGTTGTAAGTTCTGATACAAAGATGCGATATAAAAATGATATGATAATTACGTTAGCAATCTAATCACCCGAAAAACTGCATATCTTGGCATGCTGTACTGCAAAATATGAATAAATAATTGCAATTGATATTTTCATTGAGCCCCGTGCTATCCTACATTTTTTCAAATGCAAATAAAATATCCATTAAAAATGATACTGTTTGATCTCCATAATCATGTGGCTCTGTACATTAATATATTCATTCAAGCGCCAATCGTGTCTGCTGTTTTGAAACTTTTAAAACTAAAGCTCAAACAAACAAAGGGTTTAACTCAGGATGACTCAGTCATCAGGGATAACAAAATTTATGTTCTGATAAATCTGATTAATTGTCACTCAATTGGAGTTGTGAAACGGGAAACAGCTACAACACCCAAAATTTCAATATTTGATTTAGGTCTTGAAGGGGTTTCTCTTTCGGTGGTGGCAACGAGGATTATGTGAAGTATGCCAAATAGATAAGATCTAACCTTTTCTTACACATGAAATATTTACGGGACATCTCAACATATTTGACGTTACTATATAACAACTACACTTAATCAGCGAGTGTGGGTCTCTTGAGTGTTACACCTACATATATATCCATGTAAAATATTTGAAAACAAATGTTTGTTCAATTTAGCTTATTGTTATTCCTTGAAGTGGTATCTTGTTATCTGTCGTGCGGTGTATAATCGCATGATCTGTAATGCTATGGCCATGTAATCTCACATCTTACAGAACGGCACTGATCGATTAATGTCTCAATCAGTTAACCCTATAACCCTTTAACCGTCGATGCCGCATATATTCGGGATTTCATTTTTCCTTAGCACATTAAGTACACCTTTTAAACATGTTAAAGATGACATGTGACATCAATCAGCAATATTTGAAAACAGTTGACCTCCATTTTGTCAAATCTGAATAATTTTCACTCACTTGAAGTTGTGGATCGCTTTAGCGAGACACAACTTCAAGTGGGTGAAAATTCAGATTGGATAATTTGGCGGTTAAAGGGTTAAGCCCTCACGATGCAATGAAGCATAATTTTACATCCATGAAAACAGACTTAGTTTTCCTACAAATAAGGGGTTTTAGATGGACAATTTCCATGAAGCTGTTTTTTACCAATACATGACAATTTTCGTCGATTTTTCACCTACTTCAAGTCATCTTTATCCACTACAAGTCGAGAATTGCGACAGCAACTCGCGGCTTGTAGTGGATGAAGATAACAACAGTAAATTCAGGTTTGAAAGGGTTAATTAAACCACGGGGGGAGTTGAAACAAGGCTAGCTGGACAAATGACCGCATGAGGTGTCGTAATGGTCACTCGGGTGGTACAGTATCAACCAGAACGATCTCACCAAACGCGACACATTCACCTTGTGTTGGTTTAATGTTAGTCCACCGTCTGTAGTGCAATAGGTCAATGTATCGAGTTTTCTGGAAATACGCCGTTTTAGGCCCAATGCTGGGCCAATATTTTTTCACCATATCCCAACACTGGATCTACATTATCAAGTATTTGATAGCGACTTGTTGTGTACGGCATAATCTGGTTGTCATCTCTTAGGACTTGCAATGGGAGATGGTGCTGTCATACAGCATGACAAGTGTGGCATGCGAGTGAATAATGCTTTACGCCGCTTTCTGAACAATGATGGCAATTTCGCGACAGCAGGAAGCTTGAAGTATTTATGCCATACTCTTTATCGTGATTCACATTATCTCCGTAGAAAACAAAGTGATCGGTGCAGAATAATCAAGTAGAAAACATTGATAAAAAATAACAAACTACACAAGATCACCGAATTAAGGACAAAAAGATTACCAAGAGTAAATCGCCCAAGAGGACGATCATGTTTTAAGTTCAAATGGGTATGTGCCTTCAGGATCTGAAAATCGAATGATTCTTAACCCTTTGCCTGCTGATAACGACAGTAGTCGTTTTTAATCCATTTCATCAGCCGTTTTATCACTGTCATTGGGAAGGAAATTACTGTTTGAAATTAAACAAATATGAGTAATTTTCAATCAAGCACTTGAGGTTGTGGATAGCGGTAGCGAGACACAACCGCAAGTGGTTGAAAATTTATATAAATTTACTTAGCAGGATAAGGGTTAAATTTAAAGGCCGTGGAGTGAAGTGATATCAGTTTAGCAATAGGCTTATGATCAAAGTGTATGCCACAGTGGGCCTTACTCTAAATTTTCAAAATGTTTTACTGTACTTATTGTCAGCTAATATCTGATTATTGAAAACTAGAAATGTATATTTTTTCTGGCCCCGCATAGCAGGGTGATGAAGGCAGTATCATGATGTCAAGAATAATACCGGCCCAATACTTTTTGTTTTTGGAAATCGATCCCAGTGGTATAAAAAAACAAACACTTTTATCTTTATATTTAAAACGTGATGACTTTGTGCAGAGTAGGCCTGGATACTTCATGGGGGCTTTAACCTCAATTATCTTTAATTACAGTACATTCCTAATTTCAATCCAGAATATACATCAATAATAAAAGTTGAATAATCAATCGATGAACGAATGAATGAATGAATGAATGAATGAATGAATGAATGAATGAATGAATGAATGAATGAATGAATAAATGAATGAATGAATGAATGAATGAATGAATAAATGAATGAATAAATGAATAAATGAATGAATGAATGAATGAATGAATGAATAAATGAATGAATGAATGAATGAATGAATGAATGAATGAATGAATGAATGAATGAATGAATGAATGAATGAATCAATCAATCAATCAATCAATCAATCAACAATCAATCAATCAATCAATCAATCAATCAATCAATCAATCAATCAATCAATCAATCAATCAATCAATCAATCAATCAATCAATCAATCAATCAATCAATCAATCAATCAATCAATCAATCAATCAATCAATCAATCAATCAATCAATCAATCAATCAATCAATCAATCAATCAATCAATCAATCAATCAATCAATCAATCAATCAATCAATCAATCAATCAATCAATCAATCAATCAATCAATCAATCAATCAATCAATCAATCAATCAATCAAGCAAACAAGCAATTAATCAATCAATTACAGCATCACTCACAGTCTTGCAAATCACATTATTTTAAGTATATTAAATTAGTGACAGGCTCATTGTGATAATACAACTGATAGATTAACAAATGTTTGTACGTTTCAATTTAGTCAGCATATCTTAATAATTTATATGAGCTCAACCAACCATATTCCTTTAAATATCACATTATTTTTCTAATTTTAATCCATCAATCAATCAATCAATCGTATTTTAAGTATATCAAACTATAGTGACATGCTAATTGTGATAATACAACTGATAGATTAACAAATGTTTGTACGTTTTAATTTAGTCAGAATATCTTAATAATTTATATGAGCTCAACCATATTTCTTTGAATATCACATTCTTTTTCTAATTTTCAGATGGATGAAATATTTAAATCTTCTTCTCCTTTAGTGTTATGATCTTGGCGGCAACGGGGGAACTATAATAAAAAGATTTAAAAAATCAGCAACTGCCGTAGACAAAGTGCATGTAGCAGTATAATGGTGCCACAGCTGACACATCCCTCGGGTGAGCCACAAGAAAGAGCCCGGGGAAATTGCCGAGCATGTTCAGAATAAACTTTTGCGTGACATAAATTCCCACAGATGCCGGTTGCAAAGTGTATGGCTGTATTGCAAGAAGAAACATACTGGAAATAAAGTAATATTTTATCTTGAAGAACATTGACTTCACAAGGATTTATCAAATACATATTGGATATATTGTTCTTGGTGTCAAATCTCTATAATCCGGTTTATAATTTACATGCCTGGAGCTCAGTAATTTGGCCTAATGTATAACTACATATCCCTGTTCCGGGCCCAGGTCGGCTTGTTATAGAAATGCTGATGAAAGACTAAAATCGCGACGAGAAATTAGGCGGGAGACACACCCAGCAAACAAAAAACATTTTCTATAACATTTGTACAGCGTCGGCTCAACGTCTTCGACGTTGGTCCAACGTTGTGCAAATGTCTCGACTTCTAGTACGGCTGGCTGCCAATCATATACAGTGATACGTGATACAATACCTAGCAAACACGAGACGTTGAGCCAATGTTGGTTTATTGTTGAGCCAGCATCGGAGACGATGAGGGAACATTAAACCGATATCGTCTCAGTGTCTTGTGTTTGCTGAGTAGGTCCGAATCTAGGTTTGAACACGCCAAGTACAGCATTTACTTATGTATATTTTGCATGTGCAATAAATGTAGCTATGAACATTTTAAATGAGTACAATCATCTCGCCTGGCTTCACATGCTTACGTGTGTTCAAAGTACAAAACTAACAGTGAATCGGCCTAATTTAGCAATGGGATCTTAGATCTTAGTTTCAATCTGACATTGCTGATACGGGTGTAGTGTTTCTAAGTAGGGATAATGAAGATTATGGTTTGTATTATCTTACATAGCAATTAATTTTTGGATATATTTATTTCCCGTGCTAACAAGATTTGCTAATTATAATTTGATATTAGAACAATTGCAAACTAAGTATGGAATTTTCAACACGATATACCGTGCTGTGTAATCGGAATGCGTGTTTTTATATTTATTGACGATATATTATATGTCTTCACAAATCAACGTATTCCGATTACACACAACAGTTGAAAAAGTGACAGACAGATCAACATATTGTGATAGCTCCTCTTACCACATCGGTGTTATACCTTATTTATATCGCAAAAACAACATTCGATGAACACTGACAAAACATAAATTGCTACCCACTAAACACATACCATTGACCCGGCTGTGCTTTAATGCTGGCCCACTATTTACGAAGCTTGGCCAACATTAAACCATGCCCGGGTCGATATCTCGCACTAGCCGGGTAGCGTCTGCTTCCATTGCCAATGATTATTTCGAATCTGATACTGTTAATCATGTTAATCATCTTTTTTTTTCAAACAAAAAGTAGTGGTCTTAAATATAGCACATAGAATATATTTAGAAGGCCTATAGTTGTTAAGTGGGGGGGTATTTTTTAATTTTAGGCTGGCCCTTGCATCATCAAGGCTAGCTAGCTGGATGAAAAATAACATGGACTACTACTACATTTTATTTTATGATCTCCTTTGTGTTTTATGTGAATTCCAAACACAAAATGGCCATTGTCGGGAAAAAAAGAAACATAATAATTTTTCGTGAATAATTCTTACCTTCCTGGACACATTAACTAGCGGGATCTGTTAAAATTTAAATCAAAAGAGTCCAAACTTTTACTGAATACATTCCAACTGATTAATTGGGTGATACATCACTACATAAACACAGTTTATAGTTCGTATCTTACTCGTCAGGCGGCAACACTTAAATATGCAGGCCTTTATTTCCGGTCAGGTGGACACGTATCATAGCAGCCATGTCTACACAGCATCTGTTTCTGGAGACTAAAACAGGGCAGATGCTGATTTACTTGACATTAAATTAGTTCTGAAGCTAGCTGCAAATAGAGAATGTGTTTATTCTGTAAACACTGGGCAGGTGTCTGAACACCTGACACTCACAGTCCTTGTTGTTAGACCATATCGTCCTAAATATATGTACTGGTTTATAGTCCCAGCTAAGACGATAAATGTCATATCTTCTTAAAATATCTTCTAAAAATATGCTAGTCCGAGATTCATTTTGTTCAATGTCATTGTCTGGATCAAGTGCTGATTGATATAAACATGGACATATAGAGTAATGCATATTACTCTGAAGGAAAGGATGTAACGTCAACCAAGAACTCTATACAGTCTATATAAAGTTATTGCTTCAACCAATCATGTATTTACCTACTCGGTAATACTAGCCAGTCAAATACTCTTCATAAGCTAAAATATAAGCTAAAACTATAGTGTGTACCTCTGTAACACAGCTGTAACCAATCCAACAACAGACGTTGAACCAAATTTAGTTTAATACTGGACCGCCGATTTCGACACAGGACCGACACTATGCCATCATTAGTGTTTTCTGCGAACAGACAGCAAAATATGCTCTACTGTGTGGTTTATTTTGCCATCAGCGTGGTGTTGTTGACCTGTGGATATTTAATATTACAGCCTGGCCTAGCGGGCGGCCAACGTTTCCCCAGTACTTGACATATTGGCCCATAATTGAGCCATCAGTTGGTTAACTTTTTCCTGTTGTTTGGTGGATCAAGATCTAGAATTTCATACAGTTCTGCTGATGCCACCAACTGAGCATGGAACTTTTTTAAGTTTGACTGACGTTCGAGATGACAGGCCAACATTATGGTAACGTCGGGTTAATATTACACCCTTGTCGGATATCTTCTACTCTATCCTCTAATAACAACACAGATTGTACACTACCTTTGATAACACATCATGACCGCGCTGGTTCAATGCTGGAGCAATGTTGTGTGACACATCTGCCCACTGTTTTAGTGTTGTCTGGCCAGTTCATACATTGGATACACCATCTCTCCATATTGATCAATTTTCATGTGGATGTTAGTGCGGAAATCGGGAATATTAACTATTCTTTGGCTAATACTGGGCCCAACTGGAGCCCAACATACAATGGTTAAAAACAAGATCAAATTTGGTGAAGTCAATTCCACTGTTATGTTTCAAATTAGTTGCAAAAAAAGAAGATTATACACTGCCCTCAGTCGATATCTTCAGAATGAAAATAGGTCTGGATTATGTCAGATATTTCAGAGGCAGTCTCATTTAGGAGCTGTTGCCTCAGCTAGCAAGTTGTTGATCAGAAACGTGTCAGCCCATACGCCAGTACTGCCGTGCAAAGCCAAAAGGCAGTATCTGCTCACTTTACAAGTGAGAAAATACTGCCTTTTGGCTTGGAGCAGAGTAGGCATGCAGGCGTTTGCCTATTTACTGCAAGTACTTGAGAATAAATGATCGTTAAAACCAAGGACATTAAAACCAAGGCGACAAGCTGTGAAGGCGAGTACAAATTATGTCCGTCCGGATATTCTCAACGAATCAAAAAAATGTTTCCAATGTGAGGATTCGGGACGTGTTATACACTTTCACATGTAAAATTACACAAAAGAGAAAGTATTGGATCTTTCAGATCAATGGCATGTCCTTGTGGTACAATGATTTTCCATTATTAAACTGAAAGTATATACATTTTAACACAAACGAATATAATTATATAACATTCCAATAAAGTATAATATTTATTTTATTTATTTTGACTTTTGAGGAGAGCATATTCATTAGTGTAATACTATACTGGAATCCTCATTAAGTAAATATGTTTAAACCAAATAGAATAGACCACGATGTCCCAACTTCAATGTTCTTTCTCTTTAAATTTTGACTCAAAGTAGAGACAGAGACATAAAACCATAACCATTAATTATTCACTCTATACCTATCTAGACACATATATTTTCATTATTACTCAGATAATAGTAAAAGAGAAAAAAATATTTTTGAAAACACTGTATTACTGTATATTATATAGACCTAAGTTAACCTCTCAGAGGAACGATTCAGTACTGAAGCGTTCAAAAGATGTTATATGTACACCCCACTGCTTTTCTGGCTTCCAGATGTATACCTTAATTTAACTTGGATGACACTCAAATACTAGTATCTGAAGCAGGGGAGACAAACTATTGCTGCAGGGCAAGAAGCTCTCCAATAAAAATACCAGCAAAGAAAAACAGGACACCCAGCAAGACAGCACAAGAAAAAGAAGGTCGTCTTTTTGTGGTCGCTGTTTACAAAGACATTTTTGGTATTCTCAACCGCAAAATTGTCAATCAATAATGCAATCTACGAGGGGCCTAGTGCACCACTTTACGTCTAGCGTGTGACGTTAATTTCCGACGTCAGACGCTGTAACGACCGACACTGACTGTCCCGACACACGTCAGGTGCACAACACAGGGTCGTTACAACGTCTCACTAACGAGCCCCCTGGAGATACAATTCGAAGCATTCAGAGTAAATGAAAGTCGTCGAAATTTAAATTATCCTCATTCAGCTTACTTAAAAGTATATTGTTTTGTTTATTTAATTTATTGTCTTCACTTTGAAGTGCGTTTAACTTATATTTCTTTTCAATTTTATTATTCTTGCCGCAATTCTCACCTCAAGCTAATGAAAATATGTTTTTTTTTATAAATAAATATAGTACCTGCAACATAACAGCGGTACCATGATAAATCAATATCATTACTTAAAGTTTACGTATGCATTTAGAACATCAACTGTTCTATATCTATAGAAACATGTCATGAACGATATAAACACTGTCACAAAAAAACGATATCAGTATACTCCTGACGCATAATTAGTAGACGATAAAAGTGTCACGATTAATGAAATGCGCGTCACGATCTCTGTATACATTTTGCAGCTAACGCCCCAGCAACGTCTACCCCCTAGTAGACGTGACATTTTGGTCGTAGATGAGGAGTAGCGTTGCAAACGCCGCAGTGGTGCACCAGACGTTTTGTCAACGTCTTAGACGTTAACACGACGTTGGTAATTTACCCTGGACCGACCCACTAACGACTGTTTGGTGCACTACCCCCCAGGAGAGAAGACCTATCTCACGCAGAAGCTATTATTTAGACGCTGTGGCGCAGACATTTATAAAACTGCAGGTAACGCAAGGCAGGAGCTACTGCACCAGGGCACGAATACCGACATACAAAAAGAATATCACTGCATATCTCGACTACCAAATGAAATACAACGAATGGGTTTTTAGGCCACATTTGTGCACGTATGGGCTAAACTGGGTCATACCTCCTGAGGATGGTGAGATAAATAAGATGACACTGCCCTCCAGACACATAATTCGAAATTCGAGCCCTGGTGGTCTAAGGCCGAGCACGCTACCTCTCGGACACGGAGGCTCCCCATAATATCTCGACTACCACAAACAGTCAATAGACCAGTCTTGTGTTTCATCAGAGGAGCTTTCTACTAGTGATAACGTTTTCTCTTTCTCCACACTGTGGCCGCTGGCTTGAAAAATTCAATTTCCACGTCTTACTAATGGTGATCAGTATTTTAAATATTGAAGAAGTAAAACTATTACATAGGATCTACATGAGTTACAATATACTTGTAGCCACAACAGGCAATACTGCATCACATGCGTACACGTTTGGCAATTTAACTACGTGTAAGGGGAGATTGGGTTTTTATGATCACGTGTGACAGTGATTGTTATAACGTGTGAATGATTTCAACTACGGATGGACAGATATATGCTTCAAACCCACACTAGCTTTTTGGGTCTATCATATCATGATGTGCAAACACACACAATAGACCTACATGACCTCATCCCTATAATCAAAACAGGATTAACAACGCTGGCTGTGACAACATTTAAACACTGAAGCATTGAAACACTATGGATTTGAAGATTAATCACGAGGTCGTTCAGAAACGATCAAGCTTAAATACAATACTATAGGTCAATTGGTAACCTTCTAAACGATACCAAACACAGACCTGGTCAAAGTTGTTATTAGTTAATTCAATCTTTGTTCTATAAATCACCTTGGGTGTGTGACATTAAATGACTCTGGTAACCTATTCCACCACTGGCGACACCTCAACACCCATATATATTCGTCATATTCGCGGATAGATAACCTTTTCAACGATACCAAACACAGACCCAGTCAATTGTTTTAGTTGAATCACCCTTATCTCCTGTTCTAAAAGGGGTCGTCAGTCCTCGCCTCTTTCTCTGGCAGCTGGTAGCTCAAAGGCTGTTTCTTGACGGTTCAGCAGCCCATTGTTACATTGTCTCCTTGACTTACGTTGACGACTCCACCTCCAAACCACTGATGACGGTAACTTGCGCTACCGTAGTCCCAACATGGCGGATAAAGAAAACGTGGAGAAAAGTCTGTATGTTTACTGTTAATTTAATTTAATTCAGTATCACCGAATACTAATAAATGTTCATCGGTGTTAATCATCAGCAACTGAAGTTTTTTTTCGGTATATAGCTAGCGTCTATAGTGTATTAGATTTCAGAGTAAGAGCAGTGTAAAAAATTGATGCGAGAGACGGTAACTTCGATAGTGGGAAACGGTAACTCTATGTAGAAAGTGAGCGGGATGACGGTAACTATTATAATACATTTGAGTGATGAAGACGGTAACTTCTATTTTAAGATGACGATAACTTTTTAAGGCAGCAATGACTTGCTAAAATTTCGGGGTATATAAATTATTGAGATGTCATTTTTTTGTAGCTCCAAAATATATATGCTATTTTTTTGCCAAGCAACATTTTATACGAATGATATAAGCCATTACCAGATATTTGAAAGGATATTTTTTCTTACTTAATGGCATGTAAAGAGTGGGCACACATTACGAATGACTATATAGTTTGGCTTGTCCATGAAATATACGTCATTTCGGTCGAATGATGTTAAGTTTTTTTCTGAACAATGACCTATTTGGCCAATCAATACAAAATGGCGTGGCTAACAAGGGTTAATTTAGGGGTGGGTTGTGTAGTAGTATTATAACACATCCCCAGAGGGGCAACGACCAACAAACACGACACGTTAACATGGTTAACCTAATGCGCTATAATGGTAATGTTAGTTTACTTTCTACAATGGTTGGCCAGCATTAAAACACCATCAGGACAATGTGTCTTATTCATGGAGGTATTTGGTGTGTGGGCCCTAGAAATGGGTATGTTTTCAAAGCGTCATAGCGTAAAACAGGGATGAATATGATAACTATGTAACCATAGTTTGCTTAGAACGTAGCAGTTACTGTGAAATCAGTTCCATTTGTTTAAGTTGATTGGTAAGATTGTTACAAAATTGTATTCAATTCGTCATGTACTCGAAATTATTCAAATTATAATATATACGTGGAGGCATATTGCGAATTGGTGGCGAATGATGAAGATCAAATGTTCATGAATTCAAAATTATTTAAATTCAATATTATCGGAGACGCATAATTCGAATCGGTGGTGAATGTTAGATATCAAAATGTTGTGCCAAAGTATTTTCAATGATGATGGTTCCTTTGTGGAAAAGTACACGTGTGTCCACGTGTTTGGTCAGTCAGTAATAGTTCTCTTATCACTGGACGCATGATGATATGCAGTGTTGGAGTGATGTTGTTCCATAAGTCTAGATGGTAGATCAATGGTGAACGGGCAATGGGCTACACCTCAGGCAACAGCAGCTTGAGGCTATTGGCGTCCTTTGGTTCTGAGAGTGCGGGCCTGTGACGGTGTCACGGGAGAGTGGGGCAGTCTAGCAGTTGGAGATTAGTTACTCAGCCACTCAGTAGAGAGTAGTCTCTATTTAATTCTAGTCCACAAGCCTTACCCAGGGGAAACTATGCTATAATATTGGAAGACGTGGATTGAACCTGACATTTTAATGTAATTGTGCATCGATTGTGAACTGTGTGCTAATATAAGTATTCTACATAAAGGACAATAAAGAATGGAATAGATTAAGAACTTCTCACTTGAAACATCATTTACTAAGCCTACGAAAGAATATATAAGTACAAAGATCGCAGGCCCCCATATGAGTAAGTGCTAAAATCGCATTTACAGTAATACGTAGACGTCTGGCTTTGCTGTTCTTATTCCAATCTACACATGTAATATATCATAGTAAAGATCCTTAAATTTCCTTTCTAATGATATACGACATGTTGCATAGTAGATATTTATATCTTTAAAAATATACGTTGAAACATAATTTTTATTACAAAATAATCAAAATCAACAATAAAACAAACTAGACAACATGGTCAAAGGAGACGACATAAACAAACGTAATTATGGGACATATCCATATCTGTCCTATGTTTGCTGAGCCCAGATAACGTGAGGAAGGAAAACGGAAAATACATGCTATTCGAAGGGAGTACATAGATGTGTTGATGTTAACAAAACCACCATAATGTGGGTACGGCATAAGTTTAAGTTGGCGACTGTGATGTATGGTCATGTTCACTATGTAAATGGGTTAGAAGTCTCTGTTAAGTTTCGTTTTAATGCATTTTTGGACATTTTATGTATGTTGTATTAAAGACTGGATGTTTCTATTTTTTATAAAATTGAAAATTGCCGCCATCTTGGTTTCGGTTTTCAAAATGGCCGCCAAATTTAACATATTTCGCCTGGTATATATCCACTTCTAGAACAGGTATCTTTCTAAAAATAATATCTAGCCGCCCATTTTCATACATAAAGTTTCTATCTGTTTCTAGCACTTAAAATGTGCTATATCGACTGGGAGTTTTAGATTTTAAGATATAATGTATTTGAATAGACAAAAATATCATTTTTTGAATTTATGGCTAAAACAGTGAGATTTTATTCTGAATTCAAAAAGAAAAAAATGCTTCGGTAACATAAACCCGACTCAATCCAAACAAACAGGAGATATACATCCGATGCTGATTTAACCCTGGTCCACTATCTGCGACGCTGGCCCAAGATTATATCAACCTTGTGTCAATGTATGTTGTATGCGAGGATAGGGTAGGCATGTAGGCACTGGCTGAAAGAGACATGCAAGAATACATCCAGCACTGTACATACTTAGCACTGTTCTAAGAGCCATTAAAAACATTTATTAATCAACTATCCGTAAGGTGTCTGTAATATAAGATGATGACATGCCTGTCATATTGGGTTTATTTTAAAAACATTCTTTATAGTTGCATTGAAATTTTAGATGAACACATCAAGAGGTGAGAGTTACCGTCTTCCAAGACTAGGAGTTACCGTCATCAGGATGAGTTACCATACTCCTTTATGTACACATGTGTTCTACCCAGTTCAAGCTATAATGACAGGCACCGTTTATCATAGCACCGTTTCCTTGCAAATGAGTTACCATACTCAGACACAGAATGCCATTTGGAGTTACCGTTTCTTGGTGCTAAGCTTCAAACACTATTTAAATATAAATTAGACAGTTATATAGCCCGTTTTCGGGCTCTGTAGATCACAGAAACTACGATGTTTATCACACTACACATCCTATAACCTGATAACATTGACACTATGCATTATCTCCGGTCAGCACTCGCGTACATTTGTTGTACGCTGTATCAGGCGGTGCAGTGGTTAAAGCTGCCTGCTTGGTAACTCGGAGATCGCAGGTTTGAACCCCACCCTGGCCTTCAAGTTTCAAAGAAACAAAATGCTTTTTTCCCGCTCACTCGTAAAGATTCCTGGCCCTATTTAGCCTATTATGTGCACAAAGGTAGCCTAAAACCCTAAATATATGTCGTCGCGTCCCATGTCACGTGCCTAATCGCGCTCGCGCTCACGTTGGTGTGTTTTGTGCCTTCCCCGCAGATTACCCAAGTCGCGATATTAGAAGTAGGCTACAAAGGAGATAACATGTAGTGACTTGTTTGCTCTCAATATAGTATCAATTATCTTATGGAAATTATGCAAATTAACTTATGGAATTTAGCAGTACTATACCATACCATTTTTTAGCCCGCCTTCTATTTTTTAATTAAAAAAGGCGGGCTATTGTTATTTGAGTTCAATAATGACCAAAAAAATAAATGGCCGTTTTATTGCGAATCATTGCATTTTACGTCAATAATTTTATTTTGTGGGTGAGATACCTTCAAAGGTTGTTCATCTGTCCTGCTCAAATTTGTTCTGCATGTTGCTAATAACCATCTTCCCTTGGCCAGTCTCACACGAGTGCTTACCGCAGGAGCCTGGCCGTATCGAGTACTATTATCAGTGATATCTGTCTATGTGGTCATCTTGGGGGTGTGTCTGAGATTCAAACCTCATTGGATGTTTCAGATTTATAAAAAGGTCATAAAAGGTCACGAATAATTGACCTCTTGTTCATCTCTCATGCACAGTTACCTGTTTCCGTTGCTAGATGTATTATATAGACAAGTTGGTAATCTCTCATTTTGGACAGTGAGGTGTACCGAATTTCGTCATGGCGGCCACTAATCATATAGTGGCCGCCACCAGGGAGCTCGGAACACAATGACATCAGCGTGAGATTCCGAGCTTATCTTTCTATCCGATCTATCATACCAACGGAAACAAGCAAGCTTTGCTCTCAGCCAGCTGTCAAGCGCTGTCTGATTGGCCGATCTTGAGATGCACGACATTCAAGGTATCTCGCTATTTAAAATAGTTGGACGTTATGCTCAATAAGGCAAGGTATGGATGCATGCTAATAACCAGTTCTCAGACAAGTTCCTTTATGGCGGCGGGCTATTGTCGAGTGTGTTCTTGTTTCTTTTGCAGCATAACCCATGTTTGAAATGTCTGTTATCATACGGTTTATTTGCTGGATATCTATCTCTTTGTTGTGTTTTTACACACAAAACTGATTATATTTCCCATGAAGTTAATGCTCAATGGTATAAAAATGTGTGGGTTCTCAACCATCTTCAATACTAGCTACATCCAACTCGTTCGCTTGTCGTTTGTCGGTTTGTTTGTCGTTTCGTTTGTTTACCGTTCCATTTTCATTCCTTCATTTGCTGGTTCTTTTGTTTGCTCGCACGCGGCTGTTTTGTTCAACTGTTATTATATATGTTAGTATTTGTTATGTTTTGGAGAAGGTGAAATAAATTGACCACAATATATAAAGTATGTGTAGTACAAACATATTACCTGCATCTATTATAGTGAATGCCGTCTGTATTCAAGCTTCTACCCCGATGTGTGTCTACCATGTCCACCTGCAATCAAAATATAAATACATCTCATTATTAAAGTTGATGAGTTGATATCAGAATGCTTGTCAGTTTATATAATAACATAATATATTTTAAAACTATTCATTGTCAAGATATATGTATGATAGATAAAAAAAATAATTCACAAAATTATAATTGGCCGAATGCGTTATGGTATGGTGATATACATACGAATATATACTATATACATACGAATATATTTATGTTAGAAAGAAACAGAGATAATCAGCAGTTATGCCAATCATGCCAATATGATAGTCAACATAGGCCTACTATTGTCATTATAATGTTGATAATGTAAATTATACAAAAAGATGCATGTCAATATTTCGTTCAATAAGTTAAAGTATATTATGCTGAACGATAAATACAATTTGTTTAGTATAAATCACCTGCTTGCAAATTGATTAAATGCAAATCATTGAATGTGCGAGTCATAAAACAAATATATGATAGGAATATATTAGTCGCTATATATCGATAGTAAATATTCTATACCTAAAGGGCTCGATCGACACGATCTCGTTTTCAAGTTGCTTCAACCATCTGACGTCTAAGTTGGTTTAAGTGGCAATCTTATTTCATATAATAGGATTTGCTATTTTTTTTGGCAAATGTATTCAGTATGAACCCATAATCACCTCTGTTGTACCCATGTGGAATAATCTGTGTATGAGGTGTTTGGAAGACCTGTCCTTTAAATTCCCCTATTATAAGCATATGTTATTGTATGACAAATATTTTACATATTTTCCATTTATAAATAAATCACCATAGGCCTTTTTTTCATTACTCTCCAGACTGTGCTTGTTTCTTTTGATTAACGATCGAGAAACGAATACATTAATCCAAGATTAACGCTTTTTACTGCATATGATAAACGTATCATTTTTTGAAGTTGAAATGCAAACGTGATATTTTCATTTACATGACTTAGTGAGCAGGCTTGCCAAATCAGATTATTGAACATTTTCACCATGCACGCAAATATGTTCCTGGCTACCAAAAGGAAACTACTCGGGGTTTATCCCACACCAATAATGATGTAGAGATTGCAAACTTTCTAAAGATTGTTGTTTTATTGTACGCCGACGACACAATTGTGTTAGCTGACTCTGTAAAAGGCTTGCACAAAGCATTAAATTCTTTAAATCAATGTTGTAAAGAATAGAAATAAACTGTTAACGAAAAGAAAACATAAAGTTATGATTTTTAGTATATGGAGATATTCTGGCAACGTAAATTTTACATTAAATAAAAAGTATTAGATATTGTTGACGAGATATCTTGGTGTTACGTTAAGTGGAACGGGTACCTTTAAAAAATGTAGAGATGATATGTATAAAAAAGCACAAAGAGCCATGTTCAGTTTACTTTATATACGTCTAAAGTTATTTATTGGTGTTCAATTACAGCCATTTGGTTCTGTAGTATCTGAGTATTGCCAGTATTTATCTATGGTTGAGAAATATGGGGACGCGAAAATCTTGCTATCATAGAAAAAGTAGGCCTACATTGACCATTTTCAAAATATATTTTGCATTAGAAAAATAGCACCCCACTGTGTATGATATAAATGGAAATGGAGAGCTTGCCAGACTCCCAATTGAATGTGGAACAAACAAAAAAGAAATATTACATTCTGGATGGAGCTAATCGCCACAAACAACAACAAATTGTCAAGCGTATTGAAGTTTTATTTAATATGCTCGTAGCCAATATTTACTCCTCCCCATGGATCTGCACCATGGAAAACATTTTAAACTCACACGGCTTTACCTATATTTGGTTACAACAGTGCAAACAACCTAATACCTGGGTGGATTATATTCTGAAGTAAAACATTAAAGATCAATTCATCTAGAGATGGAGAGATTGATAATTCCTCCGAATGCATTAACTATTAATTGTATTAATATACCATTTGTTTTGAAAAATACTTTGACATTTTATCGTATCCAAAATATTTAATTTTTGTGAAATGTATAACTTGTAACCATGCGATAGCAATCAAAATTGGTAGATATACAAATATCCCAGACAAGAGCGATTTTGTACACTGTGTGATCAAAGATGCATTGGAGGCGAATTTCACTATGTGCTCGAATGTTAAAAACTAAAATCGTTGAGAGCCAAATATATTTCACCATCAGTATATACAATTCGTCCTAATGTCCTGAAATTTGCAAATTTGTTAGGATCAGATAATCACAGAACGCTTATTAATTTGACAATTTTTCGAAAGTTACCAATGTACATGTACTTTAAGAGATGTTAGACGTTTAATGCAATCTTTCTTATTTGGATCTTAAATAAGTTATCCAATTTTTATAATGTATTCTTTCATTATCTATTTTTTTCTGTGTGTTTTTATCTATATGTTTATATGTATCACGAAAAATGTTAAATAGTGTAACAAAATGTTTTTATTATCCTATTAGTCTGCATCATGGCAAATATTATCTGGCTTACTATGGTTACTACTGTACATTATTAAAGTGTATTTATTGTTTGAGCTGATTTGTGCATGAAATCATTAACACATTTCACCATGATATTTTCACCCTGTACCGAAGTTTTGATTTGGGGGAATAAACGTTGTCTTGTCTTGTCTTGTCTTGTCTTGTATACTTATTAGTAAAGTAAGCAGATACTGCCTTTTGACTTTGCACCTCAGAATACTGAGAAATAACTTTTCTGTCTGTCGTCTGTCTGTCAGCTCTGCAAAGCCAATAGGCAGTATCTACTTAATTGTAAAGTAAACATATACTGCCTTTTGGCTTCACACGATAGTATATTAGGCATTATATTGTAGTCAATGTAAGCCATGATCACGTCTATCTCAGCTTTATATATATCTATCTCAGAGTTTGTGGCTCGTTCTCGCTTTTTAATTCAGGTTTCCAAGAAACAAAAAAGTTTATCCCATGCCTAATCGTAAAGATTCAAGATTGTGAGGAGGGCTCCGTGAAAGACAGCTAGAGTGCACGACTTCAGTCCGTCGGGGTTTAGATTTTGAATACTACGTCCGGAAGGCTGTGTCATCTGATTTGTTTTCATTAAAACACACCACTACACCATTTGCTTTGTCCGACCACTACATTCTAAGCCGGCAATAGAGAGTTATTGTTGAGCTTCTCGGGCCTTATCCTATACTGAGAGGGGGTTTGTCGGGTCTAGCCTGTATATGCATTTAAAACACACCACAACATTATTTTCTTTGCTCGATCACGACATTCTAAGACGGGAATGCATAGTTATTGTTGACCAAATACAGACCAATTATCATGGTAGGCCTAATGGTACTATAATCAGTCAGGTGCGACCGAGCTGTTGATTATGAGGGATCCTCAGTATGGTCGGATGTGTTTTAAGTCAGTTAAAACGCTCACACAACTGAACGCCAGTTCAACTTTCGCTCACGTGTGGTAAGTCTTGTCGAAGGGACGGTGATCTATCATAGGTGTAGGGAGACCAGATGCAGACGAGTTCTGCATGCTGCATAATATACATGTATAGGCACACACCGTCAAAGCAAGTAGAATCCAGTAGGCAAAGGTGCAGATAGTGAGTATGCCCAGCTAGCAGTGCGGAGTGACATCCCCATTCCTAGCTGGATCAACCCCTGATGCAAATCAAACAATCAAACAGTACTGAGGTTGTAACAGTTAACAGGTTAACAACTCTGTAAATATACAATGGCCAGCCACGACGAATACGCATGCACGAGTAAAATATATGAGCTGGCGGTGCACACACAATCTAAGCGTAATTACGCCATGGTGACACTGCTTGAACGATATTATGCTCTGATTAGGATATGAATAGTGACAGAATGAACATGCAGCATAGTATGATCAAATGAAAACCATCAGCCACCTTAATATGCGAACCTTGGTATGAGGGAACACCCTGAGCTACCCTCATATCAGGGAAAACCATGATCTGCCTTAATATGATTAGATGGAGAACCATGAGCTGGAGGGAGAACCATGAGCTTCCTTACTATATGAGGGCCTAGATATGAAAGAAGACCGTGATCTGCCTTAATGTGAGGGAGAATCATGAGCTGCCTTAATGTGAGGGCCTTGATATGAGGGAGAACCATGAGCTACCTCAATATGAGGGGAAACTCTGAGATACCTTAAAATGAGGGAAACCCCTGAGCTACCTTATTATGATGGAAACCCCTCAGCTACCTTTATATGATGAAGAATCATGCGCTGCCTTTATATGAGAAAATGATATCGCTAGATTACAGTGGTAATCAGGCCCCACATTTTAGTCGTTCCGTTTCTATTCTAAAACAAATGTATATTGGCTTCCTGTCAAGTTTCGCATTCATTTTAAAATATGCACAATAACTTTTCATAAAAGACAATGACTTACTTGTTCGACAGAAATGCTCAAAATATCTACGCTCCACAAATTCAAATAGATTTGTTGTTCCTCGTATAAAAAAACTAAGACTGGGTCTTGAGCTTTCTCTGTATCTGGCCCAGCCTTATAGATGATTCTGCATTAAGAAGCAATCACTCTGCGAACATATTCGCAACTGATCAGGAAGTTATTTTGTTTAATCGCCATCGATTATTAGCAATTTAATGCAGACTATTCCGAAAATCTGTGGGCTGCCTATGACAGAATATCCACGTTGTTATTGCCATAACATTTCAAGGTGAGCTAGGCATAACATACTAATTCATTGTGTATGTGAGTGCAAGCAAACGAGACAAAACACATACAAAACACACACAGCTAATAGCTTCTCAGGGAAATGATAGACGTCTTAACAATATATTTACATCATAAGATAACAGATAAAGAAATTAAATCAATGTTGTAAAATATCCATACAATTATACATACTATTCCTTTTGAGGTTAATTTTAAAAGATTTAGTTGGTACTTTATAATTTACATTACAAGAAATTATTTTCTAAATGTTGATATCAGCAAATCTAAACGTCCTTTTCAATAGGTTATTCAGGTAATTGGGAGTCGAAATAAAGATGCATAGTGTTGTGTAATGGTGAAAGTCTGCAATAATGGAGAAATAAGTAATTCTAAATATATGTATTTTGGGACATGCATGTTGTGAACTACCTTATCCATCATGATGCCTTAAGATGACTTTGTAGAAATAGGACCTACAGCTCTTTCAGTGTAAATCATTTTGTGTGCAATATATGACGAGCATTTAACCAGTCTAACAACTCGTTTGTGAAGAATTACTAAATAATTTATATGTGTATCTTAAGAACCACCCAAATCTTCAAAGCAATAATTCAGGTACGGAAAAATGAGATCATACACGATCTATTCCTGCTTAATCCTCGCTGCGTTCAAGTTACGAACAGACAACAATACATCACAAACCTATCTTTAGCCCTTTACCCGCAAAATTATTCAGATTTGAACTTGACAAAATGGAGGTCAATTGTTTTCAAATCTTGCTGGTTGATGTCACATTTTATCTTTAACATATTTAAAATATGGTACTTAATATGCTAATAAAAAATGAAACCCGAATATATGCGGCACCGGCGGTTAAAGGGTTAACAACATTTAAGCTCCATTCCCAACAAAACACAAAACATTTGTATAACATTTGCACAAAGTCGGTCCAACATTGCATAAATGTTATACAAATGTCTTATGTTTGCTTGGTTGAGATTAATATCACGCCATTAATCGCAAAATCCATAAATGTATTTCTATTTTGTAAAGTATGACCGATATTGTTGATATCGTGTAAATATATGATTGTGATTTTGTTAACAATATTTTGAGAAGAGCGGTACTGTGTTCAAAGTAACGTAAAAAATGTACGATCCCAAGCAAACACGAAACGTTTCATGCATACACATAAAGGATCTATCAATAGTTGATGAGATCTAGAAATCAGTTGCGTTATATTGCTATAATAGTAAAAAAATGAGACTGCGCAAAACATACGTCATTTCTATTTGTGATATAACTGAAAACTAATATCATTTCCGTGATGTACATGTGACGTCTCCATCTAATTATTTATAAACGGAACGGAAGTGATGGTTTTGCGAAGTTTATTGATATGACTACATTATTATTACTATTATATCAAACATCGAAGACTGAACCTATACAATAAAAATAGAAATATATTATAGGGTTATGGTGTGTTTATTATGACATGGTAAGGTTTCAAGGTGGGGACACAAGCCAGGACCTTCCAATTATGTCACTAATGACCAACGGCCTATGACCTGTTTATATAGTCTACGACCCTCCAGTCCAGTAATTGGCTGATTAGATATTATGTATGTACAGGTGTTTTTTTGTGATTGGTTGTGATCGTTATCCAGGCCAATCAGAGTCCTAAAATCTAGGTCATACTATTCACAAACCTCCCCGAAAGAGAGAAATCGGCTCAAATATATCGGGCACGTAACGTAACTTCCAATCACAATAATATATTCAAGTGTTATTTATTTATTTATTTATTGCTAAAAAATAGGGATAAATTCAATAGTGTTTAATATTTTTTATTTTATATTGTCCAGGAATCCTGTTTTGTAAGCACAACAATACATTAGATTTATTGAGCCCATTATTGATTATATATACGGAGAGACTATCTACTCTTTTCTTTAATGTATTTGTATATCACTTATATAATATACATGTATATATATAATTATATATTGTTTAAAAAGAATAAGCTAACAAAACACTAAATTAGATGCTTATAGCTGGCATAGGACACTTCACTTCTGCCCAATGAGTATCTGCCATTGCAGATTGACCAATTGATCAGGTTGTTTTCTTTTGCATAATGCATCCTTCATGTATCTGCTGATGCATTACATATAGCACCGTCAAAGAAAGCTCACGGCTGAGCTGTTGCATGTGTGGTAGGGCTTTTACCCTTACAACGCTGAAATACCTTTGCATAAATCATGGAGAACAAAGGTTTTGTTTCAATTTAAAATCATCATAAATGTCTTAGTCAGCTCTTTCTGATTCATTTGAATATCTATCATGTTATGGGTATACGGTCATTATAAATATTTTTGCGCTTACAGCGCGGGAATCGACTTTAGACGTCAGAATCTGGCGTCTGTAGACGTCAGATTCTGACGTCTAAAGTGGATCCCCGTACTGTGAGATGTTAATAGTAGCCTGTGAGAGATACACAATCCACGTATAACAAGTATCACATGCGAGTCACGTGTATCCGCCGGCATTAGCATGACGAGTTGATAAATAATTAATGAAACTACGTCACTCCCAACCCGTCCTATCACAGTAAGCAACAATATAATACTGCCCTACAATGTAACAAAAATAAAATACACGATGAGAAAAATACTTCGATTGAAAAATAAATATTCGTGACATAACAAATCGGGTGTCATTTGTAAACATAACATCTGAATCAGTGTTAGTGTTCTTGAAGTGATTCCGGATGTTAGGCGTGTGATTGCTCAAAATGGGCATCTCGGCCAATCAAATGACTAAGATCTGGGTCATACGCGTGGTGAATGCCGGTACAGAATTACAATGAGACAAGACATTCATGTGAGGCAAACAAGACAAGCAGATACATAACATTTAAATAACATTTGTACAATGTTGGTCCAACGTCTTAGACGTTGGCCCAACATTGTAAAAATGTTACACAAATGTTTTACTGAGGGGGCTGCCATATGGATTGTGCCAACGCAGGCCCTGCACCACGTAAGCTCCTTGAAATACTACACCCAAATCAATTTAGCGGATGGAGGCCCCAAGCCCATGGGGAGAAATTCGACAGGATCAATTTGCTTTGTTCTTCATCGCTCTTCACATATTAGCAATTTTCCTGGTTTTATTGTCATCCTGAGATGACGTAGAATCATGTATATTGTGTGGATCTTAATTAGAAGGTTGATGGCATGCTCGTGCAATTAGTTGCATAAAATGTTGTTGTAAATTTAAAAGCAATTACTGCATATCCGATTGTTTCCTCGTGCAACTAAATGACGGCAGTTATTAGCCGATGTTATCATGCCACATATTGAGCTACTTCTTAATTAATAGTTTAGTCCCTAAACGCGTATTGCCATCTTAACTCTAATTTTGTGAGAAATAGAGTAGATCATCATGGACCTTCTGGGTACAATTTGCTATATATTTCACACAGAAAAACCTCTTCTAAAAAAATTGTAGCAGAATATAATTATAGAAGGTATATGCTATATACTTAGTATATATTATAGTCTTTTCGCGACAATCATGTATACTAATGCACAAATAGTTAGGTGTTTTCAAATAGTAAATACGTAAAATTATATAATTATGTGTGATATTAAAAGGCTACAGTCGTGTCAATGGAGAAACACTTACATGACTTTATATAATTAGAGCATGATTTTAAGATTTACTTTTATTTCATCAATTTATTTTTGCTAGTATAGTTCGCACCGTATATTTTAGTATTAGATTAAAAATCACTCGTCATTGCCCCTATATATAATTTGAAAGAGTCAGTGCAACAAGAACGACTAAATATCATTTTGTGTGTCCTGCTAGATCCGTGTATTGAAAACATTTAAACAAATAATTAGATGTATTGACAAGCCCTTCTTCCTACACCACAATCAGGATTGTGTTCCACATGTACAACCATTCATTTTCTGAGTATACATATGTGATCTCTGTGTCAGAGCTTGCGATAAGGATAATGATGTGCTGACCCCGTCATTTGTCAAAAAATAAACCTTTATTGGCAGTGCAAATTTGAAAATAAGACAAAATCTCATCTCAGTGGAAAGTATGCTGAGCTAAAGACGGTGGACATTTTCCTACATTTCACTGAGTTTGTGCCTCAAACTACCAGTAGGCCTATATAGAGTCACATCTCGTCTGTAAAATGATCATGTAAGTTGATTATTATTTTATTAGACTACGGTTTCACACAGCATACTTGTATGGAGATGCCCTTTCTGCCAACATGAGACATCTGATCAACCCAATGTTGGGTTAATGTTGATCCATTGATACTACGCTGCCTCAGCATTAAACCAACATTAGGTCAACATCCCGTGTTTGCTGGGATACATTCAGCCAGCCTTCCCAGCACTTCATATGCAGCATTATTATTCAAACTCCCATGTCTGCTTGCGGTGATTATCCCACAAACCATATGCATTGCTTTGAAATAATTGTTTTGTTCTAATCAAAAGTACATGATACGAATTCATTAAAAAATATTGTTATGTCTGACAGCATTTTTTAGGATCAAATTAACATCATATTTTTATTTTCAGTGTTTGCACTGAAAATTAAAGCAGCCCCTTGGGATGACATTAATTTTCGTTTTTAATTCCGTACTGAAGTAGTGTATCCCACGGATCATGTTTTTATTTTTTTCAAAATTTTTCATATTTTTACAAATATTTTTAATCAACATTTCTATGAAAGCAGAAGTAATCCAAACAAACTATTTGTATACCTGAAGGACGATTGAATGTTTTCACAGCATTGGGCCACATGCTGATGACATCGGTCCAGCGTTGGGTAGACAATCAGTGATGCAGGTGTGTCCTCCCGTGTCCTGACTATAAGACACCAATTAGCGGCGAATGCTCTGATCTTACCGTCTGATACGTGGGAATATTTGATGTAAAGTGCTGTATATTGCTGACTTGTTTTGTTTACATGGCAATATACGACCTGGAAATACAACAATTTCACTCTTTTTCGGTGCTTTAAAATTGATTTTTGACTTTTTCGTATTTTCAGTTAAGATCAGTAGGCTACATAGCTTTATATAAATCAAATTTTCAAAATTGACAACATTGAAAATGTCTCATCCCAAGGGGTCCCTTTAAAATATAACAAAATTATATACTACGTAACATAACTATAGTATTTCAGCCACCACATGGTAGAGTATGACGTTTACTCTTTTTATCAGAAAGGTTGGCATAAGGAACCATGCTACGGTTTAACTAATGTTGTCTGTGCTGAATCAATCAGTAGGGCCATTACTTGAGTAATGCATCAATTTAGCGCCTCATACGTTCACAGTTGGCCTGGAAGCTAGATGTTATCTGCCTAATCAAAGATACATCCATCATCTGAGAATACTTCATGTCAGGTGCTGCAAAATACGGCAGTCTAACAGAGCGCCACTGTGGATATCTTAGCAAACCGTATACATCTTAGTAAACCGCCAAAACGCTTAATTTGGCTATTACTGATAAAAAAAACCATATATGAATATATATGAATTTAGATGTAGGCATAGTTATTATCCAGATTTGTTTTGTTACTAAAAAGGTGAACATGCTGGAAGGGTATGAGATGAAAAGTCTAGGTCATAGCGATATAAGCGCCAGCTTGTGAAAACACTCAGCGTAAACGAACCTTTCTCCGTCTGTGATTGGTCACCGACACCCTCGCGGTGCTTCCTGGGATTACTTTTAACCTGATAACTGACTCTAATTGATTGTATTATGTCATACAATTGTCTTGATGAATTATGATATATTAGTGAATCAGTGGGTGTAAATTTAAAAAACAAACATTGACAGCAGGGCATTGAAAGAACGATTTTGATTGGTTGTTATTGTCGGGTCAAATAAGGGTTTTAGTCTTCTTGCACACCCCGTGACGGGGTAAATAGACACTTCCAAATTTATATCCGATACTTTAAGGGGCAATGATTGTATGTGAATACACACAGTGCCAACAAGAAATTTAGTTTATCTTTCAGGTATTTAATGTGAGGCTCATATAATCAACGTTGGTTCCACGTAATTAAGCAGTCATCGCCCAGGCGGGCTGTTTACTGTATTTCACACGGTCCGCAGCCGCCGCACTTACTTGTTTTCAAAATAGCTACTAATTTATCAACCTCTGCTTCCTCATACATGACATAGCCAACACATACTACTCAGATCCTCTTTAATTTGGCAAATATGCTCAGCTATGTCAGCCAATGACCTGATTATCTTTTGGGAGCAAAGAATTTCAAAATGGTACTTCGGCGGCCATTTTGACTTTGAATAATTTTGTAATATTTACGTAACGCAAAAACAATGCAAAATAATGTAGCTGGGCCACCAATATGAAACAAAATGTAAGGGCTCACACAAGGATAATCTTGATTGATAGCTGAGGCAGTAAAATAAATTAAAATGCCCGGTGTAACACAAGGACAACACGAGACAATTTTTGAAAATATAAAATTTAAAATGGCCGATTGCCAGCCATTTTGTTTTAATTTTTCTCACTCTTGGTGACCTTGTATTATAGCTAGAGAGTTAATATTACATAGAGTAATACGATTCAAAATCAGGGAATAATTTGTCTGGTGTAGAGAGGAGCAGTTTTCTACACAATTGGGAGCAAATGCTACACAAAAATGTGTTGGTGTAGCGGTGTTTATTATGGAGAATAGTAGCCTGGCACATGCACGGTTGCGAATCTGCTATACAATTTTTCTCGAAAAAATTATTCTCTGAAATTGGCCGACTGGTAACCATTTTATTTAATTATGCTTATTATCTCAGAATCTTTGCATGATAGGTAGAGTAACAAAATAATATAAACTGTCCTTTGTTACATAAGGCTAACCCTTGACAAAGTGTGCTGATCTATCTTCAAACCAGTTGAAATACGGCAATGTGATCCCTAGATAAATCAAATTTGACCAAATTGTTGGGTTCTGCTATGCAGAGTGAAAATGTTCTCAGAGCTTTGAAACTTGAACGACAGAAATGTTTGAAAAATGAAAGATATATAGTGCTAGGCAAAGCTTATTTCCCATACAAACATACCACTCGCCAGGTATGATACAGAAGCTACTGAAATCGATAAGAGAAGCCAGACTTTTATCTCAAGAATTGTCGTGTGAATGAATGAATGAATGAATGAATGAATTAGGAGGATTTTATGCCACTTTTTGGACATGCAGACTGAACTGAGACAGGAGAACCCCATGGTGACGATGAGATGACCTGTATGTTTCTAAGGCCGAGCACATCACCTCTCGATCACGGAGGCTTCTCACAATCAAAACTTTACGATAATTTTAGAAATAAATTTTAATTTTTTTAATGGAAATAATTGAAAGTTAATGTAATCCTAACTTTACGATTCTTATTGGGATGGGTTCAGCCTGCTCTTAAAAACTATCCATAAAATCAAATCCATAAAACCAATTTTTTACCTTAGTGAGATACTAAACTTTACGATAATTTTAGGAATAAATCTTAACTTCTGTGATGGAAATAAGAGATAAGATAATCTTAACTTTAAGATTCTCAATGGGATGGGCCCAGCCTGCTCTTAAAAACTAACACTAGTGTGGTTTCAAAATCGATCAAGCCAATCCTTTACGTTGGTGAGATACAAGTTGTTGCGTATAGAGAGTTAAGTGATGATGGCCTTGCAGGCAGACAGACGTTTATGACAAGTAGAGAGTGTTGGGCCCAGCATATAAGCAGACCAGATTACACGTCCCAGGGGGGCAGCTGTCTGGTCTACATAACATCATTATCTCACAGAATTATCACCCTTCAGGCACCAACAGCAAATTATTCATCCTAAAATCAACCGTATATATACAGTTTTCAGTTCAGTTAAAATCTACTTTTTTTCTAGAAATATATATGTTAATTTTTATTCGATTTAATACATTGTGTTCTTATATAATTTATTACTGGTCCGGCGTGGGCCATCATAAGGACAACGTATCGTATTTTTCTATGTTTTTTCTACCTCACAATTGCGAGTACTAATATTATACAGCTGCAACGGAACTCTTTATTTTACATCAAAATAAAAAAGACCAAGTCGAGTCAACGTTATCATGATTATGTGATTATCCAACTCTTATAACACTGTTTTAGTATGGTGTAAGCCTATTAAAAATCGGATTGCAAAATTATTATGACAATATTTTATCATTACTTGTTGCAGCAGATAATTTGGTCCAGTTTAGCCTCAATATAGCTGAAAATGGTCTGACGTATCACTCATACAATGTAATTTTCATTTTATCAATATTTATGAATATTGTGGATGAGTTGATTGCCCTGACATTCCTGTCTTTGGTCCTGGTTGAATGGTGCGCTTATGGTCACTTTATTGTTACGGTGTTTCTTTGTGCAATGAAGAGTGTTCAGCGCACCAAGCTTTTACGCGTTTTGCTACGACAATAATGCCATGGATGATTTGCAAATCATCCATGACATTATTGTCGTAGCAAAACGCGTGATAGTGCTCATAGCTTAACGCTCTCAAATCATCAATGACCATATTTAGCATTATTATGTTGACAATCTGCTAGATGGAAAACTACCTTTGACCCATGATCTTGTTATATATACAAAATTGCGTTTTTATCATTTAAAACGATGTTCTACACGTTATTAGGATAATTAATTAATCGTATTAAATACGAAAAATTATCGCAGCGGATTATTAAAGACATTGTCTCATGAGAATTAGATTATTGCTATTTAATGATTGGGATTCGCGAAAAGCTACCTATACTCAGACGTCATGGTATGTCGTCCCCTTGGAGTTAGAAGGTGCTAAACTGCCATTTTGCAAAGTGGAGTTCAGCACCTTCTAACGCCAAGGGGACGTTTTTTCATGAAAATTAAATTCTTGCTATTTAAAGGGACATGCCCAGGTATAAAATAATTAAAAAAATCGGTGGTTTTATTTTAGCTTAATAATATGACCATATGATGTTAACATGTCCATAGACTAGAACTGCAAAACTGTTTTAATTTTTGTGCTGCGCACTTACCAGTTAGGCTGGATAAATAGACGAAATTCCCGTATGTCTTATTTTTGACATGGTTGTCAATAATTAGAAATCAGGAATTTTGTCTCTATATCTAGCCTAACTGGTGAATGCGCAGCACAAAAATTAAAAACAATTTGCAGTTCTAGTCTATGGACATGTTCACTTCATATGGTCATATTATTAAGCTAAAATAAAATCACCGATTTTTTATGATTTTAGACCTGGACACGTCTCTTTAATGATTGGGATTCGCGAAAAGGTGCCTCTACTCAGACGTCACAGTATGCCGTCCCCCCCCCCCCTTGGAGTTGTAAAGTGGCAGTTTAGCACCTTTTCACGCCAAAAGGACGATATAATGAGCTGCCTCTACTCTCACAATAAAATATTGATCTTCTTGGAATAAAATTACTACTTTCAACTCTTATCACGTATATGATTTTCTTGACAAAATGCCGGAAAGTGTGCATAATTTTGTTTCAAATTATTTCCAAATAGGCCTCGTCGGAAGACTTTCTTAATGTAATTCCCGTAAGACAATTTAAAACCCTGTATTTGAAAGCTTTTTTAACACTTTCCGTGTCAAATGATGAATTAACATAAAAATCCATTTAAAGTTGTGTCTCGTTAACGTGACACACAACTCCCAAGTGGTTAACATGATTTAGATCTGTCAAATAAGAGGCAAAGTATATTTAAATATTGGTGATCGTTCACTTTGAAAAGGTACAATATAATGTGTTCTGTGATTAAAGATCATTAGAGACATTTATAATAGTGATGTATAGTAGCGCGGGGACCGTCGTTATACATCAGAATCTGATGTCTGTAGACTTCGGATTCTGACGTATAAAGACGATGGCCGTAGACCCGTAACCAGTGGTAACACAAGTATTCAAATAAACTAAGACATTTATGAAGATATGAAGATTTTAAATTAAAACACTTTGGTCTCCGTGGCTTATTCAAAAATAGCTCAGCATTGTGAGGTTAAAGGGCTAGTTATCAATCTGGATTCATCAATCTGCACAAGCTAACAGATCTGTCACATGGGACACATCTTCCTGGTTAAGATTCGGTTTGATGGATAACAATTTTCCCCATAACCGTCTTTTTGTGTAATTTAAAAGTGATATCGGAGCTAATATTAGAGCAAGTGTGCGTCGCCAATAACCTGATAACAGAGGCGATGTAATGCTTCAATGCTTAACCAACGTTCTGATTCTCGACCCAACTTTAAAAATGTGTTTGGCCCAACATTGGGTCGATGTCTTGTGTTTGCTGAAGTGACACAGCAAACGCGGAGCATTCACCCAAAGCTGATTCAATTGAATCAGCATTGGGTGAATGCGCCGTGTTTGCTGGGGAGTTGTTTATGACAGAGGTGTCGATACCAGCGTGATGCGGCTTTATCAGCGGTCATTGTACCCAGCCAGGTCTGATGGGGACCATCCTGGCATACTACCGGCAAAGACAAAGGACACCACCGACCGCGAAACTAGGAAATGAACGCCCCAGCCCACACCACCCCAGCAGGAAATGCTGGGATGAGAGAGGCCCTGAAAGGCCAACACCTATTACAGCACGGTGCCTCTCTGGGCTGCCGGGGACCATCCTCTGACACAGGTCATCATAACAGGTTCAACCCAAAATAAATTAACTTGTGGGCGGCTCGATCAACGCATTTTTCTAAAAACTCCGCGAAACAGTTTTTTTTTTAATTTCAGTCATCTCAGGAGAAGCGTTGCCCAAAGGCTGGATCCACGTACAGGACAGGTCGAAAAAAATATTTCATTTAGAAATGTCACATCTCACTCTATACTAGACAAACGTCGAGGCTCATATATCATCGAAAACTGTGCATTGTCTGCAATCTGCAAAGTATTTGATTTGTGACAACAGAAACTAGGCAAGGATATCACTGCATATATTAGCTATGATTTCGAATCCGTGTGAACCTTTGTTGTGATGTCACAGCTTTATAGATGTGAAGTGACATTTTTTACTAGTTAAAGGGGAAAATGATGTGATTTTTACCTTTACAGCGCGGGGATCGACTTTAGATGTCAGATTTTAACGTCTAAAGTCGATACCAGCACTGTAAGAGTAAACATATTTATAATGGCCGTTAACCCATAACATAGGTATTCAAATGCATCGGAAAGAGCTGACTGAGACATTTATGATGTTTTCAAATTGTGAAATATAATTTAACCCTTTAATCGCCGGTGCCACATATGTTCGGGTTTTTATTAGCACATGAAGTACCATTTTTTAAACATGTTAAAGATAAAATGTCACATCAACCAGCAAGATTTCAAAAGAGTTGACCTCCATTTTGTCAAATCTGAATAATTTTCACTCACTTGAAGTTGTGGATCGCGTCAGCGAGGTACAATTTCAAGTGGGTGAAAATTCCGATTGAATAATTTTGCGGTTTTATCCACATGAAGTTGTGTTTTTCTCGACCAGCAACGATTTGTGAAATCCGAGGCCAAATGGTTGGTCAAAGACACTTCCACTCTCAAAAGACGATATTCGAGGTTCCAATAAAGATGATTCAAACGTTCATAGTCGTGATTAATGCTCAATGGGTATTGGTAAAAGTGAGCATGCTCAAATAGGGTGTTCAATGGACAAATTGTGTCGTTCCCAGTATAAAACATGAGCATTATTAGCACGAAATATATGTATTGACTGACAAGTGTAAATTTTTCATCACTATTCTTGCTCTCCGAGCATTAATTTAATATAACAAATGGGGGTATTATAAAACCAGAACTATAAAGAAAATAGCTTTATGTAATAATATATAATAGGCTTAGGCTATAACTCGTGTCACCAATATCTGGGACCAATATCCAAGAAAACACGAAACGCTGTATTAATTTTGGTCCAGCGTCGCAGTGATAGCATTCCTTTTCGATATATCTCATAACGTCCACCCGTTACTTGTAGTTTACGGGAGTACTATTGTGATGACATAGTAAATCCTGGACTTCGCTAAAAAAATCTAGTAAAACCCTCACACCCTGATGCTAGCCGCTCCTGGCATTCTTCATCCTCCCCAGGCAGGGCATGTCGCCCGAAGCCGGACACCGGGGCGTGATACCATGTGGAGGATGACTCTCACTGATAGGAAAACATGCAAACGTATCTGAAATTATGACGGTGGCTTTTTGATCGCTATGAAAAATACGCACATTTACAATACAATCTAGACTGTGTGATCATTTTATCGTATTTTTACTCGGGCGAAAGTCTAAATTTTTACAATAGTTATTGTAACCATTCAAAATATCGTAGTCGATGTAAATAAGTTATCAGAAAAAAACATCGATGTATGTCTATGCTATTCCATCTGATCATATTTATCATTTTTTGTCATGGACTGACCTGGAAATATCTAACAGGGATGCTTTTAATGTCTTCCAGCAGAAAACAGTCGGATCTAGTTGGTTTATATAACCGACGCTGTTTTGATATGGAAAAAGTTCATTTCCGGACACTAACAACAAAAGATTGCTTCTGCAGGACACTCAGAAAAAATCGTGCTATTGTTACATTTATTTCAATATGAATCAATCGGTGAGGACATTGTCGTCACCATGTAGTAGACCACTATGCTATTTGTCAACAGCATTGGACCGCCTTCGACAACAATTACAGTCATAACTGGTACATAACTCACAAAATAATTGTAATATCACATGCGATAACTGACAAGATACACGATAATATATACCAAGAACTTCCCTGTGTTCATCCATTTTCAGATGATTGAGTGTGTGAATTTTGCTCTACGTCTCTTTCTACACATCATTCATTGTCGCAATATCGCGACGGAAAGGACTATGCCCTAATTTACTTTAATGGTTCATTATACATGTAGTAGCATAGGCAGTACTGCACACTCAGGGCATTATATCTGTTTATGAGTATTGCATACGAACCCAGCACGATGACAAACATCCAGCCCGGCCGGGAATCGAACCCAGTTATATCCAGTTTCGAGCCACATACAAAGCGAATGAGTAGCTAATGGTAGTCATTGACTTGTATGTCGCGTGTTCTAGCTTTTTTATTTTCATCTATCTTGTTGTTTTGCAAGAAGCTATTAAAACTAAACTCTAGAACACTTGACTCCTTTATGTATGGTGAATTAGTGGGTATCCGTTAAAATTAGACCGACACTATTGCATTATAAATTATTGGTTGAATGTTGCAAACGGTAAATGTCACTATGAAAACTGGGCGTTCTCTGCTGAAAAGGCTTTTATGTCAGCTTGGCTTAAATTATGTTTGGCTGGGTCAGGGTTGTGATAATGTTGGGCTATTTCTAAGGCTACTTAAACAGCGGTTACGCGATGTGTATATAACACAATGGAATGAGAACATACACAGCAGTACCAATGGTATTATCTATAGAGCATTTAAAATGAAGCCATATTACAGTTATTATTTCAATGTTAAGAAAATTCCCAACTGTAGACAAGCCATGGTTAAATTTCTTACAAAAAAACAATAACATACCTATGGTTTCTGGTAAATGGCAAGGGCCACGCCCCTATCACGAGCATCTATTTAAAAAATGTGAAGTGTTGGGTGACGAGTGCCATATTTTGTTTCTGTGTAAACGCTTAAAAGTTTTGAGATGAAAATATATTTCGCGTTATTTTTTGACAAAACCATCTATGAATAAATTTGTTGAACTTTTATCCTCAGAACACAGTGAAACTATTATAATCTAGCTATATGTGTTTATCTTGGACTTGAATTGTTTGCAAATTTATGAACAAAAACCTGTCAGAGTGTTCAGATACTACCATTTTATATAGGAGCAACACGTGTTTATTGTATGCAGCTTTAGTATAAATGGGAAACACTAGTGCTGTCATCTGGCGTATGCATTTGAATAATGCGTGTATTTGATTCTCTGAGGACCGCGCAGGTACAACACGAGAAACACGAGTCCTTGATCCTATGCTCTGGTTTTTACCATCAAACCAGCATTGGATCAGCGTGTGATGTTAGCTGGGATGTGGATCTGGTGGTACAGAGCGGGTAGAGCGCTGTATCCCAAGTGGTCCGGGCGGAGAGCGGAGCCGGACCTGGGCCGCTTAGGCTAACTCACGCGTCATCCACAAAACACGAGACATTCAACCAAGGCTGGTTCAATGTTGGACCAGCGTCGTAGACGCTGGGCCAACATTGAATCAACCTTTGTTGAATGTCTCGTGCTTGCTGGGGCAGCAACCTGGTTCAATGCAGGCCTAACATCTGTCATGATGGCCATATATTGAACCACCGTGGATTCATTTACTTGTGATTTCTGCATCATGTGCCCTACACTGTTTCTGGGTGACAAGACGTGATAATCAGTTTCAGAATCAAACAAGACAGTCCGCGGAAATACAGAATTAATTCAATGACATATCACGTACATGTAAACTGACTTTATATGCGACTATTATTTGTTATTTCTCTTATACAAATCCTCTTGTTCAGGAGGATTGGAGAAGTATACAATCCCTGGATTCATTGCCACACGTATGTAGTATATCTCAGAGCTCCTGCATCACACAACACTTATACTGGAAGTTGTGGGATAGATTCTCTAGAATACCAAGCTACTCTCGCCGAGCCTGGTGTAGACATTTTGGCAGCATAATTGCCGACCAATACACCTTTTTCAATAACGGGCGGGGGCCCTAGGATAGTGGTTAGCACCGCTGCCTTTCACGCCTGAGTCCGGGGTTCGGTTCCCGGTCTCGGCGGTTTGAAAGAAACAAAATTGTTTCTTCCCCATCCACGTGTGAAAGTTAGTATTGTGGGGAGCCTCCGTGACCGAGAGGTAGCGTGCTCGGCCTCAGACCGCCAGGGCTCGAATTTCGAATCCTGTGTCTGGAGGACAGTGTCATCTCAATCATCTCACCATCCTCAGGAGGTTCTCCTGGCCCAGTTTAGCCTATATGTGCACAAAGGTGGCCTAAAGCCCGATTCATTTCATTTATTTTTCAATAACAACACGCCACACGGTGAGCAACGCTGAACTGTTTTAATCAGACAACTGTTACACACTTTTCAATGACAACACGCCACACAGTGAGTAACTCTGAACTGTTTTAATCAGACAATTGTTCACTGCACAAGCTCGTGCAAGCAGTATATTACATTATCGCCAGCATTGCATTCTACAAATTGTGTAAAGGCCCGTTCAGACCTGACGCGCGGGTGTTCACATAATATGTCTTCACAAAATGTAGACGCTACTCAAATCATTTGTTGTGGGAGCTGCAACATCCGTGACTGATCACGTGCTATACATTGAAGCATATAGTCATAACAGACCCTAAATTCATGATGGATGCAAGTATATTCGACGAGTTAGACGAAGTCGATTACTTAATAATTGTTGCTATTTTGCAAAGGAAAAAAGACGTCAAAATGTAGAAAAAATGGGTTCACAAAACTCTGAAGAAACGGGAGAATTATACAAAACTGTAAAGGCGGCTTCTTGCTCATATACACCGCTACGTTGAAAATACGTGCACAGCCAAGTAAAGAACATATTTCGCATGTGACGAGACACAGTGGCGTGATTGGATGGCAAAAAAAAAGGTCGTAAGCTTCCCGCGCGAGTGTGCGACAAAAATCATTTGCAACATTTTTCAACTTTCTGTGGACGCGCCGCGACAGGTAGCAGCTTTTTGGGTGAACACTTTATCATAAAATAATTATTATAAAAGGCTCTTCGAGCGCGTCCCCATAAGCTGAGGTGAAAATGTAAATGATGTTGTGACTAGTAATCCACTCTATTTTTTATCATTTTAAACTATACTCATATATATATATATATATATATATATATATATATATATATATATATATATATATATATATATATATATCTATATATATATATATTGTGAGTCACATAACACAAGAATGCTACTGGTCTCTCTGGTCAAGTGGTAACATCCTGGACAGTGGATCCGGGTTTGAATCCCGCGACGGTGTGTTCTATCAATTAATCTATGTATTGCTTTTACAGACGTGTAGGCGTATATATAAGCTCAGCTTAGCCTGCACATTGCACATATCTGGCTTAAGGCAACATCCAGACTGCTGGCAATTACGAAAAAGGGAAGGAGCGAGGAGAAAAATTATTACAAGAGATGTAGCCTGGTACACCGAGCACGGTATGTAGTGGCTGTGCCCCCCAACCCCACACAGAGAACCCACAGGTAATTTATCACACAGGTGTAACATTTTTCGTATGTGTACATTAACGTAAACGTTTTAAAAGTTGTCGTTTCTATTAAAGTTTCCAGTATAAAGTGCGTTATCTCATGTCACCGCTGTCCTTTGTTCTAAGATAACTTACTCCTTGAGTTTGATGTGTCCTTGAAGATGTGACTTGTGATAATTCACACGGGAACACGCACGTACATTCTGCTTGTTAGAGAGAAAATTGATTTATTCTGCCCCCCTCTTCTCCACCCTCTCGCCCCGTAGGTCACGTGGTCATTATCTAGTCTCACGAAAGCGACATTCAAGGCCCCAGTGTCACATGATCTGTCTACTAGATTTAAAAAAATACATTAATGAATCTATTTTTTCAGATGCATTAAAGAATCTATTTTTTCGGAAATTTAAATTTTAGAAATACAATATAGGAAATCGATTACTTTTTAGAAATATATACTGACATGTGAACAAGAAGAAGCACAGCAAGCAATGATTTAGGCATTAACCCTTTGACTTCCAGGCCGGAGTGCATTCCAGGATCCAGTTAACTGGTGTAGGAGTTCTATTTTTCGTCATTTGAAGCTGGAATTGCTAACGCAATTTCCAGCTTCAAATGACGAAAAATACATAAATGTAGTATATATTTGACGTGTCATTTTATGGTTACGTTCATTGACGAATGACGACGGAAATTTCCGTCATGTATGGTGGTGAAAAGGTTAAGTGACCCAATACAGCTGTCAATGTAAGATATGTTACAGTTTATTTGCTGGGCATCTCAAACTGGTCAAATATTATGATATTGACACCCACAAAATAGAAAACATTTTGTGTAACATTTATACAACGTCGGCCCAGCGTCTTTGACGTTGGTCCAACATTGTATACATGATATACAAATGTTTTGTGTTTGCTGGGTATGGGTTTGATGTGAATATATATCATGATATTTGTCTTGTTATTGTGGCTACTGTTGCAAAGAATTTAGACTGATTGTAATACATGCCACATGGGAAATGATTATCTAAATAAACTGCATTTAAAAACACAGCTAATTATTATGATAATAATTGAATCATATCCCTGATTAATTACACTCCCGCTAGGACGATAATTAGGAGCTGACATTTACACATACATTTAATTTGCACCTGTTTTCTATGGTTACATTTACATAGGCCTGTAGACGTGACTTATTAACCCTTTGACTTCCAGGCCGGGGTGCATGCCAGGATCCAGATATACTGGTGTACGAGCTCTATTTTTCGTCATTTGAAGCTGGAATTGCTAACGCAATTTCCAGCTTCAAATGACGAAAAATACATAAATGTAGTATATATTTGACGAAAATTTGTGTCATTTTATGGTTACGTTCATTGACGAATGACGACGGAAATTTCCGTCATGTATGGTAGTGAAAAGGTTAAGATAGTTGACTATAATATATGGAGTATTTCTTTTCATGTAGTTGATCGCACAATCACATGTATTCTTTCTTCCCATTGTCATAATATACACTGTACAATCGTCACAATCATTACGGTTTTATTTTAAACACTATTTTTGTAGGTAAAGTGAGTCTAAAAATAGATTTTCAAAATATATTATGAGTTGGTGGGACTTACCTACTTTTCCGTCTCCTTTTCTTACACTTTATAATGTAACCTTCGGTTTCATAAACTGTGACCTGAAAAACAACAAACAACGACATGGTATTAGGTTAAGCATGTTAAAGAGGTTATCAGTATTATCACAATTACTGACACTGTAACGTTATAAATCGTAGATGTACACACGCTAATGTATGGGATTTTTAATGGCTCGGCTTAATATGAATAAATATAAATCAAGCCGAGTCTAAACTCGATTTACTTTCGGGTGATGTTTGAAATGCTTGTACTGATTTGTAAGGATGCTGTTAAAATGTTGCGAGCATCTCTCCATTTGACAATACTTGCACATTTTTGAACATTTCGGTTTAGAAAAACCTTCGAATAACGTTCAATATTCTCTAATTCAAACGCACCTTGAAATGTCCCTTTCAAGCTTGACTTTACATTGTCATCTTCATCTACTACAAGCCATGAATTGCTGTCGCAATTCTCGACTTCTAGTGGATAAAGACGATTTGATGTGGGTGAAAAAGTAAAGAAAATTTCCATGAGTTGGTAAACCAGTTTCATGGAAATATTCATTCTAAAACCCTTGGTTGTTGGGAAATTAAGTCCGATTTCAGAGATGTAAAATGATGCTTTAATGCATCGTGAGGGTTTGAAGGGGTAAGCTTGGTTGACACAAGTATGGCCCTGAACAGGTAAAAGAAAGTAGTCAGAACGCATTTATGTGAAGCCTCACGTTTATTTCGCTTTTACCAAAAAAAAAAAGATACTATTCCCTGACCTTCATGACTGTGTGAAACTTTTTCAATTATTTTTATGAGCCCTTGTAAGTCCAGGGGAGGTCAGAGTCACGATAAACAAAGCAGAAAGTGACATGGCAATAATCGCGGGCGCTGATGCTGAACAACCTGTTACGTGGCTGACTAGCGCATTACTTGCAATTCAACTTTATGGAGCGGACAGTTAAAATTCATTCACCTGGTCGAGTGAAGGGTGAGCAACAAGAAGAGATTCCTAACCCGATATATCCTTTGAAATAAATTATTGTAGTGGGTGAGCTGTGATGTAGATGTCCCCCCAGGGTTCATCCCAGTCAACAATTTGATGTCACAGTGACACTGTGATATCAGATTGTTGACTGGGGGATATTAAAGCGAAATTATTTTGTACCCCCCACCCCCTCCCAGAGGTCGCAGTAAGATCACACATTGATATCACACTATGTTATCCTGTCGACACCAGGATGATATATTCTGACATCACAATGACGTCAATATAAACGCAGAATGGGGCATTTTAGTGTGACATCTTGGTGATGTATATATATAGGTGATATATCTATGATATCACAGTGAGCTCATACCATGATATCTGTATGATATATCATAGTAAGGTCATTTTAGTATCACTCGTCTAAAATCCCACCCGGGTGAGGTGATTGATATTACAGTAACATCGCAATGATATGATGGGTTGACTGGGACAGTCTCCCCAGCGAACACGAAGCGCTGCCTAATGGCGGGTTAATCGCAGACGGCAAGCGAACATTAACCAAACATTGGGACAACGCTTCGTATTTTATGGGTCTGAACAGTTCATATAAATGAATCTTAGAACGAATGAGAAGGTCTGTGACGTTGTCTCCCGGTGACCACAGTTTCTGTCACCATGTAGTTTCTCGCAGTAAAGAAAGCCGCCACATATGATCTACATCTCTGTCTGTTAAGATAATGTGTATATCCGTATTGGTGTCTAATGTGTTATTATTCAAGAGCTACATTTTTTCTAAGTAATTACATTTTATTGCAACATGCAATGAATATTTTACTTTAGAACAGCTGATTACAATGATCGTATAATCTTATTTTGCCCTTGTTAATACAACAAGTTTATTTCAGTTAATTATTGTATAATAAAAAACCATATATTCTAAAAAAGCAGGTATGTAGCCACCTATACTGTAAATATAAATATTTCATATTATTTTACAGATTAAGATGCAAGATGAGCGTTGTCTTAATTCAAACTTACTCCGAAACAAATATTCCACTTAATTGCAAATCCGTTCTTATTAATACTTTCTATATTATACGGATAGATACATAGATATCCATGCAAAGAATCCATACTTTTAGTCCTGCAATTCTCTTATATGCATTAAAATGGGGATGGTTTATGTTGGTCACACGTTTTTGCCTTTTTAAAACACCAAATTTATTTCTGTTATCTATTAAATAATATTTACCCCTATATACTAAACATGGAGATATGTAGCCGCCTACATTCTATATATATAAATATTTCATAATTTTTTACTGTGGTCTGCACTCAAAATATACACATACCACACAATTCTACAAAAAAAGCACGATTTTTAAAAGTGAACTGCTCACTAGTCTTACTGGTCCTTGTTATTGTAAACATTCATAAATAGTTTGACCTATATAATTAATTATATATATTAGACTTGTTAGTGAGAAAGACAGCTATCATGACCAATTACATGATGATAATATCTCAAAGCTAGACAAAACTCATTTTACAGCTCAAAGTGGATTCGGAAAAAAGCCAGCAATGGTTGTGCTAATTAATTTAAAATATATGCTACAATACATTTGACCAATGTTAAGATTGGTGTTTAGTTGATCAGCTCATTAGGGAGACAAAAATAAGTTGGTTGATATTTTCTTTATGTATTGTATGTATTTTATATTAGATGTCATTGACCTACATTTTAGCATGTTTAGTCACATTAAAGTACGGACTAGTGGTATAAGATAATAATCTCAGCCATATTCCATGTAGATTTATACATTTTAATAAAATATATGAACAATATTTGGTTTTATATTTTATTACATACCGCTACAGTATTAAACGGGGGTTTTTAAATCTTGAGTTCTTAAGTTCATAAAAACATCTTAAATATGTCAAAGATATTTTCTGACATGACATAGATAAGATGTGCCCATTGACGCCCTTAGTTCGGTTTGCGGTGTATATAATATATAGCCTATGTTACCGATATGGTGATTGGATAACTACACTGCCTAGACCCTGGTGGGACAACATTGTTTGCCAAAATATAAAAGTATTAGATACTTGTATGCTGACAAGTAATTCAGTGTTCAAGCTCATTATGAAATTACGTCATAGCTATTAGCTTTAGATGGATGAAAAATACTTTCAAATTGAGTGGGCATTTAACAAAATATGTATTAAACTATATAGGATTTAATCATGTTAAATTATGATTTATTTTCAGTGCTTACATTCGTACAGACGCTCGGTTTCGTACAGACAAACGAAAGACCTCTGTAATGTGTCAACCAATATCACACATAGGACAATATGTCCGTCCATATTAAACAGACCGACAGACGGACAGACCGACAGACATACATTGTATATATATTTTATTGACATAAAAGTCATTTCTGACTTATTTGTTGCTAAAAGTCATTTCTGACTTATTTGTTACAGATATGTACATAGACCTACAAAATGTTAGTTTTGAAAAATCACAGGGTATTATTAAAATATGTACATATATTTATTATCAGCGTAAGTATCATCGCCGTGTGTAAAAGTATTTTTTTAATTATTCGTGGTGCATTAAAAATCAACACTGCCTTGCTGTACACATATATTTCCCCGATCCATATTAGAGCTCCTAAGAGTACGGATCAAGATGCAAGATGAGCCTTGTCTTAATTCAAACTTACTGCGAAATAAATATTTCACCTAATTGCAAATCCGTTCTTATTAGTACTTTCTATATACGGATTAATAAATGCATATCCATGCAGATAATCCACACATTTAGTCTGTGCAATGCTCTTATTTGCAATAAAATGGGGATGTTCTATGTTGGTCACACGCTGTTACCTGGATATTGCACTTTGATATTCCTACTACACGACTAAACCCCGAGGCGGTGAATGAATGGGATTCGTCCACCTCAAATCCATAAAAATGTGTAAATTAGCTTTGTCTGATTGAATGCGCTGATCAAATTACTCCTCTCTATCTCTGCAGCTTCATCTCCGGCTTATTGTGCATGCCCTGAATGAAAGATAGGCGGACAGAAAGCAATATAAGAAGGACCACGGTGCTCTCCTGCTAAGTACTATACCCCTGTAGTACAGACGCTGCCTTCATGGCAGATGACGCAACAGTCCGACTCAGGGAACACGATATGGTGAGCCAATGATGCTATAATGATGGTCTAACTTTAATTAAAGCATCATTAGCTCAACGTCTTGTGTTTTCTGGGCATGCATTATATTGGAAATAACCGTGAAACACTATATAGCGATTGTGGATTATCAAATTATTCATGACAACGTACGTTTTCATTATAGATGTTTTATAGTGAGCTGATAGTATTAAGACTTCTGTGATTTTGACTTTTAAATATTTTAGGATGAAAATAGTGTTATATTCGTCTGACCTGACATCTCAGTGTCTCTCAAATCTTATAAGCCACGGAATGGATGAATAAATGGCATTGTGGGTCACCTGTGTGTACATACAGACTAAACTTATCATCATGAGGATTGTGTGATGAATCAGATGACACTGTCCTCCAGAGAGAAAAAATGAATGTCGAACCCTGGAGGTCTGAGGCCCAACACGCTACCTGATAATATGATTATACTGAATCTTCACGAGTGGGTGGAAAAGAGACATTTGTTTTCTTGGGACATGCATGAATGCCAGAGCGAGGGGCGAGCTCCCACTTTACAGGCACGCAGCTTTAACTAATCAACCACGCCCCCCGCCCCTATGAAGTCAAGGAATCGAAGACGAGCCCCAGATTTTCCAGACAAGCAGGCGATATGATTGACCCAATGTTGGTTTTATATGCTGCTACGTAGAGACTAGTATTAAACCACAAAGGGGGGCGTATGGTTTGCCTGGGGTGTGTCACTGGTGATGAGCCGACGTGTCACTGTCTCGTAACTACCAGCCACCTATAATAGTAAACACGCGATATTGAACCACCATGGGGCCACCGTCTCCGACGCTGTCCCAAAATTGAGCCTTTGCAGATTCAACGTCTTGTGTGTGCTGGGTGGGTAGTAAGCCGTGAAAGAATTCAGAACCATGTAGTATATCCTGGGGATCTAAAATATTTAAGTCGGTTTGAACCTGTCATAATCTTAATGATTGGTCTGGGCGGGGGCCCTAGGGTAGTGGTTAGCACCGCAGCCTTTCTCTCGGGGTTAGTTTCCCGGTCTCGGCGGTTTGAAAGAAACACAAATGTTTCTTCCCCATCCACGCGTAAAACTCAGTATTGTGGGGAGCCTCCGTGACCGAGAGGTAGCGTGCTCAGACATCCAGGGTTTGAATTACGAATCCTGTGTCTGGAAGGCAGTGTCATCTCACTCATAGTTGTGTCCATAGCTGTGCCTTTTCTTGTTATTGTACCTTGACCTAGCTGTTGACTTGTCACTTTGGCCTAATGTATAACAGTAGTATATTCAATTAAAATATGCTGCGGAATATTATGTAAACCGTTCAAGCTAGCTATGTGAAGTTTCAAAATGGCCGACTAATTAAATAATATGCTTGATATCTGAAAAACCATGCTAGATAGCTAGATCATTGCTATAAAACAAAATGTGAGGTTTCTGGGACGGACGTTGTATTTACTGAGCGAACAAATTGTAAATAGTCCACAATTCTCACCTATAAATAAAATCCATAACTAATCTATTCAACGAAGAGATTTATAGGCCTAGTACTACGATATGTGTTCAATTGAATTACGATCAGTCATGGTATGACATGTTGGGGGAAATGGTGAGCCACTTGAGAATTACCAAGGTTACAAGCTCGAAGTCGATGTATTCCTTCAAGATGATTAATTATAGGCAAGGAGTGTGAACTCTTTTGATTTACGCAATATACAGGCCTACAGATAACTCGTCATAATTATGCCGTGAACCGCTCCATATTGGCCTAGACGTAAATAAGTTTTATTGATGGGAATAATTACGAATATAATAGCATTTTATGCATCGAACATCCCTCGTAGTTGATAAGAACAATTTGCCGTTGACATTGTCATGTTAATACTCTGGTCGTCGGCCTATCATGTGGATCGTCACGTGGTCGACCTAGCTCAGCATAATAATGATGTGTGAGTAACGAGGAATATTCACCAGGATAAGCAATAGCACTCAACACAAATCAATCATCCTATACCTAGATACATCAATTGTTTTTTTTAAAAATCTCAACATATTATGCATTATCACTGATCACTCAAATTACAAAACAGATTACATCAATTAATAATATATTGAATCCCATCCCAATCCAATTATTAACCTATGTCTAAATTAATAAATTGTATTTCAAAAAGCTCAAGAAAAATAAGATTGATTTATTCATATAATGTACCGTATTTCTCTTTTCATTTTAATCCAAAGGTAATCCCCAGAAAGCCCTCGCAGAGAAATATTTGAAAAACGAGTTTCTGTTATGAAAGCCCCACTTGACATAATAAGAAGACCTCGACTGTCCGCTGTGGAGCTCCATTAATCGCACCCTCTGTCATTTGAAAATGATCAATTGTGTTTTAGGTGTTTTGTGCTCAATGGCTGGTACGAGCTGACAAGGAAGCATCGCTAGAGGATCCTATAAATAAGGTAAGGGTAATCTCAGGTGAACAAAACTGATGAGACTAGTGACCCGTCTTCTAAGTCCGCCACTATATCGGGGGCTAGAAGATATAGGCATTCCACCTGATTTAGTATGGAACTACATGTAGAAGGAACATTAGGCTGTTAGGCACGCCTACTAGCTATATGGAGAGCGAAAAATCAGATTAGGCCTGCCACATGGTTGTATATGGACCTGGAAGATATATTGTAGGAGCTGTATCTGCAGGTAGAAATTATACTCTCTTGGTCAGATTGATGGAATGAGGCTACTGCCCAGCTAACACTATGCGTTGACCCAATGCTGGTTCACTTTTGGCACATCTACGGTGTTGGCCCAGCATTGAACCAGCAACGGGTTAAATTTTCGTGTTTGCTGGATGGTGTTGTCTGACTTACTTTTGCGCATGCGCATACACAGAATGCTACTTTCTGACATACTATACAGTCACATAAAAACACATATTAAGCTCATTTAATATGCTCTAGAGCTCCAATAGGCCTATATGAGAATATCACATGTTCCCATGCAAGGCACGCTTCTCCCACGGTAGATAACCGCTCTGCGACCTCGGGAGCAGCGAGCCTTGTTTGGGAAGATGGTCTGCGACCTCGGGAGAAGCCGAGCCTTGCGTGAAAAGATGGCAGATTATAACATAATTATGCATATGTGTATCGTAATGTGTGCCATTTAATACCACAGGGATTCTCATAGCATTTAATACAACTGTCGACAAAATGACATTGTATGCTTGTAGTGAACTGGATAATCTGCCATATGGACAGGATGGACTGTTTATGTATAGGATAAAGCCCGAGGAGCTCTACATTCTTAGCTTTAAAAAGGGCTGAAGCCGAGGCCTTTTTCAAAGCTAAGAATGTAGAGCTCCGAGGGTTTTAACCGAATTAAAACACATCCGACCATAATGAAACTACCTCATAATCAACAGTTCGGTCGCGCCTGACTGATTATAGTACCATAAGCCTGCCATGATAATTGGTCTGTACTTGATGAACAATAACCCTCCATTCCCGGCTTAGAATGTCGTGCTCGGACAAAGTAAATAATGTAGGACTAGTGATGTGTTTTAATTAAAGTAGACGCCAGACTCTTCAGGTAATGTGCACCCACAGAAATAAGGGCGCCCCCAATAATGCTATCGCTAGACGACATCGCCGATGTTATAAGTAATTTGTCGATATTATTATTAACATCGCCATTTAAACAGGGGCTGCTCTTCCACCTGATGACAGCCAGGCCCGGCAGTGACAGTACCATATTAATGATGCAGACGGTAGACTTCAGATGTCCAGAGGTTAATTGGCCGGCTGTCACAGGGTGACGGTCTCTCTCTCCACCAGGGTTGCCACATTTTATACAATGTGAATAGTCTAACATGTGAGACTATTCAATATTTGTTTGACTGAGCCCATGTTCTCTGGAGTTGACTGCATAATAATTATATCCATGACGTAATATCAGAATAGCGTATCCATGACGTACATTATCATAATACTGACATCAGTGGGAGCGTATCCATGACGTACAATATCAGAATAGCGTATCCATGACGTACATTATCATAATACTGGCATCAGTGGGAGCGTATCCATGACGTACATTATCAGAATAGCGTATCCATGACGTACATTATCATAATACTGGCATCAGTAGGAGCGTATCCATGACGTACATTATCATAATACTATACATCAGTGGGAGCGTTTCCATGACGTACATTATCAGAATAGCGTATCCATGATGTACATTATCATAATACTGCCATCAGTGGGAGGGTCATTATCAGAATATTTGTATTTACTCTCAGACGGATGGAATCAATCAATAAATGTACAGAGTCTACACTGCAGTCTACACAAACACCGAACAGCCCATGTAGTCTAGACAGAGCAAACGAGAGTACATGTATACAGAAGCAGTTAGGCTATATACGATTCTCACTAAAGTGATGCATTTGGACCATATTTTGACAAGTCCCTCTACTTTATATTCAAAATACACAGCCCTTTATAAGGTTTTATTGACCGTTTACATGTCAACTTTGACATATTGGTCATTTTTATTTCTTGTTTTTGTACGGTTTTTTTTCGGCGCGAATCGGTTATAAGTTCGGCTGTCACTATTATTCTACGAATTTTAACAGCTTGTGTCACTGCATATGCTTGCACCAAGGAAATATAACGGCCGCAGCGGGACTCGAACCCGGTACCTCCGGGCTCTGAGTCAAAAACGCTACCAATGAGCTATCCTGGCACCACAATCAAATCCACAGCCCCTTCATATTACACATTCTGAAGCGATGCACCTATCAAATACAGTGCCTGTATGTTATACAATGATTAAACATGAACAATTTCGCAGATATAAAATTCTAAATAACTGACTGATATCCATTTCTTTCAATTTTTTAACTTGACCTACCTGTTACATGATTGATTCTCTGTTACACAAGTATAACCCATAACTAATTGCATATACAAAATTCAAAATGGCTGACTGGTGATACCACAGGGCTGATTTAATGTTAGTTGTCAACCTCTCTGTCTAGTCTTAACCGTGTATCACTTTCCGTGTGCTACTCGTTGTTTCAGGATTCTGATGGATTCCCATGATGGCACCCATTAGCCAGTTGTCCATTAATCAGTGAGTCCTATCTCCAGATAATCAATGAGTTACTACTACATATGGCCATTAATAAGCCTGTACTGACCACTTACTGCATCCTGCCGTGCCACATCAACAAGGACAATAAATCCAGGTTTAGCCTGCACTGGTTATCCGTATAGGCGTACTCTTTAAATAGGAGTATCTTGTAAGATAACTATATACAGGGGCAGATACACATGTGCATATAAAGGCTAAACTGGGCCAGGAGAACCTCTTGGGGATAGTGAGATGAATCAGATGACACTGCCCTCCAGACACATGATTCGATATTCGAGCTCTGTCGGTCTGAGGCCGAATCTCGCTACTTCTCTGGCACATAACACTGTGTATAGTGCAGTCCACTGAATTAAGGCTAATTCACATTTCTTATTTACACAAACGCATTAACCAGAGGGAAATAATAATATATAGCAAAGCACAATAATATATTTTATTTTATAATTTATACTCACAACGATGGAGAAGAAGAACACGGAGCTCCCTAATATAGAATGATTGTTAAATTCCTCGTCATAATTATTCATGTGCAGTCATAAAGTATCTGATTGATATTCACAAAAGGGTATTAAATGGTCTAATAAGCCAGTACATTCGAATTTTAATATCTAAAGGCCTCATTTCAATTGCAAATTAGTTATTAAACCGAACATAAGGATGCTGTCCCTTTCTTAAGTTTTTTGCTCAATCGATTTTCAATCGATTATTATTCTGATCAATAAGAAAAAATCAATATAAAATATAATTTTTACAAGTGAGCAGAGAAGAAACACTTGGTTTTTTTAAACCTGGGTCTCTATATTTTTCAATCGAGATACGAGGTATATTTTCCACTAAAATCGTGTACGACTTCACGGTATTGTAAACGTGCACGCTATGCCTGTGGTAATGTCTTACTAAACAAGAATTGTTTGTTGTAAAGCTAATTTCCAGCAAACACGAGACACTGAGGCAATGTTGTTCTAATGTTGGGCCATCGTCTGCGGATCACCATTAAAGCAACATTGTATCGTGTTTGCTGGGTTAAGACCAGACACCACAAACCGTCATGCTCACAATGCTGGAATCATTTTATCGTCAACTCCAGTAACAATTTGCATGCGACTGAAAGGTTAATCTGGGCAGGGTATGATACACTGCCCCAATGATGGAATAATTCAGTGCCAGTGTTAGTGACGTTGGCCCGGGATTAATACAATATTGATCAATGTATCGGTGTTCGACAAAAACCCACATGTATACAATGACATGTTATTGACCGAGAGTTTGATGTTTCACCTCCAGATGTTACGGATTATCAGAACATTTTCCACACGGTTAAGAATTGCTTATTTTAACCCTTTCAATCTTGAATTTTACGTACAAATTCTCAACTTGCAGTGGATAAAGATGACGTGAAGTGGGTGACAAATGGAAAAAGAAAAGTTGCCATAATATGAAACAGTTTCACGAGAACATTTTTTCTCAACTCCCCAGGTGTTTTCACGGGTGAACAAATTCAATGATGTTTTGGTGCATTATACTGAGCTTAAGGGGTTAAAAAACTACCGGGTGTATTCCTGGAAAACACAAGGCATTGAGCCATTTCTGGTTGAATGTTGGGCCAGCGTCGTAGACGGTGGACCAACATTGAACCAGTAATGGCTAAATATCTAGTGTTTGCCAGGTTGCCACGTGAGATAGACATGTGGTATAGAACGGTGTATAAGTGGTTATAATTGGTGTATCCATGAAATTTAAAATAGATAGTTCAATGTTTACACACCGTATCTAGGTTATTCACACGGGCATTAATAGCTGATAACTCACACCTGCTGACAACTGTTATTTTTGTCCGCATTGAAAACGAGACTACTTTTCACCATTATAAAAATATTCAAATTAGATTGTATGTTATTGCTAAAAAACAGAAACATCTATCTGACCATGATTTGATAATCTAAGAATAAAATTAAATTACAGATTCTTAGTGGGTCTGTTTGGGACGCCTTTAGAACGCCCGTAACAACAGATGATGAAATGAGCTGTCCGCTCTGTAATAAACGAGAATCAATGCGTCATACTAAAATCACTTAAAATATTTCACCATTTAATTAATGAGACAAGTTTCCTTCTCTCTTCAACCGGTCGGTTGCATATTTGATTATGACTTTTTTTCGTTTGCACCGAGAAACGTTTATGGTAATTCCTATAAACAATGCGGTTCGGTTTAATTATAATATTTTATGACATTCGTCGAAACGATATGCATTGAAAATGAACAAAAGCTCATTTGTGAAGAGAGTGCAAAGCGATAGAATATTGTTTGACATTACCCCTCACAGAGCGGGGATCGACTTTAGACGCCAGAATCTCTCGTCTGTAGACGTCAGATTCTGACGTCTAAAGTCGATCCCCGCACTGAAAGAGTAAAATTATTTATGATGGTCGTAGACCCATAACATAGGTATTCAAATGAATCGGAAAGAGCTAATTAGGACATTCATGATGATTTCAAATTGAAAAAACAACTCTTTTTTTTTTCCATGGTTTATACAAAAATGATTCAGCGCTTAACCTAAAACATTTTGTACGGTTATGTAGTGCTTTATCAGGTGGTGTAAACAAGGACCCGGTTAATGGCCAATGACTGTTAAGAAGTATTGTTTACGCGTATCATTGAGCTGAATGTCGTCAATTGTGTGCGTCATAGCCATTAGGAAGACGCCCTATTTAGCCTGTTATACATCAAGAAAAAATGGCAAATCCATGGCAAGCCAGAAAGTGCGAAATAAACATCCTCCAGACTCAAATGACTAATTTATTTATTATTAAGGGTATTTTAACAGTTTTATAATCAGCATCTTCTTTGTTTCAAACAATATGGCTGCTATAATTATGTGTGTCTGTGTTTCGCACTGTGACTAAGCAAACTTCCAAGGAAGAACAGAAGTGAAGGGGTAAAGTTAGGTTTTGGTGGTGTAGCTTTGTTTGTTTATTTGTTTTAATATTCTGAAAGCAGGCCCGTATGCCCAGACTACATAGTACACATTATGCACTGAGACAAATCCGGGGATTGAATAACCGAATAAAGTACATGAATATGCAATTCAGAAATACAGATGTACAAATTTGCAATGAGGAGTTCAAATTCTTCGAAATTGGAACAAATGAATACTACTGATTTTGAAATGAACTAGCAGGGGGTTCTGGTTTATCACATACCATCATTATTACACACACACACATGTGTTATCTAACTACATAAAACCATAAGCTCAACCGACCAGAGTACAGGGTCTTGTTTCACTAAGAAAAACTTTTAGTCATTTTTCATTAAAACGATGATTAATGACAGAAAATAAGATTTTCTTAGTAAAACGATCCGAACCGCGAACTTATACCAGAAAAATATTATGTGTTGATGGTGCAGTTATAATATTGCTGAAGTATCACTTTGTGGTGCATTAACCCTTTGCCTGCTAATCACGTCAATAGTCGTTATCAATCCGCCTCATTAGCCGATTGAATCGCTGTTATTGGGAATGAAATGACTGCTTAATCATCTAAATTTGTTATTTTTTGGTCACAAATTCAACAAATATGAGTAATTTTCAACCACTTGAGGTTGTGGATCGTGGTTAAAAATTTTAATAAACTACCTAACATCAAAAGGGTTGAGTGATTTTGTGTAAAGATCACGAAATTTTATACATTAATTTACCTTCTGATGTATATTAAAATATACACACGAAAGAACTGATGGGAAGTTTAAAATGTGTTGTAACACTTGCTTCACGTTTATGTACAGTAATAAATCAAGACAGTATAATGTAATGAAAGCAATGTCATTAAATAGACTGTTCCTTTCAATATCCACTACTGCAATCAATTTAATGATAGCGGTCGTTACAAAAATAACAAGAGCACATAAATCCAAGCGCTACCGCCCGGCATATAATTTGATATTGAAGCGATTTTGTGTATAGAAAATTTGACATATTTCACTCGAAATCATTGTGTTCAAAACATTTTTTTTTAACCTCGCAAAAACGAATATTACCTATCTACCATGGATATGGGTACGGATTTTACATATCAGACAGTCAGCATATTTTGTATTTGATGAGTTGAATTTTTTCAGGGTGATATCCCTCACTGAAACCTCATATTTTGTTTTGTTTAGTAATGGTTCAATTATCTGGCACGGTTTGCCAGATATTACGCATTTTAAAGTGAATAAAGGCGTAAATCACCCATTTTAAATTTGATTGAGCTGAAATTCAAGACATACCCCTCCCGAAACTGCACATGTTGCTTTTTGGCGCGCTTTGGTCAGATATCGGTCATATTACTGATGGTCATTTCAAATTTAACCGAATTGAAATTTTTCAGGGTGCATTCTTCCAATAATTCTCAAATTTTCTTTTTTAGTAATGGTCCAGCTATTTGGCACGGTTTGCCAGATATGATGCTAGTTAGGACTGGGTATGGCATGACTATACTAGCCTTAGATGCGACGGCCTGTGCACTAGTATAAGTATTATTATTCCGTTGTATCACTCTAACGCGTTCACGTAATAGTAATAATAAAATACCCAATTACGAAAGGTGAGTCTGTCAAAAAAGCATTTTTATTATATTTTTCCAGCTTACATAATTATATGAATAAAACCACGGTGTACCTAACTGTTGAAACCTTCAACCATGGGTTAGTGTATTGGTAAATACATTTGGCGTACAAGAAAGACAGCCACAGCACCCAGTATGGAAGGAAACCTGATGCATTAATTTGTAGGACAGCAAACTTAAAGGGACTGGCCCAGGCTAAAATCATCAAAAAATCGGTGATTTTATTTCGGGTTCTTAATATGACCATATGATGTAAGCATGTACATAGACTAGAACTGCAAATTTTTATAATTTTTGTGCTGCGCATTCACCAGTTAGGCTAGATATAGAGACGAAATTCCTGATTTGTAATTATTGACAACCATGTCAAAAATAAGAAATGCGGGAATTTCGTCTCTATATCTAGTCTAACTGGTAAGTGCGCAGCACAAAAATTATAAAAATTTGCAGTTCTAGTCTATGTACAAGTTTACATCATATGGTTATATCAAGAACCCGAAATAAAATCACCGATTTTTTGATGATTTTAGCCTGGGCCAGTCCCTTTAATAATTTATGGCGCGTCATGCTAGAGCTGGTGAAGCAGAGTGTCTGGCATCCCAGCAAACACGACACATTGAACCAATGTTGGATTAATGTTGGCCCAGCGTCGTAGACGATGGGCCATCATTAATCCAACATTGGTTCAATGTGTTTTGTTTGCTGGCATGCTCTAACACTGAACCTCACAGTAATGTAACACAGGCATATATAAAGTTTAGAAAAATGCACTGTCAGATGAAAACTTTGTGGATACGAATAAGAAATGTAGGTATCAAGCAACGTTTATTATTCTCATTTAGGGCTTGAGGTACCTGAGAGTTAAATTTCGACTGGTCTATATTATATACAGCGTTATTGCCTTTCAAGTTGTCAACATTATTGTGTAAGTGTAGAGCGAAAACGACTGTGGGATATAAGTAGTACTGTTCATATAAATTCACATTTAAACTATAAGCGGTAATCATTGAAAATGTGTAAAACTGAAATGTTTCTTATTGACATTTCTATGTGTTATCTGTGGGTTTAGAATATCGAAATAATGATGTGGTTGTTGTTTGAGTGTGGGTTTTATCAATTGATTAATACACGTACGAATGATTTGTGAGGAAGAGATAAACATAATTAGGGCCTATATGAACGTACAAAGGGAGTAGTACTTTGTACAAACGATGCGACGCGAAACAAGCGGCGACCATCGAATCCCTTTGAATGACATATCAAGAGATACGTTACACCACTAGCAGCTGCTAGTAAAAACAAAAATATAGTGGGAGTCTGTTTACGACGTTACTGTCTCTAAATTATCGGTCCAAATTTTTTTCCAAGTGGTGAATCTTTTCAATAATAGAGCTATAAATTAGTTTTTATATGTTTTAGTGTCATTTGAGACAGGATGAGAGTAAAACAGTAAGGCAACAACAATGTTTTGCATTTAAATCGATGATGATATATTTAAATATTATAATTTTATAAACAGAGGTGAAATTAATGTAAAAATATGTTCACTACTATTGATACAATATTTCAAACCATTGAATGTATCAGAGGTTTGTGAGTTTGCTATGCTCTGAGTATAATACTGTATACCTCAGATATGCCTCCGAATAGTTATTTCTTTTACTTCTAGTTTACTTTGAGGTGGTAATTGCTGACGTAATGCTCACTTCTAATAAAACTTACCGAATTATCACATTATTATTTATCCATTTTCTCCTTTTTTTGTGTTCAAAATGCGTGGGCAAAACAATGCACATAAACATGAATAAACACGACGGTTTATTGATTAGTCATTGCAAACATACCTACCCAGCAAGCAAAAGACGTCGGCCCAATGTTGGGTTAATGTTGGGCCATCGTCGAAAACGACACGAATAACAATATCTATTCATGTCGATGACCTCATGTTTGTGAGGTTAAAAGGTGGCATCTCAACTAAATATATTTATTTGCTGAGAAAACACTATCAGTCTTTTTTCATTACAGTATATTTTAATCAGAAATGTTAAAGAAGTATTTTTTATGTGAGGAAAACAGTACATTCCCAGAAGTTCAGCGCTCCAGACAGTGCTTGTTTTCACAATCAAACTATTTAATTTTCCGTCACTTCAAGTGGATGTTTATCATCATCACGCGATTGTTTTCGTTGACAAGAGCATACATTACGTTTTCCAGCTACATTTTAAGATGCAGGCGCGGGCATATTTATGCAATAAGGAAATGATAAAAAAACTGACTAATGTAATCACTTATCCCACGTCAACCCTTTAACCGCCAAATTATTCAATTTGAATTTTCACCCACTTGAAGTTGTGTCTCGCTGACGCGATCCACAACTTCAACTGAGTGAAAATTATTCAGATTTGACAAAATTGAGGTCAACTGTTTTTCAATCTTGCTGGTTGATGTCACATTTTATCTTTAAAAGATTATACTTAATGTGCCAATAAAAATGAAAATACAGTATACAGGATTAATTGATTTGCCAGGCTTAGATTTTGGGCGTCGTATGGTTTTGTTTGCTCAGTCCACCTGTGTCAGACACAGGTCAGAAACAATATGCCCAATATGACCCGCTCAGTGACCTGATGTGACCCCACCTTGTTATCAGGAGCTCTAGTTTCCCTGAGAATTGCACTAATGACATGCTGCAGCATTCTGCAATGTGTTGTTGGTAATTACCGCTAATAAAAAGATAATGCGATTGGTACAGTATATATGTCGGAAACCGTGTCAGCGCTAATGATCATTTATCCCCTAGCCGCATAGACATATGGGAATTACTGTCATCTCGGCAAACACGAAATGTTAAACCAATGCTGGTTTGATGATGGGTCAGCGTCGCAGACGGTGGGTCGTAATTCAGTTGACAGTGTTAGCGTCTTGTGTGTTTGCTGGAATATAGTCATCCAGAATACAATATTAATTGCTCTACAAGAAATATCTTTTTTATTTATTATTTCAATTTATTATTTATAATTACCATGAACATGTTGTATTGACCAATGGAATAATAAATTGTATTATAAAACCCCTCTCTGAATATTTATAGTGGATGGTGAAGTAATAATTTGGTATCTACAATATTAAGTTTTAAATTTCATAACATATTTCGTCACCTTGGTAAACAAGGGTGGTATCTGCCACTATGTAAAGTGGCAGAAACGACCCTTTAAGACCAAGACGACGATTTGTCTCTCTCTATAAAACAGTCACATCAATGTAGCTAGTATTATCAAGAACTTTATATAAAAAAATAATAAAAATTGTATTATGCACCTACGTGGTCCATCCATCACCTCCATTTTAAAAGTCCGACTGCATGCAACTCTGAGTAGATAAAAAAACAGGCCACAAGAGACGCTGACCCACTGTTGTTTTGATGTTGGGCCAGCGTCGCCAACGGTGGGCCATCGTCAAACCAACAGTTGGCCAGTGTGTACTGGGATATATGATGTATATTATACACGACGTCTGCTAACAAAGGTAATATATGTAGCGCTTGACATCACTGAACTATTTGAGAGCAGACTATATATTGTAATTTTCAGTCACTTGAGGTTGTGTCTCGCTACCGCGATCCACAACTTCAAGTGACTGAAAATTAGTCGTTTTATTTGTTACAATTACGTGAACAATGGCTACTGAAGATAACACGCACATCCAAAAAGCGGGATTAAACTATTAATAATGTCCGGCATAATAAATCCAAGTAATCTCCTATATCTCGCCAAGTTTTCATGTTGAGGAGCACGACAGCAAGACAAAACTAGCCTAGTTCACAAAAAATAGTTCAGTCTAAAACATAAGAGCGAGTGCATATTGATTTACATCCCCGCAAACACGACACATCGATCCAATGCTGGCCCAATGTTGGCCCACCGTCCGCGACATTGGCCCAACATTGGATCGATGTGTCTGATCTAGAAGTCATTTGCAACAGCCTGTTTGATATCATTCTGTTTGAGAAAGTTACTCGTTATCTCAATTAATGCAGTGTTATACGTAAAAATGGAAATTGACCCATTGTTGTTTTAATATTGATCAACCTTCTGCGATGCTGGCCCACCATTAAAACAACAATGGATTAACGTCTCCTTTTTGCTGGTAATATGTAGATGTAAGACCACCTGTAATGTTTCGACAAGAGTAAGGTAATGTGAGCAGGATTCGGGCTTCTATGTCTGGGAGAGAACACATAGTGGACGCAAATCGCACTAATTCGCCATGCTCACATTACAGATGAATTCTCCCTGCCAGTTTAGTCCATATGATTCTGACGTATAAAGAGGGTCCCCGCACTGAAAAAAACGTTATAAAGGCCGTAGACCCATAGCATAGGTATTCAATTTTCGCAGAAAGAGCTAATTATGTCATTTATATATATATATCGTAGACTTCTTATTGGTCGAAATGGCCATCTCGACCAATCAGAAGCCTACGATATATCGTAACTTGTACGAGAATACGGTCCTTGATCTCACACGTCATCAGCCTTTTCAGGCGTTAAAAACGGGCAGTCTGAAGGTGATAGGTGATTAATTAGGAAAAAGCAATCCGAGAGAATTGATCGACTGAAGAGCAAGGTCATCCGGTTAGTTGGAGGCTAATTAATGTTTTGGTTTTCACATTGGATATAAATCAATTCCAATTTCTGACAAGTCCTTGATATTTGCACGTTTTTGATGACGCAAACGTCGTTGTGAATTATTTTATAAGGAGTTATATATTTAGACATCGTTTTAGCGATTAAATTATTATAAACGCCACTTATTTGAATTACATCTCACATGATAATCTTTGTTCATTAATACCTTTAAATCAACACTTAGAATTTCACACAATCAACATTCCCATACTGTATCTATCCAATGACATCTATTAGACGGAGTAAATTACCTCAAACTAAGTTTAACCAATGTTGGTTGAATGTTGGCCCAGCGTCTTCGACGCTGGCCCAACATTCAACCAATATTGGTTCAACGTCTCATGTTTGCTGAGAAAAGTGCTAGTCTAAAAATGGTATTCCACCTCGTGCTTACAAAACAACTGAATAACGGATTGAGGTTTGCTGATCTCGTCACGTGGCCAGCTGAGTCACTGTTTAATTGGTCAGCGGTAGACCACGACTCTTGGCACGGCATAATTAAATTGCGTTAAGTTGCGCGTGACATGCATGGCCCACCCCTTATACTTTCAATTGACACTTTCTATCGCGACGTTATTGCTTTTTATTTCGTTACTGTTGTTGCATCGTGATCTTCACCAGCGTTCAGACGCGTTGCATCATTAACTAATAACGCATTGTTTCACCTAGTAAAATATCTTACTGTCAGTTAATTCACGTTCAAATGACATCATGTTTGAATAAGTCCATGTATAATAAATCTGGTATGATAAATATTGTTTTACGTAGCAAGATATCTTACTTTTAATAAATTCACGTTTAAATTACATCATATTTGAATCAGTCCATGTATATTAAATTTGAGTCATAAGAACGACTGTTAACAGTATCGCAAACGAGTAGGAGCGACTTACCATTATATTGTATATGACTAATATGACAGTAACTGTTGAGGCTGTTTCAATCTTCATGGCCCAGTTTAGCCTATATGTGCACAAAGGTGGCCTAAAGCCCGATTCATTTCATTTTGTTTCAATCTTCAATGTTAAATCAAGGGATTACACGTAAGCCTACATTATTATTATCTATTCCTGTTTTTGAGACATGAACATATATTCTGAGGCGCCATCTGTTGATATGCCCTGACAGCAAAAAAAGCCCATGACCTTGTAAAAGTCCCATCAAATCAATGTTGGTTTAATGTTGGTCAATAGCCTGCGACGCTAGCCCAACACTGAACCAACACCAGGGCAGTGTCTCGTCCGAATATAGCGGTCTTGGTTAGGCAGAATCTGATACAAGTTAAACATTAGTTTAACTGTAATTGAGAAGTGATCAATCTGAGTGTAAGGCCACATATGTGGGTGGCCACACAGTAGGCACACAGCTAGCCAGCCAACATGGGACATTGAACCAATGTTGTTTTAATGCTGGTCCATTGTCTACGACGCTGAACCAACATTAAATCAACATTGGTCCAATGTCTCATGTTTGCTGAGAGTACACCGCTATCACACAGCTGGCTTCTCCGGGTACGGGACAACCGAGATCCATTTTGAAAATGCTCTTATCCTGCAAACACGAGATGCTAAATCAATGTTGTTTTAATGTTGGACCAGAGTCGCAAACATTGGTACAGCATTGAAGCAACATCAAGTCAACGTCTTGCGTCTGCTGGATAATCAGCAAAACTATTGCCTATAGAAGTATATAAAATTTCGAGTGCTCAAAAATATCGGTGTAATCACTATTATTTATCATTTTTCTCGTTTATATATATATAAAAAAAATTTATTTCACTTCAGGCTGAAAAAAGGTGAATAATTCCAGTTTGAAATAAATGATAATTCACTTCGCCTGGATTATAATTATTAAAGGTGATCTATCACCCCTTATATAGTATGAGAGGGTCACATGATAGCCAATCACCCCATATAAGGACATAATTATTCATACCATGTAAGGGGTGATAGATTACCTTTAAGCATCGTGTTTGCCGACCACGTGGACAATTCAGCTGGACCTGTAGTGTTCACCCGTCATTCAGGTGTTATGACGAATACCCATGAATGCATGAATTAATGAATGGGACTTAGGCAAGATGTAGACTTTGACACAAGGGCATTCAGTTGGAAAAGGTTAAACTCACGATAGTGAACATCCTAAAGCTTCTCTCAAGCAGGAATGATAGTCTACCATAAAGAACATGCAGCTCTTCTAGTCTATTACAAAACGGTTGCCATAGTTCTACTTTAGCCGTCATCAATCAAAGTTATCTGGTGTTTCTTATCCACCGCACTAGGTGACCGTATATCAAGACAGGTGATTATCTTCCTCATTGGGAACAGCGCCATCAACGAGCCAGAACGGAAATTCAACACCAGACGTTCACGAAGAAAGCGTTGAGAAAATGAAATGAATCGGGCTTTAGGCCACCTTTGGCACATATAGGCTAAACTGGGCCATGAGAACGTCCTGAGGATGGTGAGATGATTGAGATGACACTGTCCTCCAGACACAGGATTCGAAATTCGAGCCCTGGCGGTCTGAGGCCGAGCACGCTACCTCCCGGTCACGGAGCCTCCCCACAATAATGACTCTCACACGTGGATGGGGAAGGAACCTTTTTTTGTTTCTTTCAAACCGCCGAGACCGGGAGCCGAACCCCAAACTCTGGCGTGAAAGGCAGCGGTGCTAACTAACCACTACCCTAGGGCCCCCGCCAAGAGAGCGTTAGAGTGGTCTTAAAACATACTGCGTAAGCCTAACATCGTCGAAATAAAATTCTTTCTTTTTGGTAGGTGAAATGAATGGAATGCCTGAAATAATTAATTATTTAATTTATAAATGAATTAGCGCAATGAGTGAAAGAAGTAGTGAAATGCTGAATGAGCGAACAAACGCCCAAATACAACACAGTATACAGATAACATATAGGTATACGGTAAAATATTGATTAGCCAACTTTTAAATCAATATAACTCAACATGCTTATTGTTATGCCAAATCTAAATTTACATTGTTACTTATCTAGAGACATGTAAATGACTGACCATTATTTGCCAGATATGTCTTCAGTTTTCAAATAGCATAACTTACACAATAAATGATGACCGCTTCCTCCCAACAGCCTCTCGTTAGTAGCAGAGTTCACACATCATGATGACCCCCTACCCCATACCAGCTATCTCGTTTGTGTAGAGGTCGATAATGGACATCCCTCTAGGGGATATGTGCGTGTTGTACGTGCCCATCCTGGACATTGTCAATCCTCATGTTGCTTATTTGTACTGCAGAAAAAGCTGCGGATAACAAACGGCAAACATCCATTCTGACATCTGATATCTGTTGTTCTGGACTGGAACTCACGGTCTCTTCGCCTCTCATCTAGCACTGGCCCAGCGTTCCTTTAATTCTGGTTCAACGTATTCGGTGCTAGCCCATCTTTGAGACAATGCTTTGCCGGCTTTTGGTGTCTGCTGTCTTCTGGCTGCCCTGTTGACACTCCCGATCGACCAGCTTGGCTTCCCACAGTCACCTACATTGCATTAGTTTGCTTGCACAACCCGAATAAATATTGTTCGAACTCACAATGGCTTCGCGGCAATCAATCTAGATAGATTGGTGCAGTCAAACGAGAAAAGACACATGTAAATGAAGAAAAATGATTCCGGCAATCTAACCACTTAAAATCAGCAAGACAACAGGTTCCAATCTAATGTAAAGTTCTCGCGGGCAAAACGTGAGCAAAAATAGAAGAATCGAAATGCAAAATAGTTGCAAAAAAGGCAAATACTTTTTTTAAAATTCAAGGTATTTTTCCGTGATATAGCTTCGAGAATTTTTGCTTGGTTGGTATTGGAAAGATAATTTTATTAACACAATTAACAACCATTGTGATGATACAATTTTTTTTACAAATGGGGCTGACACGCATGCGTAATAGCACTTTTGATACGAGGAAATTGATTTCTGATGGTATATTTTTATTGATTTTGCAAACCTAGTGTCAGACTGCCTACTGTTCAACAACAGGTCAACGTCCGCAACGTTTGCGTGTTGAGTAGGTGTTGATTGGTTGATTGGTGATCATTAAATCTACAAACAGTAAAAATATCCGTAGTTGAGTTATCGATTAAGACGACAACTTGACCATACCCAGATCATAACTCTAAATCAGTAGATTCAATCAGGTAATGTTCACCAACCATCTATAGCAGCTACAATAGAAGACTTTTGCTTTTCATATAACACATGTCAAATCATAATACAGGCAGGCGCTACGTACATCCATTCTATTGTATTCACCAGCCACAAATAACTATAGGCCTACATTTATATATTGCAAGCATTGTAGGATGCTTTTGTTTTTTCAAAAAATCATATATTTTTTATATAAATCTTTAAAAAGTAAACCCAGTTGTAAGTTGTTGCCTTATCATCGTGAAATAATATCACCAAAACACAGCAAACACAAAACCTTTGTATAACATTTGTACAAATACGTTGTATAAATGTTATACAAATGTTTTGTGATTCTTGTGAATGCAAACTAATTACTGGTCAAAACAATATATTATTTGTCTTAGCTTCTTTGCTATTTGTATATATATAATACATAAAGCACATAATATGAATTGTGTCTCATTTTTAAACGTAGGGTTATTTTATATTCATTTCAAGCCATTGCATGAGCATTATCAGCTGAAATAACTGAAAAATGGCCAGGAGTAATGCAGCACTTGAACAGTTTACCAATGCTATCAACAGCTCAACGTGCTCACCTTCATGTAAGGTTTCACGGGTTTTCCATAGTATTGTACACGGCAATCGCCAGAGAAGTCTTACATCACATAATAACTTAATGTAGGTCAATAATGTAGGTCTCTATATTACATAGAACTCTTTGATGAAAGCACCATAGTTCTTTGAACATACCTTAAGCGTTTTAAGTACAGCTGAGTTATTATGGGGTATATTAATTAGACATCTTTGAACTATACATCTTAGCTCTAAGGACGGTTAGGATCGGCGAGGGATTATACACACACAGCCACCACCACCACCCTACCACGGTGATGTAAGCCAAAATGAAAGCATCACTAACTCACTATCTCTAATGAGGCGCCGGTCGCGCGATTGCTCGGGATTTCAATGGCAGTCTGCCCCTTAATCGATAGATCCACCCAGTTATGAAACCACCGTCTGGTTCACACAGCATCACTACCATTTCACAGATTGGCAAAGCACTGTGGGCCAGCATTGGCCCACATTGGGCCAGTGATGGCCCACCATGATGAGCTGTCTAAGAGCTGGCATGTATTAATCACTGGGCTAATGGGTTGTCCTGACAACCACTCATCCCTGGCGTACATATCCCCAGCAAACAAGAGACATTGATCCACTGTTGTTTTAATGTTGGGCCGACGTCGAAGACGGCGGGCCAGCATTAAAACAACAGTGGTCAAAGCCTCGTGTTTGCTAGGATAGCCTCGTTTCCACGAAGGTTTCCCCGGGAAAACCGGTCAAACGAAATTAAATCCGCCTTGTATTTCCACAGGACTTTTTCTGAAATCCCGCCGGGAATTTGTCTTCCGATTTCATCAATGGCATTTTTTCCGTGCGACTCGCACAGATCTCACAACTATACAGACTGCGACCTGCCTCCTAAGACTGGAGGCCGCGTGGCTGCCAAGATACGGGGACCAGTGAAGATTTCAAAAAAAAAATCACTGAGAGTAAAAATCAACACGAGAGGTAGCGTGCTCGGCCTCAGACTGCCAGGGCTCGAATCTTGAATCCTTTGTCAGGATGGCAGTATCATCTCATTCATCTCACAATCCTGGCCCAGATTCACCTGGCCCAATTTAGCCTATATGTGCACAAAGGTGGCCTAAAACCACATTCATTTCATTTCCCACAAAATGCATAGTACATAGTCATTGTTAAGTTTTACGGCACTTGTCTTTGTCACACGCCAGCGTTGACAGGATTGGAACCTCCTGCACTTAGACAGAGAGGTGGGACCACCATGGCAGATAATCTAGCTCAGCTAGGAAATATCATTTTCTGAAATTAACATTATTATTCACATTATATACCACACTCCCTTAAAGGCTATCGTCAAAGTGATTAAAACGTTTGGTCATTGTTGATGGTCATAACATTTTTAAATCTTAACGTTTCGAATTTTTTCACGACATGTATTACGTGTGCAAATGTGATACAAGAAGTGGAAGAAGGTCTATAATCATCCCGGCAAACACGACACGTTGAGTAGTTACTGCCTACGACGCTGGCCCAGCATCAAACAGAAAATGGAGCAAAATTGTGCTTGCTGGGATGCTCGTTGTGATAAGTGATCTTGTCACACCGGTTACTAGGTTCGATTCCTGCTGCTCATTTCAACATTATAGTAGTTTATTAGACGTGGCATCACAGACACCATCCTTCGTATTTGTGTGATGTATTTATAATCGTGTAATCCTTAATAATAAAAGAATGTAATTACTAGGATTCACGTGTTTGTGCGAACAGATAAACATATAATGTATGTTTGAATGAGTTGATTGTGAATAAATGAATGAGTAGGCCTATGGTATGACGTGATGCAACAATACTTAATTCGTATGGAAGCATAGGCCTGTGGTATACATTCAGGTATACTTGTCTTGGTGAAACAAAGGATGAAAGAGCCACAGTACCATTAGCTCCCTATTCAGTCTGACCTCGGGATGAAGCACACAGTATTTTAGCAGTATTCTTGTCACAGAATATATTCATGATAATCTGACCATACGTGTAGATTAAACGCATGGTGAACCCATATATTTATCATCCCCGGAAAGAACACAAAAATGTATTAAAACGAACGAACGAACGAACGAACGAACGAACGAACGAACGAACGAACGAATGAGTGAATTAATGAATATGTGAGCTAGCGAACGAACGAAAGAACGAAGGAACGAACGAACGAGCGAACGAACGAACGAACAAGCGAACGAACAAACAAACAAACGAACGAACGAACGAACGAACGAACGAACGAGCGAACGAACGAACGAACGAACGAACGAACAAACGAACGAACGAACGAACGAACGAACGAACGAACGAACGAACGAACGAACGAACGAACGAACGAACGAACGAACGAACGAACGAACGAACGAACGAACGAACGAACGAACGAACGAACGAACGAACGAACGAACGAACGAATGAATGTATGAATGAGTGAATGAATAAATGAATACAAAGCTAAAATATTTTCCAATATCTATTTGCTCTAATTCACATGATGATCTATAATGATCGATTCTAGTGTTTACTATTGGATATTTTTGTGACTGTGGTACATGTACATATGGCTTGCACACACTAGGCCCTATAATATTTTTATGATATTTTTATTTTTACAATATTTGCATAATATATTTTGTGGATATAAAAAGAAAATGATCATCATTATCGCGACCTGCGCGCTGATACACTCGCAACTAAGATCTTATACAACGACGTGAGTCTTCCATAAAAAATGACACATATTATTTAAAGTGGGCACAGTATTCCTCCATATACTCCAGCAAGCAAAAAAACCCATTTGTATAACATTTGCACAACGTCGGCCCAACGTCTTCGCCGTTGGTCCAACATTGTACAAATGTTATAGAAATGTTTGTGTTTGCTGGGACGAGATCTAGAAGTGGGCGTGGTACCAGCAGCACTTATTTTTTACATTTAATTTTTTTGGGCGAGATGTGTTGGTGTCACACGATGGATAAAAAACAGCAATTATTGTACCAAATCCGCTTATGGATGAGTCATATTTTCATTTCTGGTCAAAATACTTTCATGTAGCAATGTTCAATGTCAGTTTTTTACCAATGGTGATACATGGCTACGGGACGCTCCGACAAGGGCAAGAATCGTGCTTTCTGCACATAGGGGATTAAATTGTAAAATATATACTATTAAATTACTTCTATAACGCTCAATTCTCACACGCAATATGTACACGGTGAAACCCAAATGCACAACAACCAAACTCTTCATCCAGCTAGATGGTAGTCCGGGTGGGAAGAGAAGATCGTACTCATGTCAAGCGACAATCAGGAAGGTCTAAGAAACGCTATTCAGAGCCTTTCTGAAAACACCAACTGACTGCGTATCACAGGATTGCGGATGTGCCCAACCAGTAAACATAAAACTTTTTGTATAGCATTTATACAATGTTGGACCAACGTCGAAGACGTTGGTACGAAGTTGTATATATGTTATACAAATGTTTTGTGTTTACTGGACAGGGAGTCCATCCCATCACCGTGGAGCAACAAGAAGGATATAGCCATAATATTCGCCCTTTTGGAATCAACCTGTAAACGAGCATGCTAAATTTGAAATCCATTTTATCATGGATTTGATAGTCAATCAGTGCAAGTATTTTAGGATATGAGTGGCTCACATAAAATGTATCCCATAAAATAAGTCGACGTGCAGGGTTTTTGTTTCTGATGTTTACACCCCAATTGCTCACATGTAAAAGGGGTGTCTTAATGTGTTTTCAATATTAGATAAAAGTGTCATTCTTATTTCAGTCGTGTCATATTTTTATTTCATTTGATATAACACAATGTTAGAATTTTAGACGGTAGAAGTTCCGTGGAAAATGTTCTATTCGTAAATCAACTTGCGTCTATATTTTTTGTACAATGATATGACATTTCCTAATATGAGAATGACCTATCTTCATTTATTCTGAGTTGCATATGGACGCAGTCGACATGGAATGTCTTGGACAAACCCGATTTACAAACCCAGCAAACATAACACTCTGTGCTGGTATAATGCTGGGCCAACGTCGCACACGCTGGTCCACCACTGAACCACAACTGGGGGCGACGCTGCCCCAACATTGGCCCAACATTGGGTATTGTCTGTTGTTTACTGTGTCAGCTCCTCGTTTTTGCTGGACACCCCAAGGTGGACCAAACCACACAGAACGGGCAGGATGTGTGGACCAGGCCATTAGCTGCACGCTAGCTTAACATTCTGCCTCCTGCACTGTCACCAAATTCATCTGAGATTCCTGTTTCCTGTTTCCCAGCAGGCACGGACGCTGGTCCCGTGCCTGCTGAGTTATGTGGATAGCCACCATAATAATTATACTAGTATATAACCGATAATTAAATTTGCATTAGGAGCATAATGATAATGATATTTTTATGTTTCATGTATGCCCATACGTGGGTCAAAATTATCTGAATGTAAGAAGACGGCAAACGACTGCGCTGTGACATTTACCAATATGCCCGTAGTTATTTGTTTAAATTCAAATAGTTAACAGTTATCGCCATCAACCCTATGAACAGGCTGATAAATACAATAGAAAGTATTGCAACTCTCAAAGGATATCTTCTTTTAAAAAATAAAGATCCCCTTGGAACACCTCAGTGGTCAGGCAAAGGAGCGTGCGTGGTCAGTGTGGCGTTAACCCTTACAGCGCGGGGATCGACTTTAGACGTCAGAATCTGACGTCTGCAGACGTCAGATTCTGACGTCTAAAGTCAATCCCCGCACTGTAAGACCAGTAACATAGGTATTTAAATTAAGCGGAAAGAGCTAACTAAGACATTAATGATGATTTCAAATTGAACAACCCTTTGATCTCCATGGTTTATGCTAAGGTATTTCAGCGCCTGAATGGTTAATCAGTGTAAATGGGGCAGAAGACTGCCCTGCAGACTCCACACCAGGCCGCCATTATACAGCAGGCGACCTGAACAGGTATCAGCAATTACACGGACTGCCCAGCAAACACGAGACGTTTACCCAAGGCTGGGTCAATGCTGGGTAAACGTCACACACGTTGGGCCTGCATTGACCCAACCTTGGGTATATGTCTTGATAGGCATCATATGAAAGATGCTCGCTGTCAGTTTTTATTCAAGTGTTTTTTTCCGCAGCGCTTACCATGCGTTGTTTGACTATGTGATAAAGTGGTATATTATAGCAAGGAGTGTGTGAAGAGTATTTGAACTATGCAATGGTTTCGATGATGAATTTCATTTCTTGTTTACATGCTCACGTCTTATCATTTGAATATTTAATGAATGTGAAAAGCACCATACGGCTGGTGAATTTATGAAAATATAAAAAAATTATAATGAATACATTCTGATTCACACTCGTTGTATAGGTATTACGAATAGTACCATAAAATAAATGACCTAATTAATCCTGTATAAATACTGTATTATAATGCTTATTTGTCACCACCTGTGACTATTCATGTCACATATAATTTTGCGTTGCATCTGTCAAAAATTTTCTTCATTTGAACCATATTGTTGACAATACGTGGAATACATTCATTATAATATTATTGTTATTCATTGCATGTGAAGTGACACATCGTAACATATTTTATATAGCCAGAATGAACAAAATTAAAACATTTCAATTTTAAAAGATTGCACTTTTTTTCGGATGGGTATTGCCCTTTCTTGGACTAGAAGCTTACGGAAGTTGTACTTGGATCATAGAGACCAATAAAAACACATTCAAACACTGTACTTTATAATTAAAAGTTGTACTACCGAGAAATGTTATTCTCTGTGGATTATATTGAAATCAGCTATAGATACATCGTATTTTATATAGGCGGTGTTTCTAATTAAACACCTCAAATAATTATATCGGTAATAATGATTAATTGGTCTTTCCCTGGCAAATTATTCGTATTCATTTATTTTTCAGTCGGTGCTAATTAATAAATATTTAGCTTGTATCATCTTTTTAAATTTAACCCTTTAACCGCCGGTGCCGCATATCTTCGAGTTTTCCTTTTTTATTGCCACATTAAGTACCACCTATTAAACATGTTAAAGATAAAATGTGACATCAATCGGCAATATTTGAAAAGAGTTGACCTCCATTTTGTCAAATCTTAATAATTTTCACTCACCTGAAGTTGTGGATCGCGTCAGCGAGACACAACTTCAAGTAGGTGAAAATTCAGATTGAATAATTTGGCGGTTGAAGGGCTAACAGTTAAAGTTACAGTACTTGTATTACATGCATGTACTCTTATGCTCGGAGTCAACTGTCTTTTCAACTGAGCTATTCGGACACGTTATAATAATGAACTACATCAAAATAAAAAGTAATCAAATATGATATTTAGTGATATTTACTAATACTTTATTCTTGGCAATTATACTGAACTGTGTGTACCCTGTCGGAAAATGTTAGCTCTGAATATAGCAAATGTAATTGACGAACCAACCAAGTAAGATAATGGATGTGTCGCGTCGTCTAAACATTTAGTCAGTAGTACCAAGTTTTAACAGCTGGAACATAACATACACGTCTAACTTTGATCGTTTGGCTCATATGACGACATATGTAGCCTAAGTTGTTTATTTAATCGTTATCCCATGTTGCATGAAAATAATTATAATGACTAAATTGCAAACAATTATTACAATAACTTTCGAAGATGTGTGACCTGTTTTCCTTGGCTCAAACTGTATATTAGTATTTACTGTAGTATTCACTCAGTCAGGGTTGGATTAGCGTGTTGAGATATTAATGATGTACCGTCATTCTCTGAGAGTCATGGATAGATCAGCGTGTTGAGCTGAGTCATGGATTCATCATCGTATTGAGCTGAGGCATGGATATATCAGCGTGTTGAGCTGAGTCATGGATAGATCAGCGTGTTGAGCTGAGTCATGGATAGATCAGCGTGTTGAGCTGAGTCATGGATAGATCAGCGTGTTGAGCTGAGTCAGCGTGTTCAGCTGGTAATGAAATACATGTGTTCACGCGGTGTTAAATTATTGAACGGCCTAATATAATAAGTAATACACCTTTCTTCCTCATGCATTCACGGTCATATATATTATCAGGCGACAGAGGTAGCTTTATTTAGTCTAGAAAATTCCACCGATTTTTCATTGTCTAGATAACGAATTAACAATTAAGTATATGTTGGGTTAATATCATGTGACTGTTGTTAATGGTGTATGGTAAGTGCGAAAAAAAGAGAGAACCTGGTAATGGTTGATCATTTAATATTTTTTTCCACTTCTGTTTTCTATTCATTACTTATTACGGTATTGACACGATCCGCGCTATTCATACAGATGACACGATAAACAATCACCAGATGTTATCACTTGGCTCATTTGCAGTGGCGGATCCAGAATGTGCAAAACAACATTTTGGCCGAAAAAAGGGGTGTTAGCTTCACTTTATTTCCAAAAATGCATGAAAATTCAATATTTTCCCTAATAAGGGGGGGGGGGCGCACGCCGGCTACGCCCGATGCTGGATCCGCCATTGATTTGTGTAATAATTCAAAACAGTATCATTATATTATTGACTATTCATTTCCAGCATCTAGTAACCTCTACACCTCCACGTATAGGGTGTTTATATTGGTTAGGTGATAAATGATGGGGGTGGTGATAGTGGTACCAAACATTTGCAAACGATAAAAAATGAAAAATACACAATGAACATCACAACTGTGCTTACCTACAGTTTAGGTCCGTCTTTATATCGTTTTTGCTGTTCAAATGCTCAATTCGTAAACCAAGAACTTCAGGTTTGAGCCACCGATTGTAATGAGAGGCTCAAATCCAGCTTGGGGCAATTAGGTAAGGAGTATTGTACCCAGAGGGAGGAGGGCTGGGCGACCCCCCTCAAACTAATAATCTTGTTATTCTTGACATAGTGAGGTAATACAATTTTGGTTCAATCGTCCCCCGCCCCACACCGATTGAACCTATTATGATGAAATACCCCAGGTCCAGACTTGAGGACTAGCCTGTTTAACAGACATAATATGGTTCCGCCCGGAGGTGGGACGAAATGGAGGCTTCAGAGGTAAATTATCGTATTGAGTAGGTATATAGATAAAACCCAATGTAGCCTACACACTCGAAGTTCAAATCAGCATGGTCATATTAGTCAATAATAATGGGAACGTCGCCCATTCCCGTGTTAGAGGTTATCAATGAGAGATGAGTTTCCAGAGCAGAGCCTGACATTGTCACACACACAAACAGCACAGAGACACACGCAATTGCCATCGATTTTTTTCTTTTTCGTCATACTATCATCGTTTACAATAGGCACCCACTTAACTATGCACTGTTGATTGAAATGGCCTACACAAGTGAAAACTATTATACGGTCCAGTTGGCAATATGGCCATTGAAAGTAGATGCATCTATTTCTATAGTCTGGCTGGATAATTTAGTCCACAAACCATTACATGTCAAAGGGTCTTATCAGTGCATAGTGTTTGTTTGTTAGATCGTCTCTTCACCAAACACACTCATACCGTATATATCACTGTGTCGACAGATACAACAGTCTGCATTAGAAGGGTTTTTTACGGTTTAGTGAACAGAAATGGTTCTACTGTAGAATCAGTTTTTATTTTACTTAAAGTCAAAATCTATCATGAAAATAACGTTTTTCTTAGAGCTCACCCCCAAAAACAACTTCGTTGAGAAATGTTGAGCAGATACATCTGAAAATCGATGCACGAGACAAGATATAAGTATTTCAACTCTCTGGGTGATACGTGATTGAAGCAAATTCACATATATAAGTAACTAATATGTTACTGACATTTTATCATAAACTATTTTCTATCGTTTATTAGTTGTACTAATTCATTCCATGGGCCATTTTCATATAAAATTTACTTAAAAGTAGGGCGTAACTTATTGTAATGTGCAGGTATTGTCACCACATAAATCCGATTTTAAAGGTCAAACATGACAAACATAATGTTGGCATGATGTTGGTTTACGTAAATGGAGATCCACCATGAATGCGAACGATTCAATTCAACAACGTATTTTTGACAAAAACAGTTCTTATTACTTACGTGCGATATGGGCACTACAACCCATATTCCGACATTGTGCTCAGTGACCGTTAGGAATGGGATGGCGTTGTACTGTTGGACAGAGTGCCCCGTAAGCACAAAAAAATTGTATAACATTTATACAACGTCGGCCCAACGTCTTCGACGTTGGTCCAACTTTGTATAAATGTTATACGAATGTTTTGTGTTTGCTGGGTGGTGCACCCTTTACTTCCCTTGAATTCCTCAGACACTCTCACGTGGCTCAGATACAGGAAATTGTGCCGTATTAATTATTAAGCCTTCCTTCCTACTACGTCTTTGTGGAGCAGCGCAGTGAGTAGTTATCAGAGTAGACAATCCCAAACACGCGTACACAGATCTTGGCCTTGCGATTGGTTGAAATTACAATCTCGTCCAATGAGAAGGCTATGAGCTAGGTCAGTCTGTTTGAGCATAGCGATCCCGGTGTGTGGATAGTGCAGCACCACGCTGCGCTATCTAGTTCAATGTAACCTTAACCTTGACAATAAATGACTGATATTGTACTAACATCACACTGAAGACTTCTACAGACGTTCCTTACACGCAACCCAGTAAAAACGAAACATTTGTAAAGTATTTATACAACGTCGGCCCAACGTCTTCGACGTTGGTCAAACATTATACAAATGTTATACAAATATTTTTGTGCTTACTGGGAAAATACAGTTCAATGCCAAAATACAAATGAATGTGTAGCATACCTCACTATCCCAGGTTTCGTTTTTTTTATACGAATGATGACATTCCAATTATCGGTATACATATTTTCATGTTGAAATGAAACAGATGTTGTCGACATGCATTCAAAATTAATATCATAGGCTATATTTTATAATATTATAAAATCGTATACGACTAAACTAACTGAATAACAATAATACTTCTTACATGCCGAGTTGATGGCTGTACAATGGGCATTTTTTTCGACCAGAAACATATTTTGCAAGTGTTCAACATCTTACAATTCAACTTTATTAACAGGAAACACAAATCTTCGACTCGATGTTGGTGAAATGTTGTTTGGACGTATGTGACAATGGCCCAACAGGCTGAGCTCGTTGCCTACGATATATAATCAAGATAAAACTATTATGGCTAACCAAATATTGCTAATTATTATTGTGTGCGACGCTATATATATGTTTTTATAGCTCGCACGACAGTTAATGTTACGGTGCATGACATAAACAATATCTTTTAGAGTCAAAACATCACACTACATGTATGATTGACCCTTGTCCTGCCGTGTTGTGATTTTGTATTTTTCATTCATTAGAAGCTGGAATTGCTAACGCAATTTCAAACTTTAAGTTATGAGAAATATTTCTATTTATGAAATATACACGTCTCCCTAATTATGCTAAGTTGACATTTTGATTTACTGAGCTTCTGTCACAAACTACTTCACCAATAGCAATGGCATGTTTTCTTTAGCCTTAAACTTGCTAGAACCATATGTATATATGGGAGGACACGGGATAACCCTTGCCTGCTAAATCACAGCAATAGTCGTTTTTAATCCGTTTTATTAGCCTATTAAACCGCTGGTATTCGGAATGAAATCACTCTTTAAACAGCAAAATTTGTAAATGTCTGGTCTCAAATTAGACAAATATGAGTAATTTTCAACCACTTGAGGTTGTGGATCGCGGTAGCGAGACACAACCTCAAGTGGTTTTAAAATTTAAATAAATTAGCAGGCAAAGGGTTAACATTTACTTGGAATCAGACGTGTTACCTGATCAGATGGTTTTATACAATGAGAGATACTGTGGTTCTACAGGACGACGCCGACCCAACACTGAACCAGCATCGCATGTGATCCAGGTGTCCACGTTCATCACGGATCATTTCCTGGAGGTGTATTTGAGTATTTGATGGAGGTGCTTGCCCCGTGATGAGATTGCTTCACCGCATTTCCGCCACCTGATCCCGATTATGACAGAAATCCACTGAGGCGATGGACTAACCATTGCCGGATCAATGTTGGGCCAGCGTCGTACACGCTGGACCAGCATTGATTCAGCAATCGGACAGGCTGAATGCTGCTGGAGCAGCTGATATGCTGGTATTAATCATACATCAGCCATTGATACAATAATTGCAAAATCTCTTTCGTGGTGAAGAACAAATATCTTCGCCACCCCCTTAGAAATAGAAAATTTTTATAAATGGTAATAATAAACAACAAACTGTAGTTGAAAACAAAGCAATATAATTGTTAAGGAGGCAGGAGGAACAAGGTACATTGTAGGTGAAACTCTAAAATTGATTGTATCGTAATATCCAAACAATAGTGGAAGATGCCAACTCAGGTTTATGATGGTCAGTGACCCGGAATTGTCATTGCATCGATGATTCGTTTTTTTCCAAAGATGTCAACGACCGCGAGATTATTCATTAATGGGTTTTTATTGCATTTAGTATCTTCTGATCCTATCCGACGTCTCATGAAACAATACCTCTTGAATGGTGTATGAATGATGGCCCCGACAGCCAAGACGTTAAACGATAAAACATGGCATAGAACATTTAACAGATTAGCTCGTCTGTGGAATAATTATTTGGTAGAATTCACGTTTGCATAATTTTAACATTCATAACCGTTGCGATTGTATGTTGCTGCTCATGCCCAGCCATGATGTGTTTTACACCTATGTAGCTTTTTAATGCTAGATCCATTTTGAGTTTGCTTGCATTAAAAATAGTTTTTTCACAGCCCAACCAAGTCACTATTAATGTGTATTGTATTAGAAAATTAGCAATTTAAAAAAATATATATAAGCCCAGAACTTCAAATATTGTTCAAAATCTTATTTAAAAGAAAGAAATAAAAGAGAACTTCGATGTAAAATCTTCAGCGGTGATGCTACCCTGACGATCAGGGTTCGCATCTCATCATGAAAGAGCTTACCCGGTAGGGAGAGCTGTGGCCTTAAAGTTCACATATACTTATTCCGTTTGATTTAATATGTGCAGAGATGACCTGGTTTCGGGCGTCTGTGTATAAAAACATTACCCCAGAGAATATATCGGGACGTCAAAAAGTAATCAGTCTGTCACACCTCCTGGTGTAGATGCCGGGATGATAATGCTTATCTTCCATGCATTGTTCAGCGTACAGAGGTAGTGTTCTAGCAGGTGATTGTAGATCCTCATCGTCTACAATTAGATGGTAGCGCCTCTGTGTCCCGGTCTGGTAATAATAGAAGGCAGGTGTTTGTGATGTGGAGCCTGAAGCAGTCCATGGTATGGATAACATCCACCCCCCCCCCCCCCCCCTAGAATCTTTCCAAACAAATACGAGGCGTTGACCGATCACATGTTGTTTTAATGGCCGGCCAGCGCCGTAAGTGTTTAGTGTGCTATCTAACATTAAGCATTTAAAGCGCTGAATTATTTTTGTATAAATCTTGGAGACAAAAGGGTTTTTTTCAATTTGAAATCATCATTAATGTCTTAGTTAGTTCTTTCCGCCTTATTTGAATACATATGTTATGGGTCATTATAAGTATGTTTACTCCTACAGTTTGGGGTTCGACTTTAGACGTCAGAATCTGACGTCTACAGACGTCAGATTCTGACGTCTATAGCCGATCCCCACGCTGTTGACATTGCATATATAAAAGTAGATGATTGTGAAAAGAATTGTTAGTCATTTTTTTATTGTTGTCGATGTCTGTATTCAGAGCAAACCAGGTAAATATTTGAATTTTTTGTTTCAACATTTTCTAAATAATAATTTGCAAGTCGTTTGAATTTTTTGTTTTGCAAATTTAGCAGTTGTCCAATTGATATTACTCATGATTCGAATGTGAAGTATCTCATCTGATTATTTGTATGATGTCGTAATTAGGATTGGGGATTACAAATTAAAGCAGTCATTTCGCTTCGCTGATTCATAATATTTACTTCTGAGGTTCCCCACTCTTTAGAACACTGACCATGCAGCGCATGCGGATGGGCCTACAACTTGCGTTCAGCGAATTGTAACAATCCACTAGTGACCTACTTTAGGATTTTCCTGTTTACATTTCCTTTTATATTTATATGAGCAATGGAAATCACAGCGGTTCAACGAATAAATCACTGGTATTGTCTATTCCTTATAATCAGATCAGTGATTGGTGGATATGGGGACCTAGACCAATCACTGTGTTGAGATTTGTGTGATACTCTTAGAGACTCCATGATGCTGGTATTCTTCACCTTGGTGTCTGTGTATCAAATGGAGTAACACTCCTATGCAAAGACAAAAGGCAGTAACTGCTTACTTTTCAAGTAAGCAGTTTCTACCTTTTGGCTTTGCACGGCAGATTACAGACCTCCTGTCTGGAGTGCTCAGAAGACAAACACAGACCGTTCATGTTTACTTTGTTAGACATCCTCTATAAACAGCTTCAATTTATCTCCAAACACCTGTCTAACAATTACGTAACAAAAAATTGAATGACAAGTCCATTTTTAGAAGTATTCACTTAATTAGTAGGTTTTTAATCCTGATCATATATAGTGTAAGCTATGTAGACTTACATATAATTCGTCCCCCTGGATATGAAAGGGTGTATCTGCCACTTTAAAAAGTGACAGATACACCCTTTCATATCCAAGGGGACGATTTATGGAGCTGTCCCGGGAAAATAACGAATATCGAATTGACCTGTGTTTAACAGTAAGCCCATATCACTGTGACATTATTTTTAAGACATATCCCTTGTTAATATTATTTACGTTGTTTCCATATATATCGGTCTACAACAAACAAGACGTTCAGCAAATGTTGGCTTAATACTGGCACAACGTCTTGGACGCTGACCCAACATTAAACATTGGTTCACTGTCTCGTGCTTGCTCCAGGCCTGGTTCTCTAGACCTGGAGGTTAGGATACAGACCACGTCGATGATCTGTTTATTTGACCTGTTATCTTCTCTAAACTTTACTTATAATTCACTGTAAACACACACAGCAATAAGTAATATTTCACGTGGGAATTGATTCACGCTTTTATAGCTCCCAACGTATCATACAACATTTATATAATTATATAGTGAAATGTTACATTATTCGAACCAATAATTCCAAAATTTTAAATTATATAGGGCCTACCACTACATGCAGGACGGTTTTCATTTTACAGACACAGAACTACTTAGAAATTATTTCATGATTATGTATCTGCAAACGTTTCTAAGTGACACCATACATCACGAGCCATAAATGGTAATACCAGTGATATGCAAACAGCGTGTGAAGTGGAAAAGCAAAGAGATGTATGACATTAATTATACACTATGATTAATATTACACAGTTATGTACCATTATTATATTTTCAGTCGACAGATGACTTTGGCCAAACGCTGACCTAAATTGATCTATAAGGCAGCACTGGGTGAACATCCCGTTTCAGCATGGCATATATTCATAAGACCGTTATCGATTATGAATGTATAAATCATATCCCATCGGAAGCTCGCCCACCGCATCGGTATTCAGGTTTAAAAAAAATAATGTTTTTTATCTACCAACTCGTGAAGATTCAATATTATGGGCAGCTTCCGTGACAGAGAGGTGGCGTGCTCGGCGTGAAATCGCCAGGGTTCAAATCTTGTGTCTGGAGGGCAGTGTCACTTGATTCATCTCACCATACTCAAAAGTTCTCCTTGTCGAGCTTGTCCATGCAGCATTTGCACAAGTGGCCTAAACCTTCATTCATTCATTCATTCATTCATTCATTCATTCATTCATTCATTCATTCATTCATTCATTCATTCATTCATTCATTCATTCATTCATTCATTCATTCATTTATTCATTTATTCATTCATTCATTCATTTCTGAAATAGTCATCAGTTTTCGTCAAAACATGCTAACAGCGGACTTGTGAGAATTGATTGTTAAGCTGTACAGTATTAAACTGTGAAGGCTGGCGACACTGGCTACTTCACGCGGTGGGCAGAAGACCAGCTAATTGTGGCATAACTGAGTGTCTGGCAAATGCAGAGTGACATTTAAAATAACGGCACGCGAGTTTGATCTCGTGATATCTCACGATCTGTCTCCGTTAATTTAACAAGACTAGTTAATAATCGCTTCATCTCAAGTCAAACACCCTCAGGCCGGCATAAAACATGGGAGGAACGTTTGATTGAAGAGATGATTTTCTTTCCAGTCACACTTTAGTCAGAAAGTGGCATTATGTCACACAGGCAGGAAATGGAATAAATCCGGCTTTAGGCCACCTTTGTGCACATATAGGATAAACTGGGCCAGGAGAACCTCCTGAGGATGGTGAGATGAATGAGATGACACTGTGATCCAGAAACAGGATTCGGAATCCGAGCTCGGGCGGTCTGAGGCCGAGCACACTACCTCCCGGTCACGGAGGCTCCCCACAATACTGAGTTTTACACGTGGATGGGGAAGAAACATTTTTGTTTCTTTCAAACCGCCGAGACCGGGAACCGAGCCCCGAACTCTGGCGTGAAAGGCAGCGGTGCTAACCACTGCCCTAGGGCCCCCGCCCCACACAGGCAGTGGGTGGTTCTGTTTGTGAGCCCGCAAACACGAGACATTCACCCAATGCTGTTTCATTGTTGGCCCACCGTTAACGACGCTAGGCTAACATTAAAATAGCATTAGTGTTTACTGGGCGCGAACCATTCTCTGTCAATGGTCATCTCATGTGTTTACTTTGATTTGCCCTGGGATATGTTTTTCTACATCCCATCAGTATTTAAAAGTGGAATAAAGTTGATCCGCAAACTATCACGCAACAGTATTAGAGAATAGCACGCAATGCGGTGTTTCTTTTCTTTAAAGTCCCTAGATAAAAAACAGCGATGGAGGGAATGAATAGAACCCCAAGAAAAGAACTGGAAGAAAAGAAAAAATAGGTAACATGACGCCCAAATGAAAAGTATTGATCTATCTTATTACACGTACAAAAATGTGTTTATATTGTGTATATTGAGATGTGCGTAATTGATCTATTTTCGCAAGTTTCGTGTAAAAGAAAACATGGCAGGATATATTTTGTAAATAAAAAGAAGAAACTATTATCAAGAGGATATTTAGCTTCGAAAAACAGTACATTACCGTGAGTTCGCCAATGTTATAGGGGCTAATATTGATGGACTAACAGAATTGGTGAGTTTGAGTGATACGGCCACTCAGCTATGTGCGGAAGTTCAGCTGAGCTTTTACGTTGATTGGCTCCGGCAGCTCTAAACATTCTGAACTCTAGGAAGTATCTCATGATGAAAATATACGGTTGCAAACTGACAGAATATTTAAATAACTACTTTAAAATAGCAGCTTGCTGAACTGAAGACTTCACATGATCACATTATTATATCTCACCTTAGATCTCGAAACGTTATATAATTGTATTACTAAATTTTCAGTGTTTGTATTTCAAGACAACGTTGGTTATGGAAGTACTCATATAACATAAAAAAATAAGAAAACATACCGTAATGGAGTGACGATATCGCTCTGAAAAAAGATAACGTAACCCAAGAAACGGCATAATGAAATTATTTAATTCAAACAAACATGTGCAGGACACATAAAACTGACTTTCTAAAAGAATGAATGAATGAATGAATGAATGAATGAATGAATGAATGAATGAATGAATGAATGAATGAATTAATGAATTAATGAATCAATGAATTATTGAATTAATGAATTAATGAATGAATGCTACAATATTTAAATCAGATATATACTTCATCGCGTCAGAGTTGGAGCGGAATTCCACGGAGCCTTTGATGTGGGGGTTGTGTTATATTGTGTACATTCATCCCGGTCAGCTGATGACCGCTGTAAATCATCCGGTCAATGAATTCCAAGTTGTAAATGTGATGATCCCAACGACACCCTGCAGCAGGCAGCCAAACAGTGTCTCATAAATGATGGTTATTTCATCAGAACCAAAGCAAGTACCCAGCCCAACATTAAATCGACATTGGTTTAACGTATCGTATTTGCTGGGATAGGCCTACTCGCATTTATCAACAGTTGAAAATGACGTACAATACCTATAGCAATAACCTGTCCCGATTTATATCAACGTCAATTGTCAAGTGTGATCCGTCGATCAGACATAGACATAACTAAAAATCCATCGTTTAGGGTACTACATTTTAGCATTCTAACAATAAATAGTATCTTGACGGGAAACTGAAGGAAATTATGGCGGCCAAGCAAATCACACTCAGATAAAAAAAATTAAACAATTGTCTCAAATGTTTGATTTCTACTTTCATAACAAACAAAAGTTGCTAATTCTACCGAAATATTACCTGAGAGTGCAGAGCCCGAAATGCAATATCTCTGTATTATTATGCACAACATGATAAACATGATCACGTCCAACTACGGACCACAATGAGCAACAGTTGAATCTCCCAGTCTCGATGGTTCAATAGACAAAGCATTTGACTGCTTGCCACACAGAATACCATGACCTCTCACCACACATATTATCCCTCCATAGACTTACATGTATTATGACCCAAACGCTCAGGCATCCCAACACTCTTGAAGGGGAGAAATATAAATAAATTTATAAATCATTTTAACCGTCAGACTGTTCTTTTTTAATATGAAAAATAAAAAAGGTGTGTGAACCTGCATGTTTTTTTTGTATTTTGTCGACAAAAAAATGCCCCATCTACCCTAAAACACATAAACGACATCAAGTGGCTATGGTATGGACCTTTTTACTGACAGGGTGGGGACTTCATGTTATCTTTACCTTTTTCTAATTCCATTGCTTTTGCATCACAAAATAGATTCAAATTGATATCAAATGTGTATATATGTACAATTTACCCCCGTGGCTGCTGTAAAGAGGTACATTTTTTTCAAAAGGTCGTAACTCAGTTATTACTTTATAATGATATGCGCGCATACATTGCAAAATTATTTTTGTAAAAAAAATTTCATATAAAAAAATACATTTAATTCTGCATTCACAACAGAAAACGTTGTCCATCTCCGATTTATGAGCAGCAGGCACACAAACACAAATTGAATTTCCCATGATTTTTGCTAAATCTCGAGAAATTAGCCGTTCTCTGTAGTGAACCATAATTTTCTATTTTTCTGAAGCATCTGTATCAAATTAGCTATTTTTTGTGAGATTGAACTTGAAATTAGGCTTTATTTTTTAAGAATAGTGAAGTATGGACATTACACATCACACAAAAATAACAGGTATAATTACCAAATAACAAGAAAATGTCGCGCTTCTGCGGCCACCCATACGATCTGAGACTCTGAGGCCCGATATTATAGACCCTGTGAGGCTGCTGAAGTGTTCTGCCGATTTCTGTGGCCGTCGTGACCTGTCCGTGTCAATTTAGACAATACACATTATCAGTAATGTGATTATATCGATGAGATTATCTTGTTAGTAGACTACCAGCACTTCATGAGATTTAGTTCAGAAGCTATTTTTTTGCTCATCCGTGCATGAATGTATTTTGGTGACTTTAACCAGGCTCATCTGATTTCCATAAGGATGATACAATACTTACTGAAATATGCCGCCGATGAGTGTTTTGTGAAAAAACTTTTCTTGAATACACCTTCGGTGTAAAGTTTCATAAATAGTGTGCCCTCAAAGTTCAAATGCACACGTTATTATATCAAGTGCTTTTACATCACACGCAACAAGAAGCCATACATTAGGTTCAATGACGTCTAGAGTGTTGTACATAATTACGATGTATTACGTCACTCAGCCACATAAAGTATCCCAGATAACACGGGACATTGAAACAATGTTGTTCTAATGTTGGACCAGCGTCGTGGACGGTGGTCCAACATTAGAACAACATTGTTTCAATGTCCCGTGTTCGCTGGGATTACACCATCCACCACGGGAAGTCGAGCCAATGCTGGTTTAAGGTTGGTCCACCGTCTGCGACGCTGGCCCAATCTCAAATCAGTATTTTGTTACAACGTCTTGTGTTAGCTCTGATAGTCACACGATTCATAGCCTGGCTAACTGGGCTAATAGTTCATTAGGCCTCGGTTGATAATGAGTAGTAATTCAGTTATTCCGCTGTACTGTGTCAGGTCCTCGGGGTTGATCTGTACACAGGTTCATGTCCACCATGTTACTTCATGATGTATTCAGAAGATGTGCTAAATGTATCAAATGAGGTGGTAATCGTGTCCAAGTGGTTATAACGCTGCCTGCCCGTCGTTTGTGCACAAACCTGGCCCAAATATAAAGCCTCGTTAAATTAATGCATTCATGCTGAAATTGGAAATAGGCGGCATACTGATTTTCGCCTGAGAAATGCGACAAATTGTTAAAAAGTATCATTATTGACAAAAAGTTTTAACATTACCGACAACAAATATAATAACATGTATGAATGAATTAATGGTACTTTAAGCGACATTTGTGCACACACAGGCAAATCCTGAGGAAGATGAGATGAATCATGAATCAAGGCCTCAAGACTCGAATTGAAATAATTCGAAACGCAACTTTTGTTTCACGAATGCTACCCACAATACTGACCGTTTACGAGTGAACGAAGAATTTTTTTTCTTTAAAGTCTGAATAGCAGAGCGGGGACCAACCCGACAGCTCATTTCATAATAGGTGAAATAGTGTCGCGAGCCGGATTCGAACACAGGACTACAGCTGGGTTGACAGTCGATGCATTTCTTGGTCATGTTTTATACCTCTACCCAGCAAACACGAAACGTTAAACCAATGTTGGATCAGTGTTGGGCCGATTGGTTCAATGTCTCGTGTTTGCTGGGTATCTTTTATCGTTAACCATGCTGCACCAAACAACAATCCCACTCTTGAAGCTTTAACCCTTTCAGCTCTCAAGATGCATTAAAGCATCATTTTACATTTTTGGAAACAGACTTAATTTTCATACAACCAAGGGTTTTAGAATGAAAATTCCCATGAGACTGGTTTACCAATGCACAGTTATTTTCTTTATTTTCTAAACCACGTCAAATCATCTTCATCCACTACAAGTCGAGAATTGCGACAGCAATTCGCGGCTTGTAGTGGATGAAGATGACTATGGTAAATTCAGGCTTGAAAGGGTTAACAGATGAGTCAAATATTGCAAAATTCTCAGAAAATAACTGTGATCTCTACATCGCTCAAGGAGAGGTTTTGCATTAGCTATGCTTTACTGGTGAATAAAATTGTTTTATTTGTGTTTATTGATACAAAGCACAGGTAAATACCACTTTTTAATACACCACATGTGCCCGGAAAGCAAACATCTATAATCATGATAACCTTATCAGATCATTTGATTACTTCCAAAATTGCCCAGTCCATATCCCATAGCCGAGGGATTTTACCTTAGGTACAGGACGGGGTGCTCTGTCCCAATAACCTCGAGACGTTAATCCAATATTGCTTTTAATATTGGATCAGAGTCACAGGCAGTTTTCCAACATGAAGCCATAATTGGGCCGACGTTATGAGTTTGCTTAATGCTGGTGGGGAAAGGAGGGGGGGGGGGGGGGTCATGTGCACTTTGAAAACACAATGGTGAGGCGGTGTGGGCACATTTCATATTTAAACAACTAATTAATAAAAAAAAAGTAATTTTACATGTTTTTATTGACATTAAAACGATATGAGGTTATGGGTGGCGATTGACTTGTCACATTTGAGTGCTAAATACTAACAAAGGGGATCCATACAATCTTTAGTCTGCACAAATCCAACCTAACATGTAAGGACACTGTCACGTCCTATGTTAGCAGGATACAGAAGATTCAATTATCAGTTGATTATACAGCCACGGAGTCTATTAACCTTTTCACTACCATACATGACGGAAATTTCCGTCGTCATTCGTCAATGAACGTAACCATAAAATGACACAAATTTTCGTCAAATATATACTACATTTATGTATTTTTCGTCATTTGAAGCTGGAAATTGCGTTAGCAATTCCAGCTTCAAATGACGAAAAATAGAACTCCTACACCAGTATATCAGGATCCTGGCATGCACCCCGGCCTGGAAGTCAAAGGGTTAACACCATGGTACATGTACAGACAGGGGCAGACAATGGCACACGTGAGCTGACATGCTAAGCATGTGTAAGAACATCGTATTTTTACAAAAAAACGTCGAAAGTGTGTGATCATGATGATGTGTAGGAAGTTTGTTTCCTGCACTTTGCGTTGGGCTATGAGTATTGAGTGAGAATGCATGTGCCCTATGGTCTATAAGGTGCCGCTACCATACAAATAGCCCAGATTAATTTAGCTAGTCGTCTACCTCACGACGTCTTTTTATAGGAGCCTGTTATAATTAGGGAGCTCCTATTAAAAGACCGCAAATAATTTGGCCGAAGAAAGTGCGTAAAAAAATTGCACAAACAATTATTGTTATAAAAATAAAAAGCTGAATGAGTGTCATATGTTTGTGAAATAATTGTGATTTTACAAATTGCATCAATTTAAAAAAACATCCAGGCACGCGTAGTTCAATGAATGTGATCATGTGATGCATTCAGCCCAATGTGGTGTGGTGGGATACTTTCAGCCATGCAAAGTAATAATTTATTATTCACAAAAATGACGATACCAGGTGCACTTGTAAGTATAAAATCCCCAAATGACAAAACTGATCTTCATCTCGCTGCTCTTTTCATTTTTTATGTACTCCGGTGAAACTGAACGTTTTGTTCCACCAAGTAGCTATGATGACATGAAGTAGCTTTTTGTAATAATTATACCAGCATATGAGCCATGTTTAACCCCTTAACCGCTGGTGCCGCATATATTCGGGTTTTCATTTTTTATTATCACATTAAGTACCATATTTTGAACATGTTAAAGATAAAATGTGACATAAATCAGCAATATTTGAAAACAGTTCACCTCCATTTTGTCAAATCTGAATAATTTTCACTCACTTGAAGTTGTGGATCGCGTCAGCGAGACACAACTTCAGGTGGGTGAAAATTGAGATTGAATAATTTAGCGGGTTAAAAGCTCTAAATATGATCCGTGATGATGACAAACAGCAATAAGTGCTTACTTGAAAATTCACTAGTTCCCACTATTTGCATGTCAGAATGTATCTGGATATGTTGACACAGACTCTCTGATGTTACTATATATTATATTGTTATTGATGTCAGTCTCGAACCGAGACGGCAGAACTGCTTTAACCTCGTCACCGCTACGCACGACTAGAATCGTTTTGAAACTGTTTTATTAATAATTTTAGCAGGTTAGATCACAATCATTGGGAATGAAATGATTGTTTAAACATCAAGATTTTTAATTATTTGTGCTGAAATTCAACAAATGTTATGAGTAATTTTCACCCACTTGAAAATGTGAGTCGCGGGTAAAGGGTTAGACGTTCTCCCAATGTTGGTACGATGTTGGGACATTGTCTACGACGCTGGCCCACCATTGTACCAACATTGTGAGAACGTCTCGTGTTTGCTGGGAGGCTGTCTATCAGTCTCACAAGTATACAGTTGAAGTAACCTGTCAAGGACAAGCCAGCATGACGAAGGCCATTATCTTACCAGCATGGCCATGCTGTAACAAATATGTTTTATGTGGCAGTGATGCCTACTTAAAGGCCAAGCACCGCTACTTAATCACTGATAAATAAGTTTATTTTCCAGTATTACGTGGGCTATGTCAACATATGTGACCTGATCTGTCAAAATGAGTCGTAAGTCGCACTTTGATAAACGATGATAGGGCCCCTAAAAGATAAAATGACCTTGATTTGACAGTTTTTAAATTTTTATATAATTTTTTATTTTCATATGATTACTTTCGAATCCTTAAATTATGTGGCAGAGAGGTTGATGTACATTTTGTATTTTTGTTATTAAATATATCTGTTATTTTAATTGTAGTCTCAGTTACAATCAGGGATATTTGTTTTTCTTTACAAATTACCATGGAAACCGTCACTAATAAGTAGGAAATATTGATACAGTGTAAATATCCTGACGATATAAAAGTCTTGCATCTACTTTTGCAGATTAGGGGCCCACCATTCAATCTTCAGAGGGGAGGGCTGGAGTATTTTTAAAATAAATAATTTCGGGCAGACTCTGCCTGAAATAAATATGTACTTTCAAGAACTAATATTATGTAATAAAATTTATCATTTTCAGGGCGCCGCCGAGCCGGGTTGAAATAAATCATTTGTCCGCGACAACCCCCCCCCCCCTGGAGATTGAATGGTGCCCCCCTTAGGAGATGTTAGAACTGGGGTGTACAAATTGCCTTTGAGTTGTGTGATGTGTCATTTTAAAGCTAATTTTGTGTCGGTGCAGGATCTGCTAATATACCAGATCGGGTCACATATTGATACGTCCATTACTGTGTGCTCTGATTTCAACGTATTTTGATAGCTTTCCTTCTTAGTTTTACAATGTTATTGACAACAATTTAACACGTGGTAATAAATTCTTATGTGTCTTAAATCAACTGGGTCACTAAAACCTTAAACTATAAAATTTTATGGTGAAGTTGGATGCGTTGACAAATCCAATAAGTAGGTCTAGCACATGTACAATATGATATAATTATCTGTGATTCCAACCAGCTGAGTATTGACTGATTAATCCGCAAATCATGTTATACAATAGTATTACTTGACAATATGTTATATAATGGCATCACTTCAAATGTCGTCTCTATAAGATTACCATTAGTCATGTGCGAGATTACAGCAGCTCCATGTACTATAGCCATTCATTATGTTCATAAGCAACACCCAGTATTAGTAAAAGTATTTAAACTTAAATTAATTTATTCAAATTTTTAACCACTTGTTTCGCAGTAGCGAGACACAACCTCAAGTGGATTTATTTTACTTATATTGTTGTATATACAAACATTTCGTTCGCAACAACTGCGATTTAATCGGCTAAAAAAGCAGATTAACCCTTAAAGCGCGGGGATCGACTTTAGTCGACAGAATCTGACGTCTGTAGACATCAGATTCTGACGACTAAAGTCGATCCCCGCACTGTAAAAGTAAAAAATATTTCTAACGGTCGTAGACCCATAACATAGGTATTCAAACGAATCGGAGAGAGCTGACTAGGACAGTTATGATGATTTCAAATTGCTTGCGATGTTTTTTTACAAATTAAAGGCGCTTTGAGGGTTAAAAACGAATTCGACTATTGTCGTGATCAGCAGACAAAGGGTTGATATGCTAAAAAATAAATTCACAATATTATACATTGACGCTAACGTATGTACAATGTTTTCATTATTATTTGAACACTGTGGTTTGCGTGTGGTTGTGTTTCGCCCCTGAGCTCGGGCCCCCTATGATTTAAACGCTATTGCATTAGCCATTAATGTATTCATGTAGTTATTCTGATTCATCCATTAATTAATTAATTTAATTATCTATTCATTCACCCATTCGTCGATACATCTATACAATCATTCTATCGTGGACCAAATCTGGATCACGGGTCTTTTGAAACGCACAGCTCTCTACACTGCAGACTGAGAACACAAACAGTTAATGGGATCCCTTGGAAGTAATATATTATATCATTAATTAATTAAAGGGAAGGTGTGCATCCTCTTATTAATTATCTGAAATGCCAGGACTCCACGAATAACCAAATATGCACCAACTCACACAATTATTTCAAGTGATATCTGGCTGGGGAAATAAGGGAATGATGTATCACATGCAACAGCTCGTAATCTAAATAGTCTTGCTTGGAATTCTACACTGCGTAATACATCATTGTCTTCTATTACATAGTAATACAATGCAAAAGCGAAAGTGAAATTAAGCTGGCTCACTGACTCGCTACATAATCCTCTTATGTCTATGCTTATACGAGAATTTTATAGAAGACGTACACCAGCCTTTCATGTAATTATATATATAAAGACTGAATACAAATCAACTATTATTGAAAATGCTTAGCATAGTTCACTTAGTTAAACTATTTCTCCTTTCAATTTTTTTATTAAATTGATAAAATATATGTATATTTCTTTTACAGTAAAATATTAAATAACAAATATATTCAGCTCATTGTTTTTAATTTAAATGACGAGCCCCTTCTATTAAAACTATGTTTCCCTTTTTTTGTTCTCTATAATATCATAATTAAATAACCACAATCATGGCGTGATGTCTAAAAGTGTATTATTTAAGAGATGTTTTCTTCGAATAGTGTTTCTCGATGGTAATAGGGATAATAAAAATGATGGTATTAGCTTAACGTTTCAGCATAACTCTGAATCTTGCCATGGTGAGCGTGGTCATTTCATTTACATATTCTATTATACATAGAAGGCTTCCGTTGTTTGTCACCAAATTTACCAGTCCCACCAATAATGTCATTCGCTTGATAGTTTGCTCAGAGAAGAATAAACTGGTTAGATCAAGACGCTGGGGAAATGACTTACTAAACTTTGATCATATAATCATATAATACGATCATACAATACCCTATACAATACAATATAAAGACATATTAACACATTGATTTCAATTAATATGGTGATGCCTGTATTATACATCTACATACTTATGCCGCCTACGTTACTCACATACTCATAGAATCAAATTATATATTTATCAACATCTACGTGTATTAGTACATCTTAGTACATCTTATATGTATGTAACCATGTGTGAGTAAAAACCCAGCAAGCACGAGGCGTTGAACCAATACGACGCTCACCAAACATTAAACCAGCATTGTTTCAACGTTTCGTGTTTGCTGGAAGAAGAGGAAGGGGTAAAGAAGTAACGACGTAAACGATTGCAGGGTAAATACATGTATGTTATTTATTTATTTATTATTATTTATTATTATTATTATTATTATTATTCAACCCTCATTACATCAGCAAATGCATATAAAATTGAAAATGTAATAAAATTGTAAAAGGCAATACTAGTATAGTACAGTAACATACTACACGAAAACAAATACGTTAGTTTAATTGGTCTTTATATTGATTATACTTTATCCATAACCAGATTCAGATATTACTGAAACACGTTGGGTCACAGATTTCTACGCTGGCCCAGCACTGATCCTACGGTCAAAGTTGTATGCTATAACATATCAGCTGACTAGATGTGGTTTGTACCAGATGTGTTTATTGAGTGTGAATGTCATTTTTCTAAAGAAACCATCTAGTACAATTATTTCCGATAATCCATGCATCCCAGTCAGTGTCGTTTGAAGTCACGCATACAACTTTGAAGCTGTGCGTATTCAATACCAGTGTTTCAGAATGAAACACAATGTTAAATGGTTTTCCACTGTACATAAGAAGTCCCAGCAAAACAAAACATTTGTATAACATTTATACAACGTCGGACCAACGTCGAAGACGTTGGTCCGACGTTGTATAAATGTTATACAAATGTGTTGTGTTTGCTGTGAAATTAATTATGTAGACTTCGCAGTGTTACGCGTTTTTACAGCATCCCTGGACACATTTAAATACGCTCGTCAGCTTACATATATAATAACCCAAGAATATCGATTTACATGTGGTTTTTTTCACAAATATCATTCAAACATTGACGGACCTTTTCACACGGCATGGCGATTTATCTATCCATCTAATGTTTTTTCTCATATAAAAACTGTTTTGTCGCTGTAGCGCATTGATATTTATAATTATATATCATTTTCTGTAATAGCATTAGATCATCTGTGACACGCGCTAAACGTAATAGACAGGCAGACAATCTTTACAAAACGCAATTACAACTGTTTTAAAGTTAACTGAGACCACACCAGTTTATAATGCTGGTCGTATCAGAATAAGAGTATGAACATGGTTGGCAATAAGCTACCGAGGGCGGGGCCCCTGGTATAAGTGTTAAGAAAACTCAGGGCGCGTGCGTTCTTCTCTCGCTCGAGCTTTTGAAGAAACTATTTCTCTCCGACACGCTCGCAAAGATTGAGTATTTTGGGGAGCCTCCGTAACCGGAGGTAGCGAGCTCAGCCTCAGACCGTCAGGGATCGAAATTAGATTAATGTGTCTGGCTCAATTTAGCTTATAAGTATGTGCACAAAAGTGGCTAAAAAACATATATCATTCATTCATTCATTCATTCATTCATTCATTCATTCATTCATTCATTCATTCATTCATTCATCCAATCAATCAATCAATCAATCAATCAATCAATCAATCAATCAATCAATCAATCAATCAATCAATCAATCAATCAATCAATCAATCAATCAATCAATCAATCAATCAATCAATCAATCAATCAATCAATCAATCAATCAATCAATCAATCAATCAATCAATCAATCAATCAATCAATCAATCAATCAATCAATCAATCAATCAATCAATCAATCAATCAATCAATCAATCAATCAATCAATCAATCAATCAATCAATCAATCAAACAAACAATAAATAAGCCAACACATCACCAGGTGAAGTAGGCCACACGACGCGGTGATACGACACATTCAACTGAACATGCTGAATGGATACCGTAGTGGAATTTGACTTGACGACATTATTACGTGCTCGGCTCTTGGAATTGGGGTATCCTTACTTTTCTTAAAACTGTTCTTGTGCATAGGGTGTGCAATACATTACTGGGAAATAAATACCTCAGATATCTTTCAATATCGTACAAACAGATAGCAGGCTGAGTCACGTGTGCATCCTTATGCATGTTTGATTAACCCACCAACAAAGTTATCAAGTTATGAACTGCAGATTAAGGTTGAAGACTTAATTCATGTCGTCGGGTTTCTATAAGTGTTACTAAATGTATTGAACTCTTTAGTTATGACACATAGATAGTGGGTCAATATATTCTTAGAAGTTTGTAGGATTGATTGGTTCTTTCAAACATCTTCAAAAAGCGGTTGACCCAGATATTAGGCCTGTGATTGGTCGATATTGCCACCTCGACCAGACTCATACCTAACATCTAGGTCAACCGTTTTAAACATGTTAAAGTTTAGACTATCAGCCATGGTGGCAAGCCACATAATTTTATGCGTTACGAGTCACTGACTTTATCGATGTCTTTAATTTAACATTTAAAGAATTACGATTTAAGCGTACATGGTTAATGTTACATAAAAATGTACATGATTGAATCAATTTGCACATTCTTTGTAATTACAACACTATGTTTTATCGTAAATTTCAGATTTCTTTAATTACAATTACATACATATTGTGTTTGATGCGGGGAAAATAACATATGGTAATAATGTCTTTGCCTATTAAAACTACACACATATTTTGTGGGGATATTTTGTATATAAGAGAAACGTTTTGTTGAATGAGTTTGCCTTTCTGGCATTTTTGTAGATAACGATCGACAGTGAGTGATATCATATACAAAACTATCATTTCACAGGGCATACTAAGACGTAAATAAACCACAAATCCAATTAGAAATTTGTAAAAAAAATAACCCAAAGCATGTATACGAAACCCATTAAACAGCCACCCATAGCGCAGTAGAGCATGTGACTGGTTGGTCTATTTGGAATCCTCTTCGTGTTTCTCCATTACTCTGTATCAAGCTGTGTGCAAACTGGTGAGTGATCCGTGCAAGACACAGCATGCCTCTTTGACTAATGCATTCTGTATCTCTTATGCTTCATTCAGGTTAATACGCGATAGACATGCAGGTAAAACCATTCCAGAGTGTTGACCTCGAAACTCTTCACAGAAAAATAATATTATATTTTACCGTTCTTAGCTCTATGGAAGATACCGAATTAAACTGTAACACCAGTTTTAATTTAGTGGGATACCTCATTGGATTGAAAACGAGCCTTGCTTTGTAGTACTTGTGTCATTCCATTAAGTTCAAAGTGGCAAAAACACTATCACCGTCAGCAAAGTACATCATTTTTGTTTAAAAAAACTAACATAATGGAATAAAACAGAAGCTGCAGTTTTAAATCTTTGCTAAAATGAAGTCATTAAATCCCTTGATATTTTTGTGCGTTAATCTACTATTTCTACTAGATGAGATTCGTTTTTCATGAGAGGGTAGTTGTTAGCGTTGCCGTTCCAAATTTTCCCTTGGAATGAGATTCTAAATTATTCGCAAATTGCACAAATTAATATAGATTAGTTGCTAACCGCGTGCAGATTGAATCTAGAAGCAGAAAATTGGTCTAGAATAATTATTATTTAACATTCTGATTGCAATCGGCCGCCTTTTATAAACAAAACAGGTCTCATTTTCTTTAAAAGAGAATATATTAAGGTCAATTTAACAGTTATTTGCACAAATATTCAGTTCTGACAGAGGATATAGTTTATAGCAGTATTTGTTGAATTAATAAATATGAATCAATGAACGAACGAACGAACGAACGAACGAACGAACGAACGAACGAACGAACGAACGAACGAACGGACGAACGAACGAACGAACGAACGAACAGACTAACAAAGGAGTGAACAGGCGAATAAGCGAACGAAAAAACGAGCAAATAATGAGCGCATGAACAAAAGAAGAAACAACATACTAACGGACAGGTCGTAGAAATCTCGTTACTTGATGGGGGGGGGGGGGGCAACGGCTCTCCTGGAGAACGTCCATGTTCCTCACCAGCATGTAACACGTTTTGATGACATCAACTTCTAAGATCTGTACCGTACTCTCTTTTTAAATATACAACTTAAAAATGTATTGTAATGTTCAAATGTTTTTAAGCCTACTGTATGAGTGCGTGTGGAGCTATGTTTATAAAGAGAGTAAATGATCTTACAAAATAATAACGCACAGCACAAAGCAGAACACAGCGGTCCCCGACCTGCTTTCCATAGACCTTTTCAAAACAATGGACATAGAAAGAGCGAAAGGAAACATCTATATCCCACGAGATCATTCACGAATGATCAGCGAAGATCATATTTTCGGTCAAATTGTCCTTGGATAGATCTAATTGGGCTGGCTAACCAAACCCCGCATCGCGACGAATGGGGCGCACGATCCGAATGAAAAAATCCCCAAACCATACCGAGCCATACGCATTATTTTACATTTTCTCTACGAATCAGCCATTCGTGGCGGTTCAGGGCTGGAGATACGTACTTGCCGACAGGCATCCGAACCGCTGCCGTACCTTACGAAAGTACTCTCGCATCATTACATATCATCACATATCCATGCCGTATGGGCCAAACCTGACGAATAAATTCGCCATACCTCACCTATGCCTTTACCATGTTCACGTACCAAGCGTACACAGTTGCCCGAATGAACTATACACTATTAATGGCGATACGCACGTCACGATCAAAGTAACCGTGCAATCCGAACACGAACCGTATCAGTCGAATGGCGATACATTCGATGCAAATCCGTTAAGTATCATACAAACTACATTACGTACCGTCCAGTACCGTCCGTACAAAACGTACTGTTAGGGAACCTGAGCAATCCGAAAAATTTCTCACCGCATTGTCTGATTACTATGAAAACTGGAATACACGTTGACCAAAGAACCCGAAATGACTGTAGCAGGCATGGGGCTAGTTCTATGTGCAGCAGCAGCCCTTGAAATTGAAGAAGAAAAAAAGAAAGAAAAAAAGAGAGAAGAAGAAGCGAGAAGACGAGTGCAAGTAAAAAGAAGAAAACAAGTGAAGGATTGGTTACAAAGAAGAATCCAACTGGGCCACAACATGCTTTGCTATACGAACTGGATGAAGAAGATATTGCCAGCTTCAAGAATTACATCAGAATGGACCCTGACACATTTAATGAGATTCTGGAAAGACTCACACCCAGAATAAAGAAGCTGACAACTAACTATAAAAACCCATTCCTACACGTCTCAGACTGGCTGCTACATTGAGGTTCCTGGCAACAGGAAACAGTTCGAAGTGCATCAGCTGCTCCTATTCAGCGTGTCCCACAACATAGCCTGTGAATATTTCATAGAAGTTTGCCAAGCCATCATTGACGAGTATGCGGATAAAGTCATTGTAACACTAACAACTCCTGATGGGTGGAAGGAAGTGTTTGTATCGCGAGGATTGTGCGGGTGGTATGTTTCTCGATTCGGATCGTCTGTATCGCAGTTCGCTTCGTGCGTATCTCAGTTCGGGATAGTATGCATAGATTCGTATTTCACATGAACTGTACGGCTGATTCGTTATGCCCAGCATACGAATCGAGTCAGTACATTAGGTGCTGGTACATATGTTTCGGATTACAATTCGGCTGATGCGTAAACGTTATTCGTATACATTACGGCCCATGCGTAGACGTCTACTAATCCAAACCCAACGAACTGCTACGCATTAATACGTATGCCTATCGTACAATCCGAATTGAGATACGCACTGTACGAATCTCAAGCCGAATGAAATGATTCGGGCGGTTCGGCAAAATTTTCTAACATGTTAGAAAATGTCCCCAACCCTCCCGTACCGTCCCATATCAGTGTGAATTGCCACACACCATACGCATGGTAGGAATCAATTTCAACGAATTTCCCCGAACTGATTCGGGAATGCGATTCGTAGAAATTCGGCTCCTGTTACACAGGGGTATTAGAGCCTAGATGAGTGGGTGGAGTGAATGAAAATCTGCTGCCGTACCTGCTCCCGCATCATTACATATCCATGTCATATGGGCCAAACCATACACATGAGTATGCCTTTACCATGTTTACGTACCAGCCGTACACAGTTGCCCGAATGAACAACACAATATTCACGAAGCTACGATCAAAATAAACGTACAATCCGGCTCAAATTTGGTATCCCACCCCCTAATTTAAATAACAACTGAATGACGGCCTTGATTGGCCAATATCGTCATGTGACAGGCTGAATCACTCTTCGATTGGTCGGGGGTAGAATAACAGACTTGGATGTACAATCCGAACCGAACACGAGCCGTATCGGTCGAATGGCGATACTTAATTCGATACGCATCCATTACGTATCATAAGAGCTACATTACGTACCATCCAGTACCATCCGTATACAATGGCCATTCGGGTATAAAAATCGCCGAATCAGCCATTCCTCACCGCATTTTCTGATTACAATGAAAAATGGCATGCAAGTTGACCAGAGAAACAGAAATGGGTGTTATGTTTCTCGATTCGGGTCGTCTATATTGCAGTTCGCTTCGTATCGTGCGTATCCCACCCAGTTCAAGAGGGTAGGTAAAGACTCGTATGTCATACGAACTGTACGGCTGATTCGGAACGACCAGCATACGAGTCGAGTTAGTACGTTGTTATCTGATTATGTGCTGGTGCATATGTTTCAGATTGCGATTCGGCTGGTCCGGCTCATACGTAAACGTTACTCGTACGGTTCGAATGTCATGCATACATTGCGGCCCATGCCTACTGATCCGAACCTAACGATCTGCTATACGCATTAATACGTATGCCATCCGCACAATCCGAATTGAAATACGCCCCGTACGAATCTCAAGCCGAATAGAGTGATTCGGGGGGGTTCGAATTTTTTTTCTTACATGTTAGAAAATGTCCCGAACCCTCCCGTACCGTCCCATACCCCTCCGAACCGCCACGCACCATACACAGGGTACGGATCAAATTCATCGATCAAGAACACGATTCTTAGCGATTCGTCTCCTGCTAGACAGGGTTTTTAGGCAAAATTAATGTTGAGATAAATATACACTAAAAAGAAAGAAAGAAATAAAAAAGAAAGAAAGACTGCTTACAAATAATATGCGTCTTTGCGATTGTATTTATTGTGATTATCAGAAGAAAACATCCACACTCATCCACACTGTCATTAAACTGATTGCGAGCAATACTGTTGTACAAAACAGTGCACGAGAACACTTCCTTTGCTATTGTGCACCAATCTATACAATCCAAGTAACTTTGAAAGAACCCTTTAGTATTTTCCATGCAACCACAGGAGAACCTCTGTTGGAGATTATCATGAGGTTGCAACGTTAAGTATTTTCTAATTTGTTGTGATTATCAGAAAAAACACTCATCCACACTGCTTTTAAACTGATTGCGAGCAATACTGTTGTAAAAGCAGTGCACAAAAACACTTTCTATGATATTGTGCACCAATCTATACTATCCAAGTAACTTTGAAAGAACCTTTCATTATTTCCCATGCAACCACAGGAGAACCTCTGTTGGAGATTATCATGAGGTTGCAACGTAAAGTATTTTCTAATTTGTTGTGATTATCAGAAAAACACTCATCCACACTGCTGTTAAACTGATTGCGAACAATACTGTTGCAAAAACAGTGCACGAAAACACTTCCTTTGCTATTGTGCACCAATCAATACTATCCAAGTAACTTTGAAAGAACCTTTCATTATTTCCCATGCAACCACAGGAGAACCTCTGTTGGAGATTATCATGAGGTTGCAACGTAAAGTATTTTCTATATGACTTAGTTATCTCTTTCTGATTCATTTGAATACCTATATTATGGGTACACGGCCATTATAAATATGTCTACTCTTTCAGCGCGGGGATCGGCTTCAGACGTCAGAATCTGACGTCAACAGACGTCAGATTCTGACGTCTGAAGTCGATCCCCGCGCTGTAAGGGTTAAGGCTAAATCTCGATAAATATTCCTCGTGGGAAAAACAAAACTTCACAGTACTCACACAATTAGTCACCATGCATACGAATGGGGCTTCTTCGCTTTTTTCTTTCTTTTTCAAAAGATGGTTCTACTAATTGGAGTGAGACAGTAAGGCTGCCAATTGTAGTTACTGTTAAGTGCTGCTAAATGTGCGATTGCGCCATCAGCCTCAGGTACTGGTTAATAATAGCCCCATGGGTGGCTGAATGACTGCGATGCTGGCCCAGATCCTGTACTGAGGCCAGTCAGTGTATCGAGCATCTCGCGCAGGCTACATTTAAATTGCACAAGTCGGCGCGGTTTAATTGTCTCAGTGTCTTGCTTCATTAATATGGTAACACCATAAGATAATTACAGTTTTCAGTCATCAGTTTTGTTACTAGTATGATTTTTTTTTATTAAAAAAATGGTACTAAAAGAAGTTAGCTTTTTATCCTCCACTCTTATAAATATTACATAGATATGCACTGAATGTACTGCGGTAAGGTAAACTTTGACGCCGTTTCGCCCACTTCTTTTTTAACTGTCAATTTCCATCAGGCGCTACACGTAGAACGGGTGTCACTTGGGAATATTGCCCAGATGGATGCCCTCTGGAGCATTCTCTATCGCCCTTACTACCCGTGTTCTCTCCACAGATCCTCTGATTCTGCTACAGCAACACAAGTCTGTGCACGATCATATAAATACAACATACTGCATTAAACCTAGCAAAAACAAAACATTTGCATAACATTTGTACAATGTTGGACCAACGTCGAAGACGTTGGGCCGACGTTGTACAAATGTTATGCAAATGTTTTGTCTTTGCAGGGATATATGTCAGATAACATCAATGTGTCTGGACAGGATATAAATTAAACTGGTTTATTTAGATATTGATATTTATATATAAAAAATAAATACATACGGTTATATAGCTGCTATGTCGATACTGAATTGTAATCTATTTAACAGTGTGTGAGTGAGTTAAAGGTGACATATCACCCCTTATATAGTATGAAGAAATTTGTGACAAATAAATCAAAGTTGCCACAAGATGGGGCACAAGTGTTTCCCTCTATGGGGTGATTGGCTATCATGTGACCCTCTGAGAGGGTCACATGATAGCCAATCACCCCACATAAGGGCATAATTATTCATACCATGTAAGGGGTGATAGATCACCTTTAATGTTACCTTATGTACTCTGAGATGATAAATATGGGACAATATCTATTATGTCTTGCTCTTAGCGACTGCCCCCAGGGGATCATTAAGGCACATAGCCGTTCAAGTAATATAATGCACACTATATTGGAAATAAAATACAAGAAATTATATAGGCCATCAAAAAACAAAAAGTCAAATCATCAGGAATTGAACACATTATCAACGAATTCTTCAAACATTCAGCAGATAAATTAATATCAATCTATGCAAAATTATTTAACTTTATACTTTCTACAGTTATTATGTACCTGACGATAGGGCTAATAGTATTATAATGCCCATTTACAAAAAAAACCCTACTGATCCAAATGGCTATAGAGGTATTTTTCTGCTCAGCTACTTCGGTAAGCTACATGTATTTAAAGTTGTCTGAACGATATGTTATCAAACTTCGCTAAAACTCATGATACCGTCGGCCCAGAACAGACCAGTTTAAAACCGACAATTCCACCATAGACCATAATCATTTGTGGTTTTTTTAGCTGATATTTATCTTAGCAAACGTATAGGGTTATACTGTTGTTTTGTGGACTATCGAAAAACATTTGATACCATAAATAGAACCAAATTATGGACCAAGTTGATATCCTCTGAGATATAAGGGCAGGTACTAAAAGTAATAAAACCTGTGCAGTCAGGAAAAATCATGTGTTAATGTAAGTGGAAAAAAGAATATTTATCTTGTATTGCTGGAGTTCGACAATTTATCTCCATTGATTTTCTCTCTTTGCTTAGAAAGATCTTGTAAATGTCTGGAAAAAATTCAGGAGATGGATCAGCTTGTGCAAGATTCAACACTGGATCTAGTATCTTACTTGAAACTATATATTTTGATGTACGCTGATGATACTGTATTATTGGCTGAATCCCCTGAAGACTTACACAATATTTGGGTACTCTGAATGAATATTGTATCAACATCAGTAAGACCAAAATATCGGGGTTTTTCGCGAGGGAAATTAAATAATATACCATCGTTCAAATATGCGGACACGAAACTTAATGTAGTGAATGATTATAGTTATCTGGATGTCACGTTCATTTATTAAGGTAAAATTTATTGTTGTAAAACAAAATCTTTCAAAAAAAAAGGATGTAGGGCAATGTTTGCCGTACTGAAAAGATTTAAATCTTTATTCATACCGCCAGATATTGCATTAAAGTTATTTGACACTCTGGTAAAACCTGTTGTGTTATATGGAGCTGAAGTGTGGGGATGTGACAATTGTGACATTGTAAATTGAGACTAAGATTTTGTAAATATATTCTACATGCTAATAAATCTACATGCTCCAATATGGTGTATGGAGAGTTGAGTGAACCGCCGCTTCATATATATTATAATAAATGCAAAATGGTCATTCCTTTATTGGGCCAGACTGATTACCAGTGAGGAAAATGATTTATTTTCTATTATATGAACTTAACGTTTTGTGATCTGTTTCATTCTATTTTGTATTGGTTCGGTTGAGAATATACTTGATAGTGCTGGATACTACGAGATCTGGAGAAATCAATCTTTACTTGAACATGTTGAATCAGCGGATCATCTCAAAAAAATTACCAAGTTAAGTTCGCATGACCAATTCATACAAAATTGGAATGAAGGAATAACACACGGTGGGAAATGTACGGTGTACCGTATAATTAAAAATGGTTTTGAGACATATCTGATTAAAATACCTTTAAATAATAGCATCTTAATGACAAAATGTCGGTGCCGCAATCACCGCTTACCATGTTTACCAGTCGAAGCTGACCTACGGTTATGCCTTCATTGAAATAACATCGGTGATGAATACCACTGGCTATCTGTAATGCTGCCCGTTATTTGGAGAACAGCGTAACAAGTATATAAGTGACAATTTCTCGAAAGGACCGGCCGTCGTAGTCTAGTGGTCAGAGCTGCGGGCACAAAATCGGGAGGTCGTGGCTTCGAATCCCACATCGGACATGATGGGGATTTTTCTGCGACCGGTTCCAACCCAGGGTGAGTTTGACACAGGCTAAATAGGTAGGTCAAGCCACTAAAGGATGCGACATTGGCCGGCGTCTCGGGGTTGTCGACCCACCAAGAGCCCAAAGGTGTTGTGATGGCCGAGCCCAGGTAACTTTGGGATATAGGTCCGGTGGTTAGTCGGATTGAAGTCAGGCGGATTACATCCGGACCAAGGGATAGGTGGTCTCACAGCCCTGTCAAGTAATCCCACGACCAATACGACCAATAGAGTTGGTGTAAACAAATTTAAAAATGAGCCCCGCTGGAGACTGGGATCTAAAACCATGGAAAATGAAATCACACTAGAAATGCTAGGGGTAATTTTCTCTAGCGATGGTCACTCTAACCCGCATGTTAACAGTAGAATTATGAAATGCCGCAGATCACTTTATAGACTGATTGGCTGTGGTATGTCTTTTCCAGGATTCAATGTGGATATTAAAAAATATATATGGGATAGCGTGTGTGTGTCGACATTAAAATATGGCCTGGAAACAATGTACCTCTCAAATACTCAAATTAGAAAGTTAGAATCTTTGTTAGGCACTCTTTGGAAATCTTCACTTGGCCTGAGTATACATAGCCACCATTCCAAATTCATTCGTGCTTTGAATGCAGCTCCAGTTGGCGAAATAATTAAAATGTGGTTTATGGAACAGAATTTTTATGGTAGACTCTCCGATGAGAGATCTATGTTCACATTTCATGGCCAGATACATTGTCTCTGATAAAATATGTCCTAAAACCCTATTTTCCAGAATTTTAAATATAGGTGTTTCCCCGTTACTATGCACTCTTAATGCGAATGTATATAAATCGCCAAACATATTTTTAACTTGTGGCATTGAAGAGTCCCTTGCCAATATACTGACGGACCCGACAATCCAATCTAGGGAATCTGTATCCCATAAACTTTTACGTCTGCTCACAAGATATTAATCAGTATTAAAGAATACGCTATTCTGTGTTTTAAATGTATCATGTTTCAACTGGTAATATTTTTGTATCACATTTGTATGTTTTTAATGTGTAACCTAATCTGATATGTATGTATACTGTCTCCAGCTTGGAAGTTGAATAAATATTAATAAATAGATGGACCTGCTGTGTTAATTAATAATTAAAATTTCTAAAATCCGTGAGGAAGTTCAATGCCCTGCACATGCGCAGCACTCGCACCGTATATAATAAAAAATGCACCCCGGTCGGGCTCGCCAAAAATATGCAAAAAATATGCAAAAAATAAGTGACAATTTTGTTGACCTTTTTTAACTTGACTATTTAACTTGAACGAAACGATTATAATGATTTACTAAAGTTAAGCTCATTTGTGAAAGTAATACTCTTCCCTAAGATTTATCCTTCTCGCAACCTGATTAATAACATACTTCTCTGACTCTTGTATTAAGCATTAAAAATTGTAAGTATAAAGTATGTAATGTAATATATTGCGCCACCGCTTCCTGGCTGTTCTGTTCTGTCATCACCAATAAATACCTGTTACTTGTTAGTTGTTGGTAATGTTCTTATTACGTGAAGTAGCATTTGGTGTACTATTTTATATATCACATGGTTGTATAGACGCAGTCTGTCTATATCTATCTCGTCTGGTAGATCCTTTTGCTAGTGTTTGTTGACTTATGCCACGCGATAGATCCCCCTCAATGACCAAATGTTAGCTCTGCTCCCCAAAGAAAGCAAACCATAGTTTCTGTCTTCAATAGCCGAAGTGAATTTAGGATTGGTATCCTTTATTTCTGTACAGGAAAGCAACGTTGCGTGAAAATTTTACATGAAATTTGTTTTCGAAAGATTACAAAAAATAATCTCATATACTTGTCGAATGATGTTGGCTCAAGGATGCTCCTATGATTAGCCTCCTACTGCAAGGAATATCATGTTTAAGATACTGATCCTTTCCAGATACTATTTGCTCTTCTCGCTGCTAACCGTGCACTTGTCAGCAAGTTTAAGAGAACATATAACTCATAATATTTATATCCGAACTTATTCACATCGACAAGGTCAAACAGGGTGATTTATATACAGCTGGCCTACGCGCACTGGCACGTCTTTCTCCACCTGACAAAACGACCGTTTAAAACGAAAGTTTTTAGTATTAAAAATAAATCTGCATTTTTAAATGTCACTTTCACGATATTGGATGATGTACACTCACTGAAGTGATCGAGCTGTATTGATCGAAGTACGTGACATTGGTCCATGTAGCTTAAGCTCGCTAAGCTGGTAATTCAACGTTCCTGGCCCAATGTTGTCTATTGGCAGATGCCGTGCTCTCACTTAATCAAGACTGACCCAACCATTCATGTTGACAAAGTCATAGTGTGATTCACCCATACCCCGCTTATCGTAATTCTGAAGGAAATTACCGGGCAGATGTGTTTCCACAGATTTCCGGTCGCAGTTATTATAAAAAGAATAGTGAAATAGTCATCATCGCCTATCGTGACGATAAAGAGATCGTAGGACATGGCTGATCTTAGGCATGCGAAACGGCGTTGCCGTTATTATTGCGACAACGCAAGATAACGTAGTTATCTTTACAGTCAAGGTTTTGAGATTCTACATGAATATTGGACTGGCCAGAGGCCTGGACTGATGCTAGTGTTACACATCGGATGCTGAGGAAGGGGAACAAATCCATGCGAGTAGTACTGCCTCTGGCAGCTTATGTAGTCATGTGGATTGCAGTGGCGGATCTAGCTTTTCATTGAAGGGGGAGGGGGCGGACTTTGATGAAGGAACGTTCCACTGTAGGTGGTCCGTGGGCATGCCCCCCTCTACAGAGAAAAAACACATTTTAAAAGCTTTTTCTTGCAATCTAAGGCATATTGGGCTCTGTTTGTCCCTCATTGTGTCACCAGTTCATATGAAAACCCTTAAAATAAGATTATGGATTGTTTATCCCACCCCCCCCCCTCCACAAACCCCTCCCGACTTAGATCCGTCACTGGACTGCCAACAATACTAACGGGATAGACAGATATCTCAGATATATACTGCAAGGTGCAGTGTTCTGCAGTACTCGTCTAAAAACAGTAGTAACGGGAAAGACGGATAGCTCAGATATATAGTACAAAGTGCAGTGGCCTCATGTACTCATTTTAGCAAAGTAGTAACGGGAGTACAGATAGATAACTCAGATATATAGCACAAAGTACAGTGCCCTGTTGTACTTATTTCAGCAAAGTAGTAACGGGAGTACAGATAGATAACTCTGATAGTACAAAGTACAGTGCCCTGCTGTACTTATTTTAGCAACGTAGTAACGGGAGTACAGCTAGATAACTGAGATAAATAGTACAAAGTACAGTGTCATGGTGTACTCGTCTTAGCAAAGTGGTAACGGGAAAGACGGATACTGGTAGCTCATTTATATAGGCCTAGTACAGTGTGCAGTGTCCTGCAGTATCCCTCTAACCACAGTTGTAACGATATACGCATAATTTTATAAGGCAAAGCGTATCAGCCTGCTTATAGATATACAGATCAACTTTTGAAATACGAAATCCGGCTATGCTAATTTTAAGTTATGTAGTTGATTCACAAGAATGTAAAATGCATACCATCACTATTTTGGCAGAGAGAAAAAACATATTATGTTGATTTTATCTGCCAAAAAAGTGATGGTATACCTTTTACTTTCCTGTGAATCAACTACATAATTTAAAATTAGCATAGCCATATTATGATATATCTATTTTCTGTAGTAGCCTCATCTTCAACTATCAAATGAGTTGCTCACTTGAGCTGCGCTCTGCGTATAGTAATGGTCTTAGACTTGACTGGACACGATGTAGTAGCCAATACGTCTAAATATATGTCTTAACAATTTATATTGATATATCCCACCTAATAAAATAAATTTGGTGAACATGGTCCGTTGTTCTCCGACTTCGCGACGTGATTCTTTCTGCTGCGATATCGTCACAATAACATAAATCAACGTAAAGCAATATTCGCTCACTCACTCATTACATCCGGTGTACCTTAATATAACGGGGGACAATAATTGCAGTAGCCACAAATTCAGAGGAGTCAATACATTGAAGTGTATAAACACCCATCTATAATTTATCACTGAATAGTTTTTTACGGTAAAAATATCGACATTTGAATTGGTTTTAAACCTACTGGCGGCATTAACATGTGCACCACTAGGTGGTGAGTCTTGACCACCTGGTTCAGCTGTCCACGCGACTTCGATTTATTGATGGATGGGTGCAGAAGCGTGTCCCCTAAATGCAATGTAGCTTGTATAGGATTAAGCCCGATGAGCTCTATCTATGTTCGACTTATTACTACACTCTAAGCCGGGGTTCACCATTTTAAGCTGTGAAAAAGGCCTTGCAGCTCACAGCTGAGAATGGAGAACCCCGGCTGAGAATATTGTTGTGGTTCATAGAAAATAATGTAGTGGTGTGTTTTAACAGCACATAAACGATTGCCCCTTCAACATGTTCAATACCCCTGAAAATATATAGGAATCTGACGTCACCTTGCCAGCAGATTATGTACATAAACAAAAAATGGCAGCTGGGCCATGCTATCCGTTCAATGACGTTTAAATGAAATTATTACATTATTGGTTCATCAAGACAACAAAATGGCAGATAACCCCACGATGCCTCTCAAAATTGTAGGCGCCGCCCGGCAAACACGATACGTTAAACCAATGCCAATTTCATGTTGGGCCGACGTCGGAGACGGCGGGCCAACATTAAATCGGCATTGGTTTAACGTGTCGTGTCTGCTGGGCGTATACTTGCAGTGTAGCAGCACCGTATTTAATTTCGCGATGTACAATGTTCGATCATGCAGCCGATTCTGTCGTAATCTTATCCTAAGTAAATTGTACTATCTATCATAATTATGATAGATAAGAGAATACAACGATGCTCAATCATTCTCTTTCACGACATTGTGAATAACAAGTGTTCAACCAAAATACATTTCCTCGGGTCACTAATAAATTACAGCAACTTAAATTAGCAATGATTGGAGGATGGCATTGAAAAATTAAATTTTAAAATGTAGACAGATTATTTTAATTTTAGTAGTAGTCGTAATAGTTTCCATTTTATATCGTGGGCTGCAAACAATGTACCATTACAAAGTATCACACATATTTGATGATTTAGCGTACATAATTATTCTCATATGGTATTTTAAACGACAATAAAGTTGAGCTCTGAATACATGCAAAAATGTCAGTCCCCAAAATATACCACGCGGTTGTATTCGATGATGAGGTATCTTTTATCTGAGTTTTAGCTCGTCTCTTCACTTCCGCAGCGGACATATCCTGATCATGTGGAAAACAAAATTTAATGTCTACTGTTACTCTTTGTAGTATAGTAATAGACAAAGAAGGGCTCAACCCAGTAAACACGAACCAATGTTGGGTTGATGTTGGGCCAGCGTCGTAGACGGTGGCCCAACATTAAAACAACATTGGTTCAACGTCTCGTGTTTATATTCTGTGAAAGGCAGTGACGTAAGTCGGTGAAAACAAGGTTATATAAGACCACCTCCCCCATACTTCATTCTGTGAAACTCAGTGACGTCACTCGGTGAAAACAAGGTTATATAAGACCCCTCCCCCATACTTCATTGTATTAGCCAGCTCGGTGAAAACAAAGGAGGTCAAGGTCATTGAGTTTCACAGAGCAATGCCAAAAACAAATGTTGGTATTTGTATAGATAAATATATTACAATCATCACACCACCACCCTCCTACAAAAGTGGGCTCCAATTATGAAAGTTTCAGGGGCTTATTTTGTAAACTACAACAAAATGGGCATGAAATGTTTTTCATGAAGAGGGTAAATGTAAGTGTAAACCTATGCGTTTCAACGTTGCCAGCAATAAATCTGTTATCAATCTGTTGTTAAAATTACTTTAGTCACTTTAACGTGTTTAAAAAACACTTACCTCTATGAGACTCTCCCACACTGGAACATACTGTGTCCTCACTAGAACTACCCGTGTCCTTATTAACACGTGGTGGGCTGTCCTTACATGAAGGTCTGTCCCCACGCGGTAGATTGCCGTGTGTCCTCACTATGTAGATTTGTCCTGATTAACACGTGGTAGATGTATAATTATTAATCATATACATATAACTTCAATAATAATTGGCTTCACTAACACGTAGTACAGGTTCTTTACTAACTCGTAGTGTTAGCAGGCTAGATGGAGACAGGAGCCTGGATGTGTAGCGTGACACAACCACCAGTGATTTACGGGCAAACTCAGCGCCTTCCTAAACCATCTGGGGACAGGGGATAACCAGACAAGACCACCGCCAACAGCCGCTTCTCACAGCCTCTAGAATCCACTGCTAGGCCACAGCCATCAGCTTCCTACATAGCCTACACCTGTTGTTCACAGTTTGCTGCAGACTGACCACAAGCACAAGTCAATAGTAAGGCCATCACATCACTCTCCCACCACCAA